>JAZGLO010005592.1:97500-420000 GCA_036873155.1 Biomphalaria sudanica | reverse complement strand
ATAGATTTGGTGGCCCTAATGAAATAAACAAGAAAAAGAAACAGCATAAAAAATATTGCTCAATTTATTAAAAACCTGCCTGTGTCTATATCTAAATCGACAAAGAACTAAAATTCATATATCGCAATGTCCGTGGTAGGGACAGAGTTAGGCTAGTAAACATAGAGTTAAAGTGCTCTACTAGGTTTTGAGATCTGATCCAAGTTTCGCTACATTCTTTACATTTTTTTTAGTCCTATGCGAGGCTCCCACAATTTAGAGGCCTTTGACGATCGCTGAGCTGGTCTATGCCTAAGGCCTGCATTGTTGTTTTTTTTAGGATATTTAAAATTGTAGATGGGGGTATTTAATGCATTGTTTGTATCATGTTCAATAGTTAAAGCGCCTTTACAATCATCAACTGAGATGAACAGGCTACTTACCATTTAATGATCATCATCGCTTTGAATAAGATTAATAATTGGAAGCATATGTCACTCTATGAATTTGTAGTAAATGTATTTTTGAGTAGGAAAACCATTGTTTTTTCACTCCATCTGTCTGGTGCTAATTTGTACACGTTATACTTATTAGTGGTAATTAAATAAATCTGTTTTATATAAAAAAAAATTGAGATAAATCTTACAGTATTGAGATATGTGGCTGTAAATGTGTAGTTCTTTCCCTTATATAATTATTTTTTAATATATATATTTTGCTTGTTTTTTTTTAATGACAGTACTACTGAGCTATTTAAAAAACGTCTGCCCCCAAAAGGGGGGGGGGGTATATATTTCTATTAGGTGCAGCCTTCACAGTAAATAATGTAACTTTCGTCTATTCTTAATTTCTTATATGGATCTATTGGTTAAAATTTCAACAGTAGCATGCGTTTTTTATTTCATTTTTAATGGATTGATATGAAATGATTGCTCTCGTTTTCCTAAATTTGTTGTACTCATTGATTTATAAAGTTTTTAGAAACATGTAAAGACGAACATTTAGGAAATTAATTAATGTATTTTGTTCTTATAAAAGTTTACGCGTGTGAATCTATCCACTGATCTAGTATACAGTGTATCCAGTGTCTGTCTCTATTTAACCAGTGCTTATATGTATCAAAGGTTTATCTATACGGAATAATTGTCTATCATCATGTATCTGTCTACATGTAGCCAGTATCTATCCACATGTAGCCAATGCTTATCTACGTGTACCTGATGTTAATCGATATGTAGCTACTTTTCAATTAATATGTAGCCAATGTCAATTAATATGTAGCCAATGTCAATTTATATGTAGCCAATGTCTATTTAAATGTAGCCAATGTCTATTTATATGTAGCCAATGTCTATTTGTATGTGCCCGATGTCAATTTAAATGTAGCTAATGTCAATTTATATGTAGGCAATGTCTGTTTATATGTAGCCAATGTCTATTATATCTAGTCCATTTCAATTTATACACAGAAAATGTAGCCAATGTACAAATGTCAAATCATATATCTATCTTTATGTTGCTAATGTCTGCATGTTTTAATTATACTAACACTCATGTAGTTGTGTGTTTTAATGATTTGTAAATTAATTCTGCACCGGTGGCCCCGGGTTCGAATCATGGTAAAAATTCCAGGATCATTAGGGCACATCTGAATCCACCCAGCTCTAACAGGTACCTAACATTAGTTGAGAGTAAAGTAAAGGCGGTTAGTCGTTGTGCTGGGCCACAGAAACAGATGAACATATATCATCTGCCCAATAGATCGCATTGTCTGAAACTTTATTCCCTTTATACTCAGTAGCCTTGCTCCTTACGTTGGCTGTATTGCAATTGGCACCACAGATTTATTGTTTTACCAACGCTTTAAGAAATGTGTTTTATTTCGCAAGCTTGCTTTTAAAGATGGCCTGAAATGCACATAAGGACAACCTTAGACTTGTAAAGATCACGTGGTTTTAAGTTATCTTTTGTTTAGTGCGTTCTTTCAGGCGATTGTGACATCCTAGCACAACATTTTCACTGGACTGCGAGGGGGTGGCGGAGAGCAGGGTTCGAATCTGGGATCCTAGAGACGACACTCCGGGGTGCATACCCCACCATGAGGCAGCAATCCCGACAGGGCAGTTATAGAAGGGGGATTCATTCTAGAAGTCTGCTGAAAAATGCTCGTAAAATTCTTTTTTTTTTTAATTCATTGTGTTTACTTCCATGTCTGAGACTTTTTCGTTAGATCATGTCGAGCTTTTAATTGTTTCTAATAAATCTTTGAACTAAGGGAATAATTCTGCCATTAATTTGAATACTCAATAAATAGGAACATGATTGACTTTCCAGCGTTTGTTTGTTTGTTTGTTCTTGTTTTTGAACATTTCTTCCCAATTGAAGATTATTTACATCATAGCCAGAATCTCTCGCAGGACGGCGGTGGGCAGGGTTCGAAACCCGGGACAATCTACGAGAGAATATCGCAGGACCACGTAATTCTGAAAGTAATCTTGTGAGGGTGCAATATACATATTAATGAAATTAGTACAAAAATCAAGAAAACATTTGGGTTTATTAAAAGAAATGTTTAACAAGGTTACAAAAAGAGTTTCTGCGGAAACACAAACTTTAAATCGGCCCCCAAAGTGATCAACCCAGGCAGGTAAAAAGGCAGGTTTCAATATATTCAGAAAGAACATCAGAATGAAATTCTATCAAAGGCAAATGACAGAGAAGAATGGAGAAAGAAGGTTGACAGATCCTTTGTGGTGCCCATTGGTCCAGCAGACCAAGGGATAGGTGAAAGAGAATGTGAAGTTAGATGTAAACCTGGACTGACTGATGTCTTATAATGAGTATCTAATTGATTTAATTGTTTTGTAAAAGGTCAACCTCTTATTCAAAGCCTCAGGGGGAAAAAATCCGTAAAAAAAATTCCTTCAGTTTAGTGTTCCGTTGTCATACTGTGGCAACTATGCGGGTCACGTGATAATATGAAAAACTAATTATTAATTGTTTAAAATTATGTTCCACTTATATGCATAGTAAATAGATTTTTTTCTCTTCAAAAAATAAAAACAAGTAAACATTTTTTTTGTATATGTAGTGTCAGGGTGGGATTTCAGATTAGCTAGGGTATGATATGATATTACGGTCCCGTATCCCCAGCCTGAACAGAGTAACACAAGAACCTAAAGATATTAGCATGTAAACTACAAACATTACATAACAGTTATTCAACTGAACATTTAGTGAATAACAACGGTCGTCAACAGGAATAATATTTAATTAAACTTAATTGTAATTTTCAAACATATTTGCATGTACATCGATATCCGTGAAGCTAGCATTTGATAATAATTAGTCTAATATCGCACCAACAGGTTTCCGTAACACACCTTCGCACTCCATCTCGGCGCCCAACAGAAGCTAAACTCCCTACACTCCAACACCGATAGTTGCTACACAACTCCAAGGGCAGAAAGACGACACACTTTCCCATAGCCCAAACCTAACACCCTGAAACGAAAAGAAAACCTAGATCTAGCGCTGCCGCTACAAGAAAGAACTTTTCAGTAACGACACCCGTACCGAAAGATCAGCTTACTTAATAAAACTATGTACTTACGTACCCTTACAAGGGGAACCAAAAAAAACCAGCTACCAAGCTCACAAAAGCAGCTCTCTCTCTCTTGCGGAAACTAAGGATGACGTAAACACACACACACAATATTCTAGACAACAAAACGCACTTAAAAGAAACTACTTCCTATACCCTAAAACACCAATATTAAATGCAAAGAAAAACTACAAGCGCGCACGACATGTAGTAGTTTGTATGACAGAACTTACGTAGCTTGGCAATACAAATGTAAAAAAAATCTTGATTTAAATATTGTAAATTGTCATCTCCCCTACTAAAGAGCCTCCAGTTTTTGTTTTATTAATAGTGAATAGTTGTAAAAATCGTGTATTTTTATGAAAAAAAATGATTGCATAAGTGATTTTAAAAATTCGATTTTTCGCTTTCAGAAAAGAAAAAAGTAGCCGTTGCATCAGAACTTTGAATTGTCTAAAATATTGTGATGTCGGATTTTCACTATCTTTTCTAGTTTACGAGATCTAAATGGGACGGACGGATGGACGGACGGACCTGCGGACGGACAGACATTCCACACAACACTAAAAGCGTCTTTTCCCCTTTCGGGGGCCGTTAAAAATCAAATAAGAACATACAACTAAAATCACTCAACCTAGAGACACTTAAGGACTGAAGAGTGAAGAATACAAAGTAAAATTGCTATAATACATACACCACTAAACCATAATTTACAAATAGAGAAACCAAGCCTAATGAAATACTCAGAAAGACACCGATATAGAGGCATATTTCTTATTCCATACGCTAGAACAAATTCATACAAGTGCTCCTTCTTCCCCTAGTGCCTTTAGAAAATGGATTGGGTTGCCTGAATCAGCCAGGAAAACCAACGACTTAGCAGAGTTTAAGTCGTCGATTAACATGCATGACTAAGTTATTATGTACAATGAGTAGTAAAATTTTCCCTTGATGAAGAAATGTTTGTAATAGATTACATATAATTGGTCACAGTGTTACGTGGTGGTGCATTTTGGGACAGCCAAATAGAGTTCATTATTGTTCTGCTTTAAAAGCAGTAACCGCTACTCTGCTAATCTTACATACAGTTCCTTCCTTGTCTTATTATTGTTACCGATGTTGTTGTTTTTTAATTAGGCGGGTGCTACAGCTGCATTATTTTACTGTCCGCATAAGAGACAGTGACATTATCTCCCCTTCTTCTTGTACACTGACTCATGTTACTTGTACAATGTGTTTCTGTTTTTACAAGCCTTATAACAACTCTGCCTGTCTGGTAAAAGTGTGTACACGTTATTTCTCCCTTATTGGCATGGGAAAGAAATTGTACTTGAGTGATAAGGTGGTTCAAGTTGAATTAGTCTCCCTTATACTTTATAGAGAGAAAAGTTTGAAACTAACAATAGATTACTATATAACCTTCAATTTTCATAAGCACTTCCCTGGCACGGTGGTTAGTATATTGGTCTGATGAACAGTCTTGGGTCAACTACTATTTTTAATTTACATAAATGATTTACCAAATTGCATTACTTCAGGAACAAAAGTCAGATTATTTGCAGACGATTGCATAATATATAGAACAATAAAAACAACACAAGACACAGATATTTTACAAAGAGAATTAGATGAATTACAGAAATGGGAATCAAATTGGAGCATGTCTTTCCACCCAGAAAAATGTCAGTTGTTAAGAGTAACAAAAAAACTAAAACAAATTAATTCCACTTATCTTATTCATGGCAAACCAGTAACACAGACTAAAAACGCAAAATACCTAGGTGTTATAATAAATGAAAAACTGTCATGGAATCCACATATTGATGAAACTATAAAAAAAATCAAAAAAGCATTAGGATTTATTAAAAGAAATTTCTATAAATCAAATAAGAACATAAAACTAAAATGTTATTTAACCTTGGTTAAGCCAATAATAGAATATGCATCCTCCATTTGGGACCCCTCAACTCAAGAAAACATTAAGAAACTGGAACAGACACAAAATAGAGCCGTGAGATTCATAACAAATGAATATTCACATTTGACTAGAGTAACACCTATAGTAAAATCACTAAATTAAGAAAGCCTTCAGGACAGAAGACTCAAAAGTAAAGTAGCAATTATACATAAAACACTGAACCATAATCTTCAAATACAAAAACAAAATTTAATAAAATACTCTGAAAGACAAAAAGATAAAGGTACATTCCTCGTCCCATATGCTAGGACAAATTTGTACAAAAGCTCCTTCTTCCCTAGTACTATTAGAGCATGGAATGGGTTGCCTGAGATAGCCAGGAAAATCAGTGACTTGGCAGAATTTAAGTCATTGGTTAATATGCATGACTAAATGCATGACGCGTAGGACGTAATCATCTTCTTTTTTTTAAGTAACGTCTGTATTATATAAGATAAGATAAGATGAGACTGGGGAGGCTTTAGTCCTCGAGTTCGAATTCAGATTGTTCACTTTTGTTATATATATATATATATATATATATATATATATATATATATATATATATATATATATATATATATATATATAGATATAGATATATATAGATATATATATAGATAGATAGATAGATAGATAGATAGATAGATAGATAGATAGATAGATAGATAGATAGATAGATAGATAGATAGATAGATAGATAGATAGATATAATAATATGCATTTTAAAAAGCGATCACCCAAAGACCCCCTTCTTCCTTTTACCCCTTACCCGCCACTTTTCAACTGGGTCCAGACAATTAATAGCATCATAGCGTATTGAGAAAGCTAACAGCATGAAATTGCGCTTAGCAAAAAAATAAAAAGTAAAAAATATTTCTAACCGCAAAGATGTATTATTGTTAGTGTAGATCTATTATAAATTGTAATTACATGACTGATCCAAACTATTTGATACAATTACGCTTAATATAGATGAATTAGATGAATTACAGAAATGGAAATCGAATTGGAGCAAGTCTTTCCACCTAGAAAAATGTCAGTAATTAAGAGTAACAAAAAAACTAAAACAAATTAATTCCACGTATCTTATTCATGGCAAACCAGTAACACAGACTAAAAACGCAAAATACCTAGGTGTTATAATAAATGAAAAACTGTCATGGAATTCCCACATTGATGAAACTTTCAAAAAATCAAACATAGCATTAGGGTTTATTAAAAGAAATTTCTATAAATCAAATAAGAACATAAAACTAAAATGTTATTTTACCTTGGTTAGGCCAATAATAAAATATGCATCCTCTGTTTGGCACCCCTCAACGCAAGAAAACATTAAGAAACTGGAACCGACACAAAAAAAGAGCAGTGAGATTCATAACAAACGAATATTCACAGTTGACTAGAGTAACACCTTTAGTAAAATCACTAAATATAGAAAGCCTTCAGGATAGTAGACTTCAAAGTAAAGTAGCAATTATACATAAAACACCGACCATAATGCTGAGCTAGCCAGGAAAACCAGTGACTTAGCAGAATTTAGGTCATTGGTTAATATGCATGACAAAATGCATGACGCGTAGGACGTAATCATTTTTTTTTAAAGTAACGTCTGTATTATATAAAATAAGATAAGATAAAATTTTGATTTTTTTTTTCAAGTATTTTTTAATACGTTGTCAGAACCCATTTAGTCACCTAAAAGTGTACGATTTGTGTACAGTAATTATGTCTTCCTGGTCCTGTGGTGTGCGCTTCGGACCAACATAAGTCCGAAATTCAATGGCTGCCAGCATCTATCATGCCAAAGAAAAAAAAGAGTAAAGTTATCCTTTCAGACCTTGATGAAAAGGTCATCTGTTTCTGTCCCCCACGGTTAACGAGGGTGTCATGTGGCCAGCATAGTAACCAACTAGTTTTTCACCAACTAGTGTCAAGCACCCATTAGAGATTAGGGGACCGCGCCTCTATCCATCATGCAAAGCAACTTATAATCTTCATCTCTGAAGGAACGTCATATGTATAAAATCAGAAACCTTAGCATCTTTTTATTTGGCTTAAAAAAAAACCACTAAGTCCACAAATGTTAATTCATAAGCCATAATCTTAATCCTAACCACTTTTAATCCAAACTCACTACCATCTTCTCGTATTTTAAATGTTTTCTTAGCTATAAATCAGCTTCGTTTTTCTGATCCTTGTTTTTAAAAATTAAGTTTGCCTACTGTATGCATACACATAAAGACCTATTTCATAACAAGAAAATAATGCACCTCGCGCTATTTATAAGATATGTTGAAGTGTTGCAGAGGGCAACAACATGAGTTATAAACAATAAATCCACAAAGATCATTATTAATACCCTACAGATAATGTTTTACAATTTTCTGACATTTTGTTAACGTTTTAGAAAATATATCAAAACTTTTTTTTTCAATAGTTCAAACTGTCACGAGTCATCTATGAAAGACCAAGCAGTTTAGGGCAGAAATGAAAAGTAGCATTCAATATTTCAGTGCGCTTAGGGGACGAAAGGGGTCTCTGCAGAATCTATACACCTCTCCCCCATCATAGCAGTATAACTAAAAAGTAGGTTAACTAGATTCCAATTTGTCTTTTGAAAAATAAATCGCTTTAGTGAACTGCCTGGGGGATCGCCAGACACCTACAGAGGCGAACTTTTAAAACAAGTGTGATTGGGGGGTAAACGTTTTCATAAATCAGACAAGAAAAACATTTTAAAATATTGATTTTTAAAAAGCTAAGGTTATATAAGGGAAAGAACTGCACATTTATAGCCATGTATCGCAATACTGTAAGGTGTATTCCTTTTTATAACAAACAAAATTTTTAATTTAATTTTATTTTTTTTATTAATATTATTTTTCGATTGATTCATATTCTGTTAGGGACCATGAATAAATGTGCGCAATGTCAGCTTTATCCGAGAATGGGAAGTGGGAGAAATAAAGTGTACACTAACAGTCGGAGTGAAAGCTTTGAAACATAGTCAGCATCGAGAAACACGCTTTTTTTTTTAATGTGTGTGAAATAAACAAAAAAAGTTTTGATCAAATATGGAATGTTTTGCATAAACGCTAGAGACAAAGCTCTTCGGGGATGGACGCGTATCTCATGAGACATAAATTATATACAATATTAGCATGTGCTACAGTTCATTTATAATTTCAATGTAAATAAATTTTTTATATATTTATTTATAAGAAACTCTCTTTATAATACGATCTAATACTGCTCTCATATTTGGCTTTCCATGATGACAGCTGTGTAAGCTAGCTAGGTGTAGGTTTATGTATGACAAACCCACAGGGTCCGCCTACGAGTTATATTATAACACTAACTCAAGCTTCTTTCAATATTTGTTTTCTAAATTGTAACGCTATAAGCATTTTAAAATTATTTTTTCCACAAAACTGGCACTAAAAACCATCTCAAGAGGATTAATTTCATACAGGAGTCTCTGGACCTAAAAAAGAAACACCAACTTCAAAAAATAACTGGAATCCACGATACATTATAATGAATCTCCACCCTGGAACGAAGCTCTTTTCCTACTATAAGAGACCATATTGAAAATATAATTTAAAAATCCGACTACATTCCAACAGAGCTCAAGGAAATGGTAAACTCTTTCAACAAACTCATTATCCTAGCAATTTGTGGATCAGAGTTTACAAGGATGGCTCATCTCATAAAGCCACCACAAATGGAGAAGCTGGAATACTCATCCAATGGCCCGATGGAGAAAAACTTTAAAAAATCCATTGCAACTGGAGAGCTCCCTGACAGTCACAGAGCAGAAAGGGAAGCACTAGACATATCTACTACCATACTAGCAAATCATCCAAGTACCCCACACAGTCAAGTTGTAAATCTAACCGATCCGAAAACAACCGTCCAAAGCTTTAAAAAACTCTGATTCCTCCTATATAAAACGACCCAGGACAGCACTTATAAAGCTGAACAACAACAGAAAAAAAAAACTGTTATTCAATGTATACCAGAACATAAAGAACTAGAAGGAAATGAGAAGGCCGACACACTCACCAAGAGTGGGAGAACAAACTCACAATTAAACATTGCACTCTATCCAGAAGAAACTAATAGTAAATAAAATAAATGAGAAATGGACAAGCTCTCATCCGAATGACAAGAAAGATGATGCCTATTATAAGCTATCCCGACAAGATCAAAGTCTAATCTTTCAACTAAGGACCGGACACAACAGAATGAGACAACATATGTTCCTCAAGATTGGAACCAGTGAAATTTGCCTATGTTGAATGTCACCAGAGAATGCTGACCATATCTTTCAAAACTGTTCTCTTTACCATGAGGCCGTACAAGACACTGGCCAGAAAAAAAAAACCAAATAAAAAGAAACTATACGAGAGCTCTCTTATCTGAAAATCACTGCGCAGCTCTTCTCTAATATTGATCTAGTTCCGGGGTCGGAAACCTGCGGCTCGCGAGCCACATGCGGCTCTTTGGGTGTGAATAATAATAATAATAATAATAATAAAAAACAAGGTTACAAAGACAGACTCAAAATCTGCTCCCGAAGCGGTCCACTCAGATAAGTAAAAAGGCAGGTTTCAATATTTACAAAAAGATATTGTTGTATTTTTACTTCGACTAACGACTTGATACCACAAGATATAGAGATCTATTTATGTTAATATTATTGCATTGTTAATATTCATATTATTGAACGAGCTAATAGTTTTGAAGATATAGTTAAATGCTAGGTGTAGCTTACAAAGAGCGCATCACGAATGAAGAGATTAGAAACAGGATTAATACAGCAATTAGACCCCACTGTCAAAAAAAATTTTAACTCAAATCTATGACCACATCACAAGGTCCTGAGGGCTCGCGTGGACCTTCCTTCAGGGAACAGTGCAGGGAGGAAGATAAAGAGGCAGACAGAGAAAGCGATGGGAAGACAACATCAAAGAATTGACAGGCACGTCAGTGAATGAACTGCTATCAAAGGCAAAGGACAGGGAGGAATGGAAAACGACGGTTGAAAGATCTTGTGTGGTGCCCCGACGGTCCAACGGTTTGCGCGCTGGACTGTGGTTTGGATTTATCGATGGTCCCGGGTTCAAACCCTGCCCGCGCCCATCCCCCGTCGTCCTGCGGGAGGTTTGGACTAGGAGGTGAGCCATCTTCAACTCTGAAGGAACATCCGAAACATGTAAAACATTTTACTAACAAACATTTGACAAACATGCATTACTGATAATTAATATCATTTTTAAAGTAGACAACGAGGGGGGAAAGCATATATTTCTTGGAAGTTGAAATATATCCGCCTTTGGCCTAGGGAATGATCAGGCAAAACCACTTTCAACTTGACATTAGATTAAGAGGCCTCCTTCAAACCAAGCAGTGACTCAAATTATTTCTTGAACTTGACTTAAAATTGGACGAGTTAAATAAAAAAAAAGCTACACAATCAACCAAACAATATAAATCTAAAAATTATAGCGACGTGTTGCACAATGAAAGTAAGTCAAAGTTCCTTGCAGACTGTCATTGAATCTAGAAGGCTTGCGTAATTTAAATATGCATTATGCTTGGCTAGTCCTGTCAGTTGCAGCGTCAAAAAGATTGTGTAATCTCTCTATGTTGTATAATTCTATATCGCGAAGGAGCGTCTGTGTTCAATGCTAGTTACGTGCTATAGCTGTGTGATTTAGGTCAACAAAAGAAAATGTCTCACTAGGTCAAGAAACTGTGTTTCTAAGTAGCTATGGCAAAAAAAAATGTTTGCAACAAAATTTTATGATTTGATTTTAAAAAAGGAACTTAGAACCGTCCTCCTCGCTATGTATTTAAATCAATTAATTTTCTTGCTATAAATTATCTATGTATGTATCTATCTATCTATGTCAGTACAAGCTCGTGTGTGTTTCCTATCTATCTATCTATGTCGTATGGCCAGCACAACGACCAACCGCCTTTACTTTCCCCAACTAATGTCAGATACCCATTAGAGCTGGGTGGATTCAGCAGAGGTGCTCTAATAATCCCGAAATTAAAAATCCCAGTCTTTACCAGGATTCGAGCCCGGGACCCCCCGTTCGGAAGCCAAGAGCTTTACTGCTCAGCCACCGCGCCTCCTAATTCCTAACAGTGATGGTGTTATTTTGCATTTCTTATTAAAAGAGGCGCAAAAACTTTAAACTCATGGATCGTTGAGATTGAAAGACCATAACCATGAAACTAGTGATAAGTCTGTGTTGGTGACATCCAGTTTTGAATTGTAGAGTTAACCTGGGGAGTATGGGATCATGTCATCTTCTGTTCAGTTAACCTGGGGAGTATGGGATCATGTCATCTTCTGTTCAGTTAACCTGGGGAGTATGGGATCATGTCATCTTCTGTTCAGTTAACCTGGAGAGTATGGGATCATGTCATCTTCTGTTCAGTTAACCTGGGGAGTATGGGATCATGTCATCTTCTGTTCAGTTAACCTGGAGAGTATGGGATCATGTCATCTTCTGTTCAGTTAACCTGGAGAGTATGGGATCATGTCATCTTCTGTTCAGTTAACCTGGGGATTATGGGATCATGTCATCTTCTGTTCAGTTAACCTGGGGAGTATGGGATCATGTCATCTTCTTTTCAGTTAACCTGGAGAGTATGGGATCATGTCATCTTCTGTTCAGTTAACCTGGGGAGTATGGGATCATGTCATCTTCTGTTCAGTTAACCTGGGGAGTATGGGATCATGTCATCTTCTGTTCAGTTAACCTGGAGAGTATGGGATCATGTCATCTTCTGTTCAGTTAACCTGGAGACTATGGGATCATGTCATCTTCTGTTCAGTTAACCTGGAGAGTATGGGATCATGTCATCTTCTGTTCAGTTAACCTGGGGAGTATGGGATCATGTCATCTTCTGTTCAGTTAACCTGGGGAGTATGGGATCATGTCATCTTCTGTTCAGTTAACCTGGAGAGTATGGGATCATGTCATCTTCTGTTCAGTTAACCTGGAGAGTATGGGATCATGTCATCTTCTGTTCAGTTAACCTGGAGAGTATGGGATCATGTCATCTTCTGTTCAGTTAACCTGGGGAGTATAAGATCATGTCATCTTCTGTTCAGTTAACCTGGAGAGTATGGGATCATGTCATCTTCTGTTCAATACTTCTTACTTTCTTTACGTTACGGCCTGAACCAAAGATTGGTAACTGTCCTTATTACGCCTTTTAGGCTAAGTCTAAGAAATGAAGTGAAATGATATGAAACTTTAAGTAAATGTACTCAATGTTTGCCTACCAGAAATACGACATGATTTAGATGTGTTAATATTAATTAAGTACATTCCCTACTCGACAAATAGAACTCCGGAGCCTCTAGAAATAATCCTGCTCAGGGCCTCCACTTAGTGGCGTAGCAAGGTTTCATGATGACCACCTCCCACCCCCAAAAATAAAATATAATTAGTGAAACAGCAAAAAGACTTTTTTTTTCTAACTATTGTGTATTCATTGTTAAAGTACCGGTATGACTAATTTGCAACAAAAAATATTAATTCAACAGAAAGATACTAGAAATCAATCCTACGTGCTTTTCTGTTCTTGCCCTAACCCTAAAACTATCAACAATTGTTTCAGAAATGTATTTTTTTCAGTAATTGCCAAATAAGAGTCGCAAATTTTTCATCAGGGCGACAATGGAAAGTAACCTACAAAATATATAAAAACATAATTAAAGTTATTCAGAACGTGTACAAGGAAGCCACCAGTCCGGTGTAATTCAACAATAATATTGGGGACTGGTTCAAAACCACAGTTAGAGTAAGACAGACTGCCTACTTTCACCAACACTTTTCAATATCTTTCTTGAAAAAATAATGGAAGATGCTCTCGGGGGCTATAAAGGTGCTGTAAGCATTGGAAGAAGAAGAATTACTAGCTTGCGTTTCGCGGATGACATAGATGACCTAGCATGGACAGAAGAAGAACTAGCTCACTTGATGATGCGCATAGACAAGACTGCTGAGCTAGAGAGGAGGATCCTAGCAATGGAATTGAGATGCTACAGAATGATCCTAGGTATCACATTCAAAGACGGCATCACAAACCAAGAGATTAGAGACAGGGTTACAGCAGCGATTGGACCCCATGATGACCTGCTAACTATCGTTAAAAAAACGCAAACTAAAAATCTATCGCCATATTACAAGGTCTACGGGGCTCGCAAAGACTTTCCTTCAGGGAACAGTACAAGGAAAAAGAAGAAGAGGCAGACTGAGAACGATATGTGAAAACAATATAAAAGAATAGACGGGCCTGCCATTGAAAGAAGTTCTAAACAAGGCAAAAGACAGAGAGGAATGGAGAAAGACGGTCGACGAAACTTGCATGGTGCATACTAGAATGTGTTGTTTTTACTGAGAAAATGTATAATTAGTTTGATGCCCCTCAACACTTGATGCCCCATGCGGCCCGCACCACCCGCACATGGCTAGTCACTGCCTCCACTTCCTAAATTCCGGTTCTTGTATAACTCGTGTTGTTTTCTCCGCTTTGCAGCAGCACCAGGGTTTCCACGGGGTAAATTTCCTGAGTCCTAGATTAAGAGATCGTGGGTGACCCATGTTTCTCTCAACCTTACTAATGTGATCCAAACGAACGCTTCGCATTCCATTTAGCACCAACTCAGTTGCAAAAACCGCCGCAAGAATCTTTTCATCTGCTAGAATTTTTTATCTTAATTGACTACTTTACAAAGCATTTTCTTGAATAATTAAGTTTCATCGGTAGGCTTCATTCTAAACAACAGGTGCCCAAACTACGCTCAGCGGGTCATATCCTGCCCGTGACGCAAAGTTTTCCAGCCCATCGAAATTTCTACCTACGGTAGCTTACATAATGAGGCTGAAGAAGCGTGTTCCGTTGGACTAGACGGTTTGAATTGTATTTATTTATTTTTGGCGCTGATGTGGCCAGTTACAAGTTGTTTCAATAATTAATACGCCCCCCCCCCCCAGCCGACAAAGGTAGTGCATACTTTTTAAACTGTAGAACAAGTAAAATATAAAAAATACTTTAAAAAAACAAAGCTATAGAAAGAACCGCAAAATTATCGCTATACATCTCAATACTGAAAGATGGGTATCACTTTTTATGCCTAAAACGAAATTAATTAATTACCACTAATTATAAATTATTTAACTAATTGGTTAATTTCTTTTTATTGATTGTCAAAGAGTAATAGTGCAAAGTTTCAACTTGATCCAAGAATGGGAAGTCGGAGAAATAAGGTGTACAAAGTTTAAACCCGACAGACGGACAGACGGAGTGAGTTAATATAAGCTTTGTATTCCTAAATGATGACATTCTGACATGATATGTCGATGTTTTCGAATACCGCAGTGCAGTGTATTTATCTGCAGACAAGATATGACCAATAAAGAATAGTCTTTATTTTTTTACAATGTGTATTTTAGAAACGAGTGGAAATTAGTCTATCGTTGTTATATTGAGTATAGTGGCGTATGTAAATTAGTGACCATTTTGCATATACCCCACACATTAGACATATACTTATTAAGAACATTATCATTTCATGTCTAATTTCAAAACGCAGGGGTCCCAAAAGAGGCCAAGCCCTCCCCCCCCCCGGCCCACAAAAACCCTTGCCACGCCACTTAGTATGTTAATACTTTTCTTCGGATACATATTGTTTCTAATACAAAACATGAAAGAACTGAAGAAAACAAAATGTGTTTTTAGAAATTACCAACATGTCTTGGCGGGCTTTTTAATTCCCCCCATGAAGTGTCAAGATCCTATTCGCACTGCTGGCACAATGTCAAGGTCTCAGAAAACACGCGTACTGCCAGATTTTTTTTTCTTTTATTCCAAAAGATATAAATTTGCTAAAGTAGATTAAACTTCTAGCATATTCAGAAATAAAGCAATCTAGGTGAGTCATGTATTTTTTTAAAGCTAGAATTTTAGTTATATTTAAATAAAATTTACCTAATCTAAAACACACTATAGTTTTTTAAAAGTAAGTAAAATTAAACTTTATCGTTAGCATGAACAATTTTATAATCAAAAGAGTCTTACCAATCATTCTATTGGTACCGGCTTTATAAAAATCCGTTTAAAAAAGACAACAACAAAGTTCCAAAAACAATGATTATCTAAGAGAAAGAACCTTGCAATTACAAATGTCTCTTAATAAAGCAGAAGTTGTTTCCCTTATTTAATATTAAACAAATAATTACCATTAACCGGTTAACTTTTTAAATTATTCGTGTTAGGTACAATAAATACTGGTTTATAGTTTCATTTTCATCTGAGAATGGGTGTATCGGCTATATCTGTGAATACTGAAGGATAAATCTCTATTGTTAGTATCAAACAAAATAATTAATTACCAGTAAATGTTTGACCAATTGGTTACTTTTTGGTAGTTGTCCATGCCAATCAATAAGTGTGCAAAGTTTCAAGTCTATCCGAGAATGGGTGTAGGAGAAGCGTGTGCAAACTTTTCCCAGACTTACAGAGTGAGTTGGTAGAAGCTTTGGGAACAAAAAAATCTTTAAAAAAAAAAAAGAAATAGGTTCTCTAAAGGGAAAAACTCGGACCTTAAAACTATATTTATCAATAATGTACAAGTTATTTCCCTTATTGGATTACCAATTAATTACCCAACTAATTGGTTTTTTTTAATTTATTTATTCACAAAGGTGAACGGAGCCATCCATTCCAATTTGCATATAATAACCAGTTTCTATGTTTCAACGTGCGGTCTATACTTCTAATGTTAAATGTTTCCATTTTAAGTGACTAGAAATAAGGCCTACCACTCCAGTATATCGAACAAAAGTCTACGTTTTAAAAAAAAAGCTATTGCGTTGCGCTGGGTGCGAAATAGAAAGAGAGGGTTTCCGTAGAGAGAGACAGAGAAAGAGAGGAGAGAGAGAAAATAGCAGAGGAAAGAAGAGAGAAAGATGGATAGAGAGAGAGAGAGAGAGGAGAGAGAGAAGGAGAGAGCGGTCCATTGCAATTGAACGTAAGAGCCACAAGAATTGAAGGGCCGCTATAAAGTCTCAACGCCACCAAGTAGCAAGCAACGAAAAGACACACACATATGAAACAACAGTTTAAATGATACATTCCTCGAGTTCTACCTACTGCTGAAAACAAAACAGTTGACCTAATAGGAATAGTTTAATAGGCAGTTCACATTCATGAGAGATTAAGGTAGCCTTTATATCGGTAAAGGTCAATGAGGCCGGTGACATATTCCGCCTATTTCTCTAGCAAAATGTTAACAGAGGTGTAATGTGGCTAGAACGACGACATATCACATCTACTTTTCTCCTTCAGACTTATACTGCTCATTAACATTAACAATATAGGTCTACATGGCCGGTCTTAGGTCACTGCAACCTATGCGGCTGCAGTGGGCCCCGCATTTTCATAGGCCCCGCGCGATGCAAATTTTAAGTGTAAATTATTAAATTTATCCACATTAACTTATTATTAAAGGGTTCCTGGATTCTCCTAAAATTATAACATATAAGAAAAAGTCATGAAAATCTCATGAAATGATTAAAATCTTCTAAAAACTGATGCAAACCTCCTTAAAACAGACAAAATTGTCATTTCAGTTTGTCATTCAATACGGAAAACGCCAATCCTACTCGCGATTAAAAAAAAAACGAAACGGCCTTGTCAACTTTCATTGAATAAAAATGTAATAACAAGCCGAATTTTAACCAAAACCAGAAGTTCAAATACTTATACATACAGATATAGATCTAAATCTATCTAGACCTCTAAGGAAAAACAACAAAACAAATGCGATATTTTGCTAGTCGACAGTAGGGCCTAAATCTAAAAGGCAGATGTGAATGTTGATCGGCTTTTTGTTGGGAAACTACTATCGTAAAGCTAATTTGAAAGCGATTTTGTACTTAGTAAAGTATAAATAAACTGCAAAGACGAATTTATTTTCTAATACAAAATCTTAATTTTCACTTATTATCCTTATCACGACCCAAATTAGGCCCCGCGCAATCCGCTTCGCATAGGGCCCCGCAACCTGTAGGACCGGCCCTGTAGGTCTACAGCCTAAACGAAATTTACTCATTTACCGGCATTCCAAATTTCCAATGGACCTCATTCACCAATTGTAAACAAACCACATTTAGCCACGTGACAATATTGATAAAACAATGAAAATTACGTATCACCTGACAGCCTTAATGGATTGCGTAATTTGTATAGAAGATATAGAGAACCACGTGGCAAAATGTTGTTTGTTTACCATTGGTGAATGAGGTCCATTCCCTCAGTACCCAGCTCATTATATATAGTTATTAGTTTCATATGTCAATTGAGCCTTTCCTCATTAAACTGTAGTACCAGTAAGTACCTTCAATGTCATTTAGCATTGACCTGTCACATATGTTAAAATATATATATATATAACAGGTGAACTCAAGGGTACATAGACAAAACAGTCATCACATTCACAAGAGGAACATATAAAATTACTGATACGGAGATGTCGCTCCAACGATCATGCAGTCTGTTGCTGTTGTTCGCTGTGTGTTCAATGTCCGAGGTGGCCGGTCTGGCTCCACCGCTCAAAGTATCAGCTTTCAACATCCGAACGTTCGGAAAAACGAAGATGTCAAACGATACTATCGCCAACTACATCATCAACATCACCAGCCGCTACGACATTGTAGTCATTCAAGAAGTCAGGGATTCCACATTCTTCGCGCTGAATAAACTATGGGCTGGATTGAATCTTACAGGACCCTGGGGGTTAACGCTGAGTGAACCCTTAGGAAGAACAAGTTACAAGGAGCAATATGCCTTCTTCTACCGCACGCCAAAGGTCACTATCAGAGGGACCTTTCAATACAACGACTCTGCCCTGGATGTCTTTGAACGAGAGCCGTTCGCAGTGGAAGTTGAATACTACTCTGTGGCTAAACTCGCAAATAACAGAATCGCTCTACAAGCTTTGCATACAAAACCAACTGATACAGTTCAAGAGCTACAAGCGCTACCCAAAGCTATGAGGGAAGCTAACGCTAGTTTTCCGAATGCTAAAGGCATCATCGCCATGGGTGATATGAACGCCGACTGCAGCTACCTCAGCAGCTCAAATCAAAAGCAGCTGGAGATTTTCCAGAATGGTACAGGCTTCACCAGCGTCATCCCGGACACTTTTGACACCACCTCAACGGCCGGAACAGACTGCGCCTACGATCGCGCCATCATACTTGGGCAAGGTGTCGTGGTCAGTGGTGCTGCTACTTACCGCTTCGATGATCAGCTACGACTGGATGTCGAGACCACATTGGCTATTAGTGACCATTATCCCATAGAGTTCAATTTATATTGAACAGCTGGTATAGCATGACGTCCCTTTAAACATGCGTCTCTTAACTTTCATTGATAGTGAACGATATTAGTGTAATAATCTCTTTAATCTGTCACTATTTTCTCTCAATATAAATATTATTGTTTTAATTAAAATTTGTATGATGATATTAATTTGTGCTTCAAATAATGTTTATAGATTATAATCATAGGCCTTTGTTAAATAATTATCTTACATCAATATCACATATATTGTAATTAAAAGCATTTGACAAATCTAAAGATGATTTGTTTGTTTTCATTGCAATTATAAATAACGTTTTAGGCAAAGCATAAAGTTATTTGACTTAGAAGCATCCTATATAGCGTTAGCTGATTAACTTGTACCTATATTCTTGTTAAAATATGTTGGTGACCAAAAAGACCAATAGATGGAACGAAAATATAAGCAGCGTCATTACCAAGACATGGCCACGCACAGATGGAAACATCTGATTTTTTGTTGTTCACTTAACAGCAATGTTGTTAGCAGACTTTTGGCGGATGTCTCATAATCAAACGGAAAAGAGGATTGCTAAAGAACATCTCTGTGACGACGATTGCGCGCGCCTTGCCTTATCTTATATAACACAGACGTTACTTCAAAAAAGAAGTTGATTACGTCCTATGCGTCATGCATATTAACCAATTACTTAAATTCTGCCAAGTCATTGGTTTTCCTGGCTAGCTCAGGCAACCCATTCCATGCTCTAATAGCACTAGGGAAGAAGGAGTATTTGTACAAATTTGTCCTAGCATATGGGACGAGCAATTTGTGTCTTTCAGAGTATTTTATTAAATTTTGTTTTTGTATTTGAAGATTATGGTTCAGTGTTTTATGTATAATTGCTACTTTACTTTTGAGTCATCTGTCCTGAAGGCTTTCTAAATTTAGTGATTTTACTAAAGGTGTTACTCTGGTTAAATGTGAATATTCGTTTGTTATGAATCTCACTGCCCTATTTTGTGTCTGCTCCAGTTTCTTAATGTTTTCTTGAGTTGAGGGGTCCCAAATGGATGATGCATATTCTACTCTTGGCCTAAAGATGGCCTTTACACTGATCTGCAATGTCTCAGCCTGTGGACAGTTTGAACCAATAGCACGTTTCCACGTCACAGGTCCAACGTCACATCCTGTGACGCTGCAACAAGCTATATGTCTAGATTTACAAAATGTAAAAATGAAACAATATTAAAATTTAATATTAATGGACTATGCCTGTGACAACAACATAGTGATAACAGAAGCATAATCTCTGAAAATATTTAATTTTTCAAAAACTAAACTTTTTACAATCATATTACACCAACATTTTAAAGACAAAACTTAAAGTATAACATGGGCTGCACCTTGCCCTACATGTCAAGGTCAGCAAAAGTGAACCATATTTATAAACTTCATGATTAAGAGATCTCTGTTCTATTTTTAGCAGCATGTGGATGCAGATCAAGTGTGAGATAGGTGCTAAGATTGTTTAGAATCCTTTTTCCAATCAACAGTTTAATCTGCATCAACTCAATATCCATCACTGTAAAGGCTTGATTGAGTGTTTTTTAATCAATATCAACATGTGCTGAAATCATCTTCAATCAACAGCAAGGTTGTTTAGATCTTGAAGGGTTGCATCGAATCCTCTGGTAGCAACGTCAAGACTTACTGGAATCATCTTCGTGAGCCTTAGCTGACCTGGCAAATTGCTAGTTATGGGTTAAGGAAATTTTAACTTTTAATTAAAGGTGCATGCCAAATAATAAATAAATATAAATGCCATGAACCCAACTCTAATCTTATGGAAACAAATAGAGTGGAGTTCAATAATCCAGACTTCAGTAATCTTTAAGTCTGCTTAATCTTAAACCAAAATTAGAATATATGTATTTTTAAATCTGAGGAGGTAATATAGAAAACTATTTTGACTTATGGGTTAGGAAACATTTGGCTCTCTTGGCACACACTTAATACACAGAATTGGTTAGTTTCAGATAGAGTGATAGATGGAATAAAACAAACTCTGTTTATCACTTTATCCTGTACCAGTTTATTAAAATTAAACCTTGTATTTCATAATTATATTTATTTTAGCAAGAATTTTTCTTAATCCAAAATATTCTTTAATCCAAAATTGGTTTGGTCCCAATCATTTCAGACTGTTGGGACTTGACTGTATAACAATTGGTTCCAATCATTTCAGACTATTGGGACTTGAATGTATAACAATTGGTTCCAATCATTTCAGACTATTGGGACTTGACTGTATAACATTTGGTTCCAATCATTTCAGACTATTGGGACTCCACTGTATAACAATCGGTTCCAATCATTTCAGACTATTGGGACTTGACTGTATAACAATTGGTTCCAATCATTTCAGACTATTGGGACTTGACTGTATAACAATTGGTTCCAATCATTTCAGACTATTGGGACTCCACTGTATAACAATCGGTTCCAATCATTTCAGACTATTGGGATTTGACTGTATAACAATTGGTTCCAATCATTTCAGACTGTTGGGACTTGACTGTATAACAATTGGTCCCAATCATTTCAGACTATTGGGACTTGACTGTATAACAATTGGTTCCAATCATTTCAGACTGTTGGGACTTGATTCTATAACAATTGGTTCCAATCATTTCAGACTATTGGGACTTGACTGTACAACAATTGGTTCCAATCATTTCAGACTATTGGGACTTGACTGTATAACAATTGGTTCCAATCATTTCAGACTATTGGGACTCCACTGTATAACAATCGGTTCCAATCATTTCAGACTATTGGGATTTGACTGTATAACAATTGGTTCCAATCATTTCAGACTGTTGGGACTTGACTGTATAACAATTGGTCCCAATCATTTCAGACTATTGGGACTTGACTGTATAACAATTGGTTCCAATCATTTCAGACTGTTGGGACTTGATTCTATAACAATTGGTTCCAATCATTTCAGACTATTGGGACTTGACTGTATAACAATTGGTTCCAATCATTTCAGACTATTGGGACTTGACTGTATAACAATTGGTCCCAATCATTTCAGTCTATTGGGACTCCACTATATAACAATTGGTTCCAATCATTTCAGACTGTTGGGACTTGACTGTATAACAATTGGTTCCAATCATTTCAGACTATTGGGACTTGACTGTATAACAATTGGTTCCAATCATTTCAGACTATTGGAACTTGACTGTATAACAATTGGTTCCAATCATTTCAGACTGTTGGGACTCCACTGTATAACAATTGGTCCCAATCATTACAGACTAATGGGACTCCACTGTATAACAATTGGTCCCAATCATTACAGACTAATGGGACTCCACTGTATAATAATTGGTCCCAATCATTTCAGACTATTGGGACTCCACTATATAACAATTGGTTCCAATCATTTCAGACTGTTGGGACTTGACTGTATAACAATTGGTTCCAATCATTTCAGACTATTGGGACTTGACTGTATAACAATTGGTTCCAATCATTTCAGACTATTGGAACTTGACTGTATAACAATTGGTTCCAATCATTTCAGACTGTTGGGACTCCACTGTATAACAATTGGTCCCAATCATTACAGACTAATGGGACTCCACTGTATAACAATTGGTCCCAATCATTACAGACTAATGGGACTCCACTGTATAATAATTGGTCCCAATCATTTCAGACTATTGGGACTCCACTGTATAACAATATTCTACTCTTTGTTTATTTTTTTTTACTTCTAGCTAGTGTTTTTAAGAATTAATTTATTACAGCTCTCAGGAGGATCAAATTAATTTATTACAGCTCTCAGGAGGATCAAATTAATTTATTACAGCTCTCAGGAGGATCAAATTAATTTATTACAGCTCTCAGGAGGATCAAATTAATTTATTACAGCTCTCAGGAGGATCAAATTAATTTATTACAGCTCTCAGGAGGATCAAATTAATTTATTACAGCTCTCAGGAGGATAAAATGGCAAAGTTTCAACATTAGCAGTAAACTTACTAAACTAAACCAAATGAGACATGAATGGGATTCTTTAATAGTAAGTGAGAGACTTGTACACAAACTATATATATGTCAATCTATCTTTTAGTTAGTGGCCTAGCTAGGATGGGGGAAGGGGGTCCAAATTAAAAAGTCCCCCATCCCCTACCCCTTACTTGAGGGGAGCCCCCAAATGAATGTCCTAAATTTATTTTTACATAAATATTTAGTATTATGCCACTGTCATGTAATCTTGCTGTTCACATGGAGTCTAAAATACTAGACAGAATTGATCTAGAATACTAGATGATGTTATAGATGACCTTTGCTGCACAGAAAGCATGATATGAATTGAGATTTGTCACTTGTGCATTATCTCGCCAACAAACAAGGATATTATTCATTAAAAGTCTTAATGATTATTTTTTAGTTAATTTAACTTATATACTGCACCAATTGGAATTCAGACATATATTATTAAGTACATTAGGCCCCTAAAAGGTAAAGCCCCCCACCCCTGGGCCCTTAAATCCCTAGCTACGCCAATGCTCTTAATGTTCTCTTAATGCAAAAATTAAAGGACTCTAATGGTTACATTAAAGCAAACCTCTAGCTCAATGTTATGATACAGACTGACACAAAAATCCTGTTAAAACTTACACTGGTCAGCCCTTGTTCCTCTCAACTTATTTGTAGTCCTACACATAACAAAAGAGAACAAATACAAATTTAAAACCAATCTCTTGATCTTACATAAGGATACAACTACCAGAGGTTTATCTTTCAGAAGCAATCCGTTGGTTTCTTTTACAGCAGTGACAGCAACTTTCTCTGAAGGCAGAGTGACAAATCCTTGACCTTTCATTCTGCCAGTTTTCATTAATCGAATGTCAAATCTAAAAAAAAATAATTATACAATGTATTTTGACTTCAAAAGCAAATTAGTTCAATAGTATATATAAATAAATATATCTATGTGTATATATATACATTTTAAAGAGAATTATATATATATTTCAAAATTATGCACCCATTTGTTGGGGTAGTAATGGTGGTATTTCTCTCTATTAAATATATAACAATGTGAAATACATTTTTATATTGAGGATTATAGAATGACAGTTTAAAAGAATACATCTAATCACTAGAAACAAAACAGCATTAAAAACAAATAAGAAAAGAGCAATAAATTAATTATTTTATTTCATTTTTGCTTGAAGGTAATGAAAGTGTGGGTGATTCTTGTTATTTTTTACATTATCTAAATTGACAGCTTAGACATAATTATAAGACCTTTCAATTAAGAAAAATGTCTATTAAATTGAAGATGGTAGCATTTTCTGATTCAATTTACTGCACAGTTCTGACTGCTGCTTTTGTTGGTTGGTCACATAGAGTACTTAAAACATTAGTGGTGTTCTATAGTAAAATTTGAAACATTTTTATGTTTAAATGTTATTTCTGCCTGATGTGGAACCCCCAAAGAAAGAATAAAAGGATGGCCCAGGAAAGCATGATGCCACAATTTGGAAGCAGATATCAAGCAGGATACAAATATTTGCAGCTTCAAGCTAAAGCCTTCTAAAAAAAAACTTACATCGTTGTTTCGAGTTCGTTATCCCAATCCACATAACGACCATAGACCCAGTGGATATCCTGAAATGTATCAGAAGAAAATATTTGTTTAAAATTAGCATGTTCTTTTTTTTTTTTTTTGTAATTCCTTTCTGGATTTGTTACAATGTGTATACTTTAACTATGGTGTATTCTTACACTTTCAGATCCCTTATTGTAATTATTAAATACTAATACTTATCCAGTTAGAAAATGTTCATGTTTGAGTTAAAATGCAACTCTCCTTACTCTTACAGACATCTATTTATTGGATAAGATAACTGTAAAGCACCCCAGTGCCAAAAACTAAATATATCAATATTTTATCTTTTTTTGTTATATCAGATGTAATTAGTAAAAACAATTAACATTAATTGATGTAAAATGCACACATGTAAAGTGCACTTAAGTTAAATCTCATTTAAAATGTTAACATGTAATTAACAATCAAAATGAAAAAAAAAACATAGTTTAAATTTCAGCACCTCCTCTGTGACATTTTTGGCTAAGTTTTTGATATACAGTCGACAAGATGGTTCCCCTTCTTCATAGCGTTTGAAAACACTCAACTCTGACATCTCTGATAAATACAAAGAAAAAAACAAAAAAACTTAAGACAATAATAATAATAATAAAAATCTTTATGGTCCGTAAGGAAATTTGTCTTACAATTTGTGCATTACACCAAACAAAACATTATAATTATAACTGTATATTTTCAACCAAGTCAGATTGGGTGCTAACATCAAATTACATTAACTCTCAAAATGAGAGAAGTGATGGTACTTTAAAAAAAAAAAAAGAAAACTTAAATAGACCCCCATCAAACAACAGCTTCGCCTGCATTAGAGGTGAAAAAATATGCATGTTGTAACTGGTTTGCATAGTCCTGTGAAACACTGCATTCATCCTTAATCTTCAGAATTGAAGACATTGCAAATATTATAATTATTATTATTCTATAAAACTAAAAAACCACTTCAAACCGATAGCAGCCCATTTCTTTTGATTATAAATTAATTTCAAGGCCTAAAAATTATAACTATTTTTCTAATTTTTCGTGCTAGTTACAGATGGGAATTTTAAAATTCAGCAAAATTGGGAACAAGTGCACACACAAAATGTATTGGTATAGTGATATACCTGACTTAGACAATCTGAATTTCTTCAACTCTTTAGATGAAATAAACTTGGACTTTGTCCACTCTTTTTCTGTGTTGTCCTCATCATTGGTTTTATCTACAGGCTGTGGAACCAAGGAAACATGTCAAAGTTTCATAAAATAAAAGTATTTTCAGTGAAAGACTTCAAAGACTTCGATAATTAATAATCAAATTAAATATTTTAAAATTCTTTTACATCTAACTTTATTTCCAGGGAATCTGACATAGAAAGTATTATTTTCTATTAATCAAATATTAGCATAATTACCCTTACACAATATAACAAAAAAAAGTCACAAGAATAATAACACATTTCATCTTCCCTACTTAGGACTAGTGCATGTAAGTATTACACATTACTATTCAGTAACAGCAAATTAATGCCAGCATTCAATACAAAAAGATAATGGAGAAATTTCGGTTTAAATGGAAAATATCTTCATTATCGATTTATTTGGAAGAATTTTTTGGGACATTGTGCCTGTTTTTTTCTTTAAGTGCACAACTACTCATAATGTTGATATGGAAAGGTAATAAATCCAAGCGCATTCAAAGTAGATGACAAAGGAACTTAATGCAACAGTATTGCCTGGTTCCTGGGGGGAAAAAAGCTTAAAAGCAAATTACGGGAAGACAACCAAAGTTTGAAAAAAGTCTGAAGCTCTCTTGTCTGTTTAGTCACAGCAGTTTAGCAACACATTCATCTAGGCCAGGGGTTCTTAACCTGTGGGTCATGACCCCCTAGGGGTCGATTTACCATTTGCAAAGGGTCGCCTAGGACCATCGAAAATATGGATTAGTATTGTCTACTCTTCTAATGCTGTATGTGTGTGTGAGTGTGGGGGGAAGTTGCGGCAGAGTGGGGGATTATAAAAAGGGGTCACTGAGTTTAAAAGGTTGAGAACCGCTGATCTAAGCACATTCATTGTCTTTCAAGACAGTGTAATTAGCTCACAAAAACGCAGAATCAAAATAAAATGAGGAACAGTATCTTATCTTATTTTATAAAATACAGACGTTACTTCGATATAAAAAGAAGAAGATTTCGTCCTACGCGTCCTGCATCTAGTAACAGTAGCAGGAAGATACTTGAATGCTAAAACAAGTGCTTGAAAGTAAGAAAGACCTGACTGAAAGAGAGTTTATAGATTCTCTTCACTTACCTTGTGAACTGGCTCCATGACACCAAAGCCTCCAACAACCACAGCTGGAGCTTGCAGTTCAGATTCTGAAATAAAGAAACATTGGTTATATTTTTATTTTTGTCTTATTCCAAACACATATCTATCTGTAAGTAATTTTTACAAAGCTTATATTAACTCTGTCTGTTTGTCATTCTAAAAACATTGAAAAAAAAATTTTTTTTTTAATTTATTATATTTCAAGTGGTGTGGTGGTTGAGTTGTAAAGTGCTAGACTTCACCACAGATGGGTCGGGGTTCGAATCCTAATAAAGACTGGGATTTTGAATTTCAGTATTTTTAGGACATCCCTAAGTCTACCCAGTTCTAACGATTACCTGATATTAGTTGTGGAAAGTAGAAGCAGGTTGTTGTGCTGGTCACATGACACCCTCGTTAACCATTGGCCACAGAAAAATATGACCTCACATTATCTGCCCTACAGAGCGCAAGGTCTGAAAAGGGTACTTTATTTTTTCTTTTCAAGTTAGACTTAAGACTTGAAGAAGCAACACTGAACTTTATTTGCATCTACTTGCAAGCCATTATCACGGTAGATTTACCTTTAGGTGGTAAAGGTACATCATAGGACATGTTCACTTCATCTGAAGTTGCTTGAGGCAGTGGTTGGGTTTCATTCTGTTGGTGTATTGTTGTGGGTTCAGGTATAGCAGTTGATATTTGGTTTTGAGACTGATGAGGGAGGTAATCACTGACAGCAGGTGCCAAGTAAGAGGGAGGGGGGTGGATCAAGGTTTGAAGTGGTGGTGGTGGTGGAGGTGGCTGGATGGTGGGTGGTAGCTTGAGTTCAATCTTTCTTGGCCCAGCAGACAAAACCTGCTCAAAGACGTCATTCACCTGGACAGGTGTGGTAGCTGGTGACAAGTCGGCACCGATATCCTTTAAGTCTGAAAGCTTGGGACGTTTGGCGGCAGGTTTCCTAGCTGAGCGAGTTGGTCTCTTTAAATGTTGTTTCTCTTCCTTTCTGATAAATAAAAAAATTATGATTACATCAAGCAATTAGCAGGTCCATGCAAAAACAAAGTCAACATTTTAGGAAGTTTCAAAAAAAGGGGGGAATATTCGCATCAACATTATTAAAACATTTGACTTGAAATTATGATTTTTCAAAATTATCGTAAATATAACTAATGTCTGGAAATAGTATAACTCTAAATCTCATTAATAAAACAGATGACTGGACATAGTATAACAGAGAGTATAACAGATAACAGAGGAGCGAAAACCAAAAGGAAGACCCCAAATGCGATGGATTGATGATGTAGAAGCAGACCTGCAACAGCTTGGGGTTAGGGCGTGGAGACAAAAGGCCCAGGAGAGATACGAATGGAAGGATGTGTTGAAGCAGGCCAGAGCTCTCCATGGGCTGTAGTGCCACTGGGATGATGATGGTCATAGTATAATTTTAGATATCATTAGTATAACATAAATGGAATTTGGCTCATTTAAAATAGTGCTATAACTGCTGTAGTGACAGAAGTCAGGTTACAGCATCGCGTTATTTGGAACCTGAGCTGTCAAGTTCTTGAGTTGTTAATGTCAGCTTTGGCAGTGTTGGCAGAGAGCCTGATATAGGATCATAACAATGCTTTTGTACACTTGC
Source organism: Biomphalaria sudanica (assembly GCA_036873155.1). Taxonomy (NCBI): domain Eukaryota; kingdom Metazoa; phylum Mollusca; class Gastropoda; family Planorbidae; genus Biomphalaria; species Biomphalaria sudanica. Next base: position 391,459 of record JAZGLO010005592.1, on the reverse strand, counting down.
AAAAAAAAAAGACTGGATGTTTATTTAATTCAAAGTCTTTTATTGTGTCTTGAGGCTTTCATAAATTCAAGTTTTTGTAACTCAAATGATAGTACATTTTTAGAACATTTAGGGCATAATTAGATTATGATTCTATTCTTCTGGCACATTGAAGAGTTTGACACAAAGTCAGTAGTCAGTAGCTATTGATTTGTTTTCATTGATTTACCTGATCTCTTTGTTAATCTCATCACCACTGTCCAGCTCGGATTCTGTGTCGCTGGATATGTCCATTGCTCTCTGGTCAACGTCATCTGGACCATAATAGCCTTGAACGTCTGATCGCTATTGTAAGTAAAATACAATGTCAAGTAAATCTTATTTTATCTGGGGCCAAGTTTTTTCTTCTAAACTATTTACTTCTGATATTGGACAAAAAAATTAGAGATTGGAAAAAATGTTCCCAGCAATAAGAGAGAATATTAAATCTAGGGGAAATAATAATATAAATCTAGCTTATAGGTTATTACATTAAAATAAGTTCAGAAAGTAAGAATAAGAGTCACAGGAGACAAGCAAGAGGTGATGATTTGTATTGCAAATGTGTGTTTTGAAATGAAATTGTGGTTTCAATTTTAAAAAAGGGGAGGAAATAAGTTTTAGAATATACAAATGAGAGAATATACTATTTTATTTTTTTATTGAAAGGAGAAAAACTTAAGGCTGTATTTCAGACTTATCACCTTTTTTTTTTCATTAGCAAAGTCAAATAGTCAAAGATATCTATATGATATTTCATAATATAAAAAACTCTATTTGACTCATATCATTACTTTAAACATTCATATCCTATTACTTTGTACAAATAACTACTCAAAGCTTACACTGATATCCAGACTGTTTCCCTCTGAAGGCAATAACAATAAAATAATGTAATTCCAACCACTACATGGACTATTTAGTTATATTTTGCCCTTAGCAAAAAAACAAAAATGGATCATACAATTTGTAAGCAAACAGTATACATTTATCTTTTGGATAGTGACTCTTCTAATGTACTGATACACAGAAAAGAAACTGAGGAAAGAAAGCAGAGCTATTAAAATGACAAAACTATTTGTCCAGGGATGTTATAAAATGAGAGAGATATTACCACTGGTGGGGGTAGAGTGACAGGTCCAAAGGGTGCTGGTAAATCCATTTTGTTCATCAAATGTAAGACCTAGAGAAATCATTTCAAACACAATCTTGTAGCTAGTCAAACATTCAGTTACACAAACTTGAAACAAAAAAATGATAAAAGTTAAATATCAGTTTGTATTTTACTGCACATAAGCATTATTTAGGCAAAATGTGCTAGCTTAATTTGTAATGAACACAATAAAAGCAAATCCCGATGGATAAGGATGTTTATTTACACAATGGGAGATGATACGATGAAAAAAACACAATATAATAGTACACAAACCCCAGACAGTTCTATCTCTTCTTTCATACTTAAATGAAAATTGTTATCACGCCAAAATATTTTACTCCTGTCAAGTGCAAGTTTCTTTAAAATTAAGGAGAGATTTCTTCTGTAGATGAGTTTACTCAGCCCATAAGATGTACACTATTAGTCAGTGGCGTAGTTAGGAATCTGCCATCATTTGGGGGCCTTGACCTCTTTGGGGGCCCCCCAGCATTTTGCGTAATATTTAATATCTAATGTAAAATTCACTCATTTAGGGCTCCCCTCAAGTGGGGGGCCAGGTGGGTTTTCAAATTCTCCACCTCCCTCCCCCCACCCTAGTTACACCTCTGCTATCAGTAATCATTAAATAATTTTAATAAACAGTCTATGCATTAGTTATACAAGTATTAAATTAAATATCAGAGAAGAATAGATTCTTGCATTCAAATATTTTTCTATGATAAACATCTTAGTCATGAGATTAACATTTGACGAACGTCAAACCTGGACATAAAATTTTGGGACTGCTGCCAGTGCATGCAAGATATTGGTCAGTATGGACTGTGTTGGAGGTGGGTATAGATAACGTAGCTCAGGACGGCGTGGATGTTTCAACCTTTAATGAATAAAGAAAATATACTGTGTTACTTATTTCATGTCATAGAACTAACATAATGGAAAACCTTTTTCTGAAATATTAATTATAAGAACTTTTTTTATGTTTAAAGAAATGTTAACGAAACTTTTTCAAAGGTAAAAATAAATGTAAGTGAAATATTAAATGCCAGAATTTTATTTTTTTAAGCAGGATGGCAAAGTGTCGTCACCTTGTGATCCATTCTTGTTATTAGAGGCAATGAGGCTATTACTTAATTAGACTATCCTGGAGACATTTTTTAAATACACTGAAAATAAAAAATCTTATCAAATCCATAGAAAGGTGAATCCAGATTTAGCCAAAAAATGTTATCCAAAATCAGAGAAAACCATGTCTCCCATAGCACTCTCAGTAATAAGAGACACCACTATCTTGATAGAAGAATGTTAGATTAATAGTTAACTTTACATCTCAAGTCTTACTGACCCCCAAACATTTAATGTTGTGTCAAACTTGACTTCCTGTGGTTCAATCTCCACTTTATCCAAGTCTTTACTATCTTCTGTTTCAGTCTTTTTCAGCCTAATGAAAATATATACACATTTTTACATTGATAATAAAAAATAAAACTGAGATATAGAAAAGTTACATCCTTACCAATAAAATGCTAACATTAACAGAGAAAATAAAAAATCTTACAAATCAAAACACATGTTTTATCACCTTTTTTGTGTAATACACAATAGCAAAACAAATTTCCTAACAGATAATAAAAATTATTTAAATTATTTAAAAAAACAAAATGTTTTAATAATTGTCAAAAGTCTGCATACTCATCTTTTATTAAGGAACCAGTGGAAAATTTAACTTTGTTTTAAGTTACATGGACAAATAAATCTTAGAAATCAGAATAGTTGTTTGAATCTCTTACATTGACAAAAGTCTGCAAACAAATCAAAACAGATGCTGTAACTCACCCTTCATTATCAATAATTGATAGAACCTGGGGCAGATTTTTCTTTGCAAACTCTACAACAAGTTTTGAACTGAGAAACTCCACCTGATGAAGTTGATTTAAAATCTGGAAATGCAAAAAAAAAAAAAAATTCAATAAATTAAATATTTAGAGCAGATAAATAATGATGCATCGTAAATATAAGCATTATCTGAAATTTACATTGTAAATGAATGGCAAATGTCTTGTGTTAAGAGTTATGCAAATTCTTACAAGAATATTATTCTTTGAGGTAGAAATATAAATAACAAACATGCCTTTTCAGTAATGGAATTGATTAAATTCAGAGGTTAGCACACAAAATTTATGTTAGATAAAATTGAATTGAAAATCCATAAAACAGAATCACAATGGCGACTGATACACCTGATAGAGGTGTAACCACAGTAAACAAAAAGCACAAATTAAGGCTGAAACAACATATAATGAGATTCTCAGGGTAAAGACTGTGTAATCAATGGGAGGACAAAATAAAGGAATGGCAGGCCTGTCTATGGAAGAGACTCTATTGGAGAAAGAAACGGTTGTTGGATCATGTGTGGTGCCCCAAATGGTCTAAAAGACTTAAAACAGATGAAGTGAAGTCTAAGAATTCACTACCATAGGATCTTGTTATCAGTGAATTCACTACCATAGGATCTTGTTATCACATAGTAATAGTTTTTGTACTTCACAATAATTCATCAACTGAATTTTATAACAATATGATCACAATAATTCATCAACTGAATTTTATAACAATATGAGTATCCAATCCAGTAATGTACCATCAGTTCTATGATTTTTCACACCCCAGTTATATTACACACCAATGTTTTTCTCAATCAACTACCACCAATCACTAATTTAAATCTCACCTTTGTAGCTTGTTCTTTTGATGGGAACAGTGCAAAAGCTGTGTTTTTCTGATTTAAAAAAAAAAACAAGAAAGGAATGAGAGTTAACATTAAACAAAATCAGAATACATTTAATTTATATATATATATAATATATATACACATGGCAACAAGTCTTTATTAACAGAACATCACAGAGCATAATAATGTCCTTAGCATAGCTTATTCGCAGGGTCCTCAACTTAGGCATAACTCCATTGTTTCTTCTTTCAATGTCAACATTCACCTCTAGACTATTCATGCCTTGAATCTAACAGTGCGCTAATATGCACCATTCGATTCCACATAGGAGCAGTTATAACAATACATATATAGAAGTAACAAAAATGGAAACAAAATTAGTTACCATAGATCCAGACCTTCCCATTACTTTAACATGTGTTGCACCTAAATGATATAGCAAGTCTTTGCGCTCCTCATCACTAAGCTCTGACGGCAAATGTCGAAACAGTAACGTTGTCTCCTCCATTGCATGTATTTACTTTCTAATAAATAAAAAATGGTTTTAAAATTATTTGATTATTTTAAAATTAAATTCTAAGATCTATGTAGATTACTTAGACTTATTTGTAATTAGTAATAAATTACATCAACTGAGAGACTAAATAGAATCTCTACTCTACTGCCCTAAATTTAGATGTACTATATAACTTATTAAAATTAACTATAAATAGATACTGTCTATCTATAATCTATACTATAGTATAGTACTATACTAGACTTAGACTATAGTGACATTTCAATAGATAATTTGCCATGATTTGGGCTTGGGCATTTTGGGGCCACCAAATTCAGTCACTTCTCTTACTATTAATATTAGCCAATAATTAGGTAATTAGCTTTTTAGTTAGCCGGCTTAAGCCAAAGTTAAACTTAATTAAGGTTTATAAATATAATAAAGCCAAAGCAGTTGAAAGCTAAGCCGGCTAAGGAAGGCTAAGGAATGGGGGCCTAGGGCAGGTGAGACCAATCGTTATAGATCTAGATTAGAAGGCCTTAACACTGACCTGCGAAGTCTAGAATCTATATCTAGATAGACTAGATCTAGATCTAATAATTACAATTCTTTAATGGCTTTCTTTTCAAATTCAATGGTTAGATAAAGGGATTTCTTGTTTACACACAGAACAAAAAAATGCGAAATATTATAGATAGTTCTGGATCTAGCAGTTTTACATTATTTCCGCCGAAATAAGGGAGGGTAAAAAATTCGCACTGATAAACATTTTTATCCTATACTCTTAAGTGAGCAATTCTTGTAATTATATTTAATATCAGGTGACCGAGCCTCGCTCGGATGAATAATTTGTTAAGGAAGAATATATACCCTAAGTCATTTTGGAAATCTTGTTGTAATTACGAAAATGATCGATCGAAAATCGTTAGAGCTGTTTTCGAAATAAAATTTATATATATATATACATACATACATACAAGAATTGCTCGCTTAAGAGTATAGGATAAAAATGTTTATCAGTGCGAATATATATATATTTCGAAAACGGCTCTAACGATGTTCTTTAAATTTTCACGGTATGTGCATAATAGTGAGAAAAAAATTCTCAACTCATTGGCCACATCGAGAAAACTCGAGGTCGACCGTTATATCGGTTTGAAAATGCCTCACTATCGAAAAATTAATCTTGGCTAGAATGTTTTATGAAAGAAATTTTCTATATGACGTCAATGGGAAAAAAACTTGACACCGCTTACGTCACTAATCTCACAGCAGTACACTAAGACATTTCTTCGCAAACAAGAAAAAGTTTTAATGATTCAATTGGCGTAATTAAACATTTGCGCACTATCTTATTGTACATTGATCCATTATGAAAATATGGAAGAAAAATTATGAAATTAAATATCTTTATGTATGGTTAGTTATTGTGTTTTAAAGGCTTTATAAATTGTTTACACTTGAATTGCGTACACCCGTAGGTAGCTTTTACTTTGTTATTATTTTTGCTGGTGAATTATTGCAATGTGTTTAAGCTTCGAAGTCTACTGTCCCATACCAAAAAATTGAAAATGGTCATAACACAGCTTATCTATGCCTTACTTGCACAACCAGGGCCGGCCTTAACATTTTCGGGGCCCTATGTGAAATGGATTGCGCGCGGACCAGTAAGGGTAGGGATAAGGATAATAAGTGAAAATAAAGATTTTGTATTAGAAAATAAATTCGTATTTGCATTACATTTTTATTAAATGAAAGCTGACGATGCCGTTTTTTATATCACGCGTAGGACTGGCGTTTACCATTTTGATTGACACCCCAAAATGACAATTTTGTCTTTTTTTTATGAGTTTCAGGAGATCTCCAGCAGCTCATTGAAAACAAGGAGACCACTGGAACCCTATTGTAAATTATAATGGTTTAATTTAATCATTTACACCTAGAATTAGCGCGGGGCTTTTGAACCTTCAGGGTCCACTGCGGCAGCATAGGCCTAAGGCCGGCCCTGATGATATCCAGCTCGCGGTCAACGAATTTTCTTCACGCTGCTGCTTTTTTTTGGTGAACAAATAAACCTCAGTAAAACAGAAGTCATGTGCCAGAAGTCATGTGCCAGAAGTCATGTGCCAGAAGTCACCCAATAAAACCTACTCAGCCAAAAGATCACCGCACATAGACATCCCTTAAAGTGGTAGATATGTTCACATTATCTGGGAAGCATAGTATCAAATGACGCGTTGCTTTAAAGAGAGGTTGATATGTGATCAGGGATAGTCGTGCTTTTGGACGCCTCCAAGCGAGAGTGTGGCGAAATAAATCACTCCGCCTGTCTACAAAAATCAGTGTCAACCAGTTCTTCTCTCAACCCCTCTATGTGGATCTGAGACATGAATACTTTATAGAAAGCAACTAAGACTTCTTGAACGACTTCACCAAAGACCCCAATACAAACAGCGATATTCTTCCAAAATGGTACGAACTTCTTATAATCCGACAGTCACGCTTTGCAGGGCACTTATTCCAGAAGGAGGGCGAACATATTTTTGGCAATCTTTTTTTTTTGTAGTAAGCTGAAAGGTTGTCGGAGTAACAGAGATGCCTCACAATAACGCTTCTTTAGAATACTAACGCGATGTTTTTAAGTCTCTTGGGAAAAAATGCGCTATTTTACTTTGTTACTAGGTGCACGTTTTACACTATAACGTAGAGATTTTGCATCACTTGATGATTCTTATTAAAGCCATAATAATAAGGCTTGTCTTCGAGTCCGAAGATTAGTGAGGAATGCAGTATTTCCCGTGGCTGCGCAGCCCCAGCCGTGACCTACATATTTTGCCACACTCAGGGCAAGCCAGTGGTGTAGCTACAATGTGCGGGTGGTTCGGGCCGCACAGGGCACCAAGTGGAGTGGGCACCAAAATTCCCCCAGTGTGTATTAATTTCCTATTTCCGTGAGCTTTTCAGTAAAAAAGACTAATTGTATGGACACGAGCAAACATGAACTAACGATTTATAAACTAGTCATGTCGTTATTTTGTTTCATCTTCTTGACTATTTCTTCAATAAAATGTAAGCTATAGAACAGTTTGAATCTAATTTAATAGATTTATTTCGGACACACTGTACATGTTGTTACTACACTGATCAATGCTCTGTAAGTAGAAGAAGAAGATAGGCCAACCTTTGTTTTACTTCATTGTTTAGTCCATTGGTTTAATCTAGATATTGAGTGTACAAATATATTTCTAAACACTAGCTCTAAACAATTGTCTTAGTTTATTCATTTCTTTATGATTATTTATAGTTTAATTTTGGAAATAATTCTATTGTAATGTCAATATTTTTAAATAAGCTAACCTTTGTTTTCTATGAGTTTTTTTTTAACTAACTAATTAATTGTAATACTGTAACGTAAACAAAATGATGAACAATGCTCAAGACTGACTAGTCTGGCTGGCGCCTCAAAACCCCTTTTAAGCTCAGACGGAGAAATCGGCATCTCTGGTCTTGTCCTGTCTGGGTAGACTATAAGGGCCCCATACCCAGATCTATCGGGGTCCCTTATTACCGACCCATCGGTATGACAGAAAATGGCATCTGATGGGTAGGACTTTAGTGTAGCTGATGCCAAGTTTTGGAGTATGCCAGGTGCTAATCGCCTCTTGGTGGCTCCCTCTTGCCCTACTTCTCCTCCACGGAGGGCAAGTACTAATTATTCTAATTGGGATTCTGTCAGTGGAGAGCCCAGCTGATTTTGACAAATTGGCCGCAATGTGGAGGAACGATCGCATTTTATGCGGTTCCTCTCTCTCCACTGTCCACTAATATTCAGGTGGGTAGCCTAGAGTCGTCCCTTTTTTATAGCGCTCATAGGCTATAAGTACCGCCCTCTCCCTCCTTAAATGTAAAGAGGCCACGTTTGTTAAGATTTAAGCAGCGTTTGTTGGGCTTGTCCGAAAGGTGCAACAAATGAACCTTAGTGCCTGTGATTGTACTCGGTCGAGTGATTCGAGGGCAGTTTTACTAGCATATACTTGAGCTGTACTCAATTTGTGATCTGACAGCACCTAAGTACAATGTGCGTAGCATGTCAGCTTTGGCACCCCACTTTGTGCTGGCCAGCTTTCTTAGTAACGCTAACTTCTCCGAGGCTTTTCTTTCAACTTCCTGGTCGTGCTGGAGCATTGACAACTTTCTATCCAGGGTTACCCCTAGATATTTGGCGTGTTTTCACGTTGGAGTCGCAGCCCACCTAGTTGAAGCTCGAATAGAGCCTTAAGAATGTCAATCCCTATACTGAACAGGGACCAGGTCGTTTTGGCAACGTTTATCTGAATCTGTCATTTGTCGCAATACGAGGAGGTCTGCTTGTAATGCCGCCTGTATTTGGTCGGCTTTCTTGCCGGTTGACCAGAGGACAATGTCATCCGCATAAAGCAGTTTCTTTGACCGCAGTGAGGTGCGTTTCTTAAATTTCTTAAGTTTAAAGAAGCATCGAGACAATTTCAAGTCACATCATTGCCAGAGTCCACCGACTATAGGCGAGCTGTTAATGGGTATGAATTAACTGAACAATTAAAAGCAACAAAGCAAGATGAGACGGTTATAATTGAATCGAGAAAAAAATGATGAGGCCGACATCGTGAATAGAAGAAAATACTTGAAAACCGCAGGTTCTAGAGACTAAAGGACAGCACACAAGCATGTCCTCAAAAATTCAAACTGAAGAAGCTGAACCATCAGACAGTGTAAACAATACAGAAAGCAGGATAATAAACTCTAGACTGAACGACATTGGAGATTGGCCTGATGTCATCACAGATAATATTCGCATACACCTTCTCACTCAAGGATCTGAAACAGTTCAGCGTATGGACAGTCAATTCAGAGAGGCTTATAGACATCAAGAATCAGCAAAAGGAAAGGCTAGAAAGCTTTCAAATGCTTGTTTTTTCCGGCAAATGTCAAACGGCGAGAAAGTTCTTAGAAAGTGGATGTGTTATTCGCCAAAAAAAAAAAAGAATCCTTATTGTTCTTCCCCTGCACACTCTTCTCAACAAGATCAAGTACCAAATCTTCATTTAAATCCAAAGATGGATTCAATGAGTGGTGGAGGTTATCCCCGAAAATAGAAAAACTTGAGACCAACAGAGCTCACATTCAGTCATCGCTTGCTTGGAGGGAACTTGAAGTTTGCTTGAGAGTAGGGAACAATATTGACAACAAGGCCCAATATTTGATTATACAAGAGACGAAAACCTGGAGAGTTAGTAAAATTACTATCAAAGTACGATCCACTCTTGAGGGAGCATGTGCTTCGAACTAAGCTTTGTTCCAGACCGAATACATACATGTCTCCACAAATACAAAATGAATTTATTACAATATTGGGGATCACGCTAAAAAAAAATCATACAGCAAGTAAAACAAGCCAAATATTTCTCTATTATTTTTGACAGTACACCTGACATCTCAAAGCTGGATCAAATTTCCCAAATTTTACGGTATGTTGTCATGGAGAATGACGGGGTGCAGGTTCGTGAGTTTTTTGTTGACTTCATCGACACAAAGGACACGCATGCTGCTGGAGTCGCTGAGATGATTCTAGAGAAATTGCGATTGGATGTCTTAGACATAATGGACTGCAGGGGTCAAGGCTATGATAATGCTTCAGTCATGAAAGGTCATTAAGGTCATGAAAGAATTAACAATATTTGATTAATGAATACTTGTTATTTTGAAAAAAATAAGTAAGGTTTTGCAATGTTATTAATTAGTTAGTTTTTTTTTTTTTTTTTTTTGTGGGGGGGGGGCATCAAGATGAGGTACCGCACCAGGCATCATATACTCTAGCTACGCCACTGGGGCAAGCATAAACATTGTCCGCAGGTGTTCGATTGAGATTTTCTTTTCGCCGTCTGTGTTTGTTCTCGGCAGCAGATTTTCTTTTGGTCTCAAATGTGTATCACCGCGGCCTTCGTAAGTTACCTCCAGCTGTCGGAGGCCGCATACAACCAGGTGCTCTCTTCTATGTCAGCCAAGGAAAGTTGAGCTGGTATTTGAATCGTTTCCATGGGGCGCCTCTGTTACGTCGACCATTTTTTAGCTCACCAAAAAAAGACTGCCTTTGGCATACGTTCGTCTCCCATACGGGATACGTGCCCTTCCCAGTGCAACTGTCGGACCATAAGAAGTCCCTCTATACTGTCCATACCGGCGTTGGCAAGGACATCGCTGTTTGTAGTGCGGTCCTGCCACCGTATGTCCATGATGGAGCGCAAGCATCTTTGGTGAAAGCACTCAAGAAGTCTTAGTTGTTTTCTGTAAAGTGTCCATGTCTTAGAGCCATAATGAATATATTAATTGCAATATTAAATGTCAGAAAGTAACCATTTTAGAAGTTACACTGTTGTGACATGCATATTTTGTCACATCTAATGCAGACAAAGCCATCGTGCACAGGGGTCTATTTAAATTTTCTTTTCCTCTTTTGTGCCTGCCCTTTAGCGTGTTCGCTGGGGGCGCACCTATGTCCTCTTTTAAACTCGCAAAAACATCGTTTTTGGTTGGTTTAAACTAGAAGAGGTAGATTAGGGGAGGCATCATATTGCATGGTCATAATAACAGACTTTAAAATACATAGACAAACTAAATAGACTCTAGGACCCCCACATCGAAAGGTCTCTGTAGCTAACTAAATAAAAAAAAAAAGAACTACATTATACAAAAAGTTTAGAGATTTTGACTCTGACGTGCAAAAAAAACATAGCTTAACATTTCCTTTGTTCTGTACACCAGATACAGAAAATGCTAGCTATTTATAGTTATCAGTTATAGATGAAAATCACCAATGGAAGCAAACCAAAGTGAACGCGGTCATTTCATCCACAGTCATTTCATCTTTGGTGACTTCATCCTCGGTCATTTTATCCTCAAATAAATATATATTTTAAAAATGTCTTAGTCATTGTGTAATTGTGTTGCCAAGGCTTTGCCTTTAAGCCCTAATTTCATCTAATTAATTTATGCATGACTAAATGCATGGCGCGTAGGACGTAATCATCTTCTTTTTCGAAGTAACGTCTGTATTATATAAGATAAGATATATGTTTATTTAGAATACTTTGTGATAGTTTTGACGTTATTATAGTGTCCCCCTACTCTCTTCATACTTGTTGAGAAATGAAATAATATATGCTAATAAGTAGATATATTGTAGCCTACTTCGGAGTTTGTATTTAGTTGTAGTTTCTATTTGATATCCTGCTTATATTGCACGATGTAATGATCATTTGATCAAAGGCCAAGCGCCAAGGTGTGGGCGGAAGTAGGGAAAATCTTTTGAAAGTTGCGAAGTACGCTTAGATTAATTATAATCATGCCGCTCAGCAATCGTAACTTCTCATCAAAGGCCAATGTGTGGTGGAAGTAGTGGACATCTTTTGAAAGATGAGAACGATTAGAATACCTATCTTTATTCGTCAATTGTTCTTTCTTGAATACGAGTGTGCCATTTCAAACCCTGATATAACATTTATTTATTCTAATAAACGCTACTGCAAGAAATATGCAGCACTGGCCTAGAAATTACAATGTGCATCAGTAATAATAATCAGTGGATCATCTTCTGTACCTACGAACTATCTATATATTTCAATTAACACGCAAAAGCAATTTTTACATTAACTCTATATCTTTAGATATATTTTTTTAATGACATTATATTCTATTCTTATTTAATGTATGTCTATATGTATCACTCTTTTTGTCATCTCAATGGAAAAAAAAAAAAGAAACGTTAATTTCATCTTTTTTTATATAATTATTATTTGATGGATTATTAGAGGATGAAATGACCAGGAGATTAAATGACCAGGATGAACTTTAATGAAGTGACCAAAGATGAAATGATCGGAATACAAAACCAAAAGGAAGTATTCATTCATCTAGTGAGAAATAGGCCTACATTTAATTTTTAACTCTCCACAAGAAAAACAACTTAAACTAGAGTATATGCAAGTTACTAACATAAAAAAAAAACGTTTAGTGAAGATAAAATCATTTACAGAGGTTCACCATAAAGACCAGTCGAGACAGTTAAGCTTGTCAAGTCCAAAGTTGAAGTTGAGCAATTCAAGTTTTTTTTTTTTTTGTGTCCTTAAAATTTACATTCCCTAAGTTAGGGATTTTAAAATTTTACATCTTAGACATATGTTGAAAGTTAATTTATTGTAGGGGTCTATACATGAAATATTACTGTAAAATAGATGATAGGAATGGAAATATGTGCTAAAGCAAGTCAGGGCCCTCCATGGGCTGTAGAGCCACTGGGATGGATGGATTGCAGGCACATAGGCTAATATTTGTACAATTTCCTTATTGTTTTTAATTTTAAAAATGACACGTTATACATTTATTAATTAATGTTAAAACAAACAAAATAACCCCTCTTTTATGAAGCTGTGTAGTAAAAATGCATTTTTCATTTATTTCCTTTAAGAATTTTATATTCTGCAGGTAGAGTGGTGCAATAGTGTTTAACGCTTCCTTGAGTCGACTAAAGATCATCTCACAGAAATGAGATGAAAGCCTGGGCAAGCTGCCTAAGGTTCACCAGCTCCTGATTCTCCTTACAGTCGTTGTTTGGGTATAGTCGGAGATAGCAGCAGATGTTTGAATTCTAAGTTTTACTTCTTGGTGGGTAGCCAGCCCGAAGCTTACTGATTTAGGCACCAGTTGCTTCCCTTTGCAACTTCTCTTGTAGAGACTATTTCATACATAATAAACAGAAGTCGAGAAAAAACTATATATCCTAAAATCATATTAAAACATAATTTTAAGTATCAGTAAGCTATCGACAGTCTTTTTTTATTATGTCATGTTTGTCTGTAAATTATATTATTATGTTTTGGTACATACTTAGATAATACAGAACAGTAAGAAAAACTTTTTTTTATTTTGCTTCTCTTGCTAACGTTGCTTTGTTCATAAACTTTATCATTGGATCCAACTTTTATCATCAAAATTTTTAAATTATAATATAAGACAATAAAAGGATTTGTTAAATGTAATCACTATATCCTCAAGGTATTGAAATCCTCACATTTTTCTTTATACATCCTAAGTAGGATGGCTGCCTGGTCGTGTCATTCGCACTTATCGATGGTCCCGGGTTCAAACCTTGCCTGCTTCCATTCTTCTTACACTAAGATGCATTAAGAGTTAAACTGTCAGGAAAACTGTAGGGTTTGTACTAAGATCATGACACTATCAACTCTTTTATGAATTGCTGCCTGGTTGTGCGGCATGTGCGTTCGAATGTCGTTTGGACTAGCGATGGTCCGGATTCATATCCTGCTCGCTGCTATTCCTTGCCATCCTGCGGAGGTCCGAGGATTGAACTACGAAACAAATTACCTTCAACTCTAATAGAACACCCAAAACAAATAAAACAAACATTTTTTTGCATCACCAACTGCAAGAGAGATACAAAACTTCTACATGTCTCCAACTGTTTTAGCCATTTTAGGTTCATATGTTACGTTAACCATAGGCCACAGAAACAGATGACCTTTACATCATCTATCATCTGTCCTATAGACCACAAGATCTGAAAGGGGAACTTTACTATTTTTACTTTAAGTTATGTGCATTAATCTCCAACAAAAACTTTTTCATTTTCACTATTGCAAACTATGTCATTTTCAAAAATCAAAAAATATACTAAATATGTATTCAAAATGGTCTAGTAACGTTCTAACTGTACAATATGTACTATACTTTCAACTGAAAAAAAAAATAATTAAAAAGTAGAAAATAATGTGAAAAACATTGTTTAATGTTAACTGCTTGATAAATGTAAACAAAACAATTGATAGTGTGCAAGAAAAATGATAAACTTGAATGAAACATTTAGTTTTGTTTTAAATAAATTAACACTGAAAAAAATACATAAATATCAGTTCATAGTGATTTAAAATAGAATTTTACAAAATAATACAAGTAAAGTAAGAGAGCAATGAATTAAATAAAAAAAAAAAAAGTTCACATCTGAAATATGAAATGAACAATTTAGAAATATTAGTTTCAGATGTTTAAGCCTGTGATCCAATCTAAACTACTCCAACCTTTTTGGACTTTATTTTTCAATCATTTTCCTCTCTTTACATGTGTCTCGACTTTTACCTAAGAAGTGAACATTTAAAAGAAAGGACACCATTCTAAAAAGAACTAATCTGAAGAAACATTGTAAAATTTTGTATTTAAAAAATATATCAAAATCTATATTCTATATTCTGACATTGCAATTTGCCCTATCTTTTTCACCATACTAAACATTACAAACAATAATTTTAAAAAATGGTATGCTGGCAGTATCTCACACCATTAGCAATTAATCAAAATATATTACTTGTGCTAAGTCATCCATTATTTTGACTGATTGGGTAGAAAACTATTACCAAAAATAAAGTACAAAAACTCAACTAGTAACAATTAAACAAATGAATTTAGTCTTTGATGAATTCAATATTAACAAAGATTTACTGCTGTTGAATTCAATAGGCCTGAGTAATTTTAGAAAAATAAATTAAAATACTCCAGATTCATCCTCTACATCTTTCTTACAAACACAAGTTATACAAAAATTCATAAACCAGATAAGTTTTATTGCAGGATAGATTTCCAAAGTCATTTGGTCTGTCCGGAATTGAGTGCGTCATTCAAAGATCATGAAACTCTCACTTTTTCAAAAGCTTCAATGTGATCCCAAATGAGCCCCTTGAAAGGCAGATATGTTTTGTTGATAACTATGAACAGACAGCTGCAGCTTTGTCAGGAAATGTTCAGCTCCCAGGTAGCCCTAAAAGTCCACAGCAATCAGAGCATATAGTATCTTAACATCACACTGCTGTCATCTTTGACCTCCTCATCCATTTCATCCTCTTCCTGGTCATCCTTCTCCACTTCATCTCTCTCCTCATCCTCCTCCTCCTCAAAGTCACCGTTTTCCATGAACTCTCCCAGCCTACCATTATCTGTGGGAAAAAATTATGTTAACAATCTTAAGTAACAGTCTAAACCTTAACAAGTAGAAAGAAACATCAAGTGGCACAGATAGAATGGCGGTGGCAAATGCACAGATAGAATCATTGGTAGTAAACTTTAAAAAAACAAACAAAAACAACAACAACAACAGATTACTTTATATTTATAGGACATATTAGGACTTTATGCTTACATAATAATTATGAGATTATTATTTACATAAGAGATTTGATATATTTTATATATACAAAACTTATCCTTTTTTTAAAAATGAAACAACAGAGTCTTCTGGACAAAACAAAAGCATCCCTTTTCTCTTTTTGGATATTTTTTTTTACTGCTGTTGACTTATATCTCACTATTCTAATGATGTGAATGGGATTTCCATTTATTTTTAACCTAAACACAAGGTTTACCCATAAGATGTGCCCCTAAACGTACATTTCAATAGGTTATATGGTGCAGAGGTAGACAGGCCTTAGAAGTGGAACCACCAAGGAACAAGATGTAGAGGAAGACCAAAAAAGAACATTGCGACGCAGTACACTAGATGAAGCCGAGTGGACAGGAAAGAGCTGAGAAGCCATTAAAAAAAACTAGCAAGAGACTGTGGAGAGTGGCGTGGTTTTACTGAGGCCCTACGTAACATGAGGAACTCAAAGGAAAGATGATGATGATATGGTGCAGCACTGAGAATGAATGTGATGATGTAAAAAGAGTATGATACTAGAGAACATAAAAGCCAGTCACTATTGCTGAATGATTCTGATAACAAGCAAAGCATTGTTTAATTTTATGGTCTTGTTAAATAAAATTGTATTATTTACAGTAACTATCAGTTATCTAACTTGTACTGGTCTTTTTTTTTTTTTAACAAAAAGTAAAGGAAACTGGTGAAAAGTAATGGAAAAACTTTTAATACATTTTTAAAGTGCTAATAAGTAGTGCTGACCATATCATTGTTAACATTTTGTAGCAAATTTTATAGCAATAATATATATATATGTATCTGTAAAACATTGACTCTTATTTTTTAAAGAATAGCCAAAACACATACAATTGATATTTTGGGTTAAAACACTCTGGTATAAGCATAAATGTACAAGTCCTGTTTTAAAATTAATTTTTTTTATTTTATCCATTGAAATCTTTAAAAGCACATGGCAAAAATATTAAGAAATTATAGCATTAAATGTCTTTCAAGTAAATTAGAGGGACTGTGAAATTATGATTTTCATAATTCAAAATTATGTCTGAATTTTTCTCCGATGCTGCAGTAAGTCAATTTGTTAGTTTAAACAAAAAAGACAATGACTGCATCTGTATTTAAAAAAAAATATATAACCAAAACATTTTTTGAGGATGTAACAATGTTGCTTTTCTTGAAACCTACATATAAGCATTGCAAGAATTTGTGTCTATTCTTTTACATTAACTGAACTTTATCCTTAAATTTCAGCAATGGAGTTCACATAGAGATCAGAGATATGTAACAGATCTTTGCTAAGTGTGAAGAATAATGATACAGAAGGCGTTATTTTTTTAAAGCAAAGGCTATAAACTTTTTTTTTAACTTTTTTCTGGTTGACTGACATTCTAAATAGCCAAAATCTACTCAGTACTACAAAGTACTTGACAACAGATAATTGAGGAAGAGGTTTCTATTAATAAAAGTTATTTACTAAAAATGTTGTGAGTAGTCCAGTAAGGCATCACAAGTACTACAATAATTTACCTCAATTCATTTTTTGAACCTATATCAATAACATAATGAACTGAAGGCTAAGACTGACATCCCTGGCCTTAAATTAGCATTTGATGACATTTCTGACAATGTTAACGGCAGATTTAAAAACAAAAAAAAAGATGTTTAGAAAGTTACAATTATTACCATAAGTGGATGCAACTTGAAGATTCAATGATTCCTTATTGATATCTGAAGCATCTTGGAAGAGATTGACAAGACAGCTAGTATTTTCCTAAAAAAAGAAAAAAAAAAGAAAGTTTCTTATATTATTATTGATCTAAGAATCCCAGTCACTTAATCCCATATTAAATATTTCTTTGTCAATTTTTTTTGTCTCAGGCCTTGTGATCTTTAAGGCAGATGATGTAAAGGTCATCTGTTTCTGTGGCCCACAGTTAATGAGGGTGTCGTGTGGCCAGCACAATGACCAACCATCTTTACTTTTCACCCAACTAATGCCAAGTACCAATTAAAGCTGGGTGGACTCAGAGGCGCCCAAAGATCCCGAAATTCAAAATCCGAGTAATCACCAGGTATTGAACCTGAGACCTTCAGCTCATAAGGCAAGCGCTTCTGACCATGAGTTTAGTTATTACCCCGCCTTTCCTCCTTCCTCTTAAAACATACAGATGACTAACCTTTGCAATAACAGCCACAGAAAAAAAAATGTTTTCGCACTTACATCTACCTGGTCCCCTTGTGCGGCAGCTTCTTTCATTGATTCATTTTTGATAGTGCTCAGTAGAGCCATCTCTTCCACCTGATGTATACAAAATTAACAATAGTTATTGTATGAAAAATAAAATTTTGTGCAGACAACCAAGTAGAAGACTTTATAAGACTATACATTCTTATTTTCATGCTTTTTGTCAACTTGACCAGGCAGCCATTCAAGCAACAGCCATAAATGTATGATAAAATATTCTCAGCTGATCCCCAGTCATAAGCCAAAACACCAGGAGTTGAAGTTCTTGTGGGGATTCTTCAGATAGAGCCTGGTATTCTTTATATTCAATTCTGTTCCTGTCCTAATTCAAGCATAAACCAATTTTGTGATCAGTCTGCATTTTTCTACCACTCGACACTTATTCCTAATTGTGATGACAAATCTTAATTTTTCTTCACCTATGTATTGATAATGCAGCAGCTTTTCTTGTTTGAAACTTTCTTTTCAGAGTGTCAAACTTTTCTGTAACCTGTCGCTCTTTTTTCTCCTAATAGTGAACTCAAGTGCCTAGCTTGTTGATGATGAGCATTTCTGGTGTGAAATGTTTTTATATGACCAAAAGAAAAAAAAAACAGACAAAAGTTCATCAAATGCAACATTAGGACTAAGACTGCTTTATTGATCCTTATGAAAATTTGTTGTGATAACAAGGATTCTTTTCTCATATAAAAACAACACAACAGAAACATTCACATAAATCAAATAGACACAACATAAAGAGTTAGTTGAGCTACTACACACCGATATTTTGGTCCTTTTCATGTTGCTTGATCAATGAGGGGTGTTGATATAGTCTGACAGAGTAAGAAACGAACAAGTTTTTGCATCGTTCAGTTCTGGTCTTGATAGATAGAAGTCGCCCACTTCGTGATGATGTAGTTATGATGGAGCGGGTGGCTGTTGTCTTCCAATTTTCCAGATATTGAGACATTTTTGTTCAAAAAGTTTATTTAAATATGGTAGTGTGGTGATTTTTTATGCTTTTTTAAATAATGTCTAAATATTTCAAAATATGCTAAAAAGTGATAACCCAATTGTACATTTAAATTCCAGTCATTTAGTCTACTCTACTCTTGTCTAATAAAATGTAGTGTAGAACAAGTCAGTAATAGCATCAAATAGATCAATTAGATCTAGATTTAATTGAATATTTCAGAATATTATTTATTTCTCTAATTAAATATAAACTCTCTTTTTTTAATTTTTAATTTTAATCTAAACTAACAATTTCCTTTCTGTACAGTGATGCTCATATATTTAAGGTTATTGAAACCTGTTACTCAAGATCTGAGAATTTTTCTTTTTAAAGAAAAATTCTTTTCATTGACCAACGTACAGTCACAGCACAATGAAACAATGAACAAAAATTGTCTAGTGACAGCCATTTATTCTTACAAAGTAAAATCTAAAGAGATTATCATTCCATGCAAGTATATATATGTATGTGATGAACTACTGTGAAAGTTACTTCACTTGACAGATAATTAATGGAAGCTTTACTGTCTTTGATTTATTCACATGGTTCATCAATAAATTTAGATGCCTGTAATTTCTGTAGTTGCAAGCGGGGTCACCATTTTGATAAAGTTAGCACAACAAACCAGATTGGCTGTATTGACTTTTTGTGTGTGTTGGTTTCTGTTTGGTCTAAAAACACCTTGCTAACATGTTGTTGACAACTTTCTTTGTCTAAAGTAATCTTAGAACAATTAGTCTTGATATAATTTCTGTAGTTTGCCATTATGTGTATGTATTATATTATTGTGTACTTGTAAATTTTTTATTTTTGTTTGTCAAACTGTTTATTGACTAGTGGCTTTGGGTGTTTTATTGTGACAATATTTATTTATAATTAGCAATTAATTATTTAATTAAATATTGAAATCTATTTTAAAAATTCAACTAGTGTTTGTGTGCGTGTTATATAGATAGATAGATTAGATAAAGAGGTATGTCATGTACACAGTATCTATATTTAGCTCGTCAGCGACCTCAGGAAATTCCATCACGCGGAGAGCTATGTGTCAGAATAAATGTGATTGGTTTTGAAATATTAATTGTTGTACATTGAGCTGCATTTATTGGTTGGCCTTGCAGTGTAGAGTTGTTGGTCACGTGATTACGCTCTAGAGCCCGGGGAAGGTTCTAGATTGCGCCAGTCTTGTATGGAACCTGTTAGAGAGAACATGTACTATAGTTTTGTATTAGAACTCAATTATATTATTGTGTAGATCAGTTATTCTATTCAAGTACATTTAACCATTGTAATTATTTGTGAATAGCTTTTTCAAGTTATGAATTAAAGTAATTGTTATAGACGAAGAGAAGTTTCTTTATTGAATACAATAAAATACTTAGATCGACTTAGTGGTTGGCAACTTCTAGATGATCCTCATATCAACTGGCAACATTCTGAATGATTGTATCATCAACTAGTTCTAGCTACTTCTATACGATCATCTTATTAAAGACGATTTCAAGATCCTCGGCAATTACGATCATTGATTGTGCTTCAACATGACATCAAGTTTGATTGTAACATCTAGCACTATTGATGATCGTAACAAGGTATATATATTTATAATAATAAAACAAACTATTAGAAGTTACATTCGAATTATATTATAAAACTTACAGACATTTTAAAAATGTATACAAATATGAACTATGAAATTTAAATTTGAAAAAATCCACAAAATAAAAACAAAAGTAAGTTAAAAAGTCTCGTAGTTGAAAAGAATAAAATAAGCTACAAAACAAAACATTAAAATAGTGTAGACAGACAGCATTTATACAATGTATGCATACTTTTATATGCACTACATTTAAATAAGGCACAAACATTAAAAAATAATTGAAGAATAATTTTCAGAAAAATTAGAAAAAAATATCTCCTTCACGTATGCAACTTCTGTAGGTGAATTCCTGTAAGTATGAGGTAAACAATTCATTGCTTGTGCAAAACTGTCTCTTCAGTTGTCTTTTGACTCTCATCCACAAGTTTTCAATGTTTTGTGTTTGAATGTCAGTTATTTGGATCCACAAAGTTTTGTTTGTAAATTATTAATTAATGAGAATACATTTCATTTCCAATTTGGCCGTATGCTGCCCAGACATCTAAAATGATATGGTCCTTGGGTAGAATATTGAATATACTGTGTTATTAAATTTTTGTCTGTCAGGTACTTCCACCATAAAGCAGCATCCATCGCCTCTTTCTATACCCCTGAAGACCCATGTCCATCTCGCCAATACCCACAATGACATTTCCTGTGGAAGTATTTTGTTTTGCTTATTTCTTCGACAATGGGATTGAAATCCTCATCTACCCCACCAATTTTTGTTACATTTTTAGAGCTCCATTTGTCACACTCTTCTCGCATTAAGTTGTACCAATCAGTGAAAATAGACTTGGTTACGTGGCCAGCTTCACAGAACATTTGGGATTGTGGCATGTCACAGACCCAGCAGTATACAAGAATTAGAATGTTTTATGTCGAGGTAACTCGACACTTGTGGTGCACTGATTTTCTCTGTAGCCCTCTAGGCTTTCATTATATAGCATTTCATTTTTAATCAATTTCCTCCAGGCACACCATTGTAGATATATAAATTATATAAATCTGGATAAATCTCTAGAATACATCTAGAAAATTCTAGATCTTAGATTTAGATTATAAATCATATATATATGATAGATATCTAGTCTACAAGTCTAGAAAATAAAAACTACTAGATCTAGATTAAATCTAGAATCGTTGGAGTCTAGAGTATAAGTATAATAAAAACTATATTGTAGATCTAATGTATAGAATTATAGATCTACTAAAATTATAATTTTATAATAATAGTAATAAGTAATAGTATTACTTTATTACTTAGATCTAGATTATTAAGATAAAATACTAATAAAAACAAAAATAGAATCTAGATCATACTAGATGCTAGTAAATTTAGAATAATAGAATTAGAATCTATATTTAAGATAAGATAAGATAATTTTATTGATCCAATCAAATGGAAATTCAGTTTGACTACAATTGACAACATCAGCGTAACTACTGTACAATAAGATGAACAATGAAAAATTCGAACAATATTCACACACGAAACACATACACATTTACAGCCAGCGCTTTATGAATTTGACATCTATGTACTTCTCGATGACGACAGCTGATCTCGTAACATTCTGACCGAAAGTGGGATAAAGGAGTTTTAAAATCTTTCTGTTTTAGTCCTAATGGAAAGGAGACTACCACTTCGTTCAGATCTTATGTAACAGTGGTTAAATGGGTGCAGGTGGTCCTTAAGAATCGAGAGTGTTTTGGAAAGGCATCTTTCATGAAAAAGCTCTTCAAGAGATGGTAGCTGTATTCAAGTGATATGCGATGCTTTTTTAATTAGTCTATTTAGTCTTAAGTCTTTGTGCCAGTGAAGTATTACCTTACAAGCAGATGATGGCAAAGTTAATTAGACTGCTGATGGTTGCTGTATAAAAAAATTTAATTATTGTTTTGCCCATGTTAAATTTCCTTAGCTTTGTATCATGCGATGTGGTTGGATGGTGTTGAATGCGGATGAAAAATCTACGAATAATACTCTGGCATAGTGTCTCTGAGTATCAAGATGATGGTATAGACAATTCAGCATGAATAGTATTTCATCTTCTGTACTTCTTGATGGTTTGTAAGAGAACTGGTGCGGGTCAAGACGTGTTTTGGACTTCTTACAGTAGATGTTTTAAGATCATTTTCTCCAGGCACTTCATTGGAATTGATGTTAAGTGCTACGGGATGTCGGTCATTGTTGGAAGCAAAGATCTACTTTTTGGGTACTGGAATTATTTCAGATGTCTTCCAAATGGAAGGTATTTTGTGCGTTTGCCAGGACTTGTTAAATATAGCACAAAAGATATAAATAAGCCAGTTGTTCTGCACATGGCTTTACAAGTTTGCCACTTAATTTGTCGGGTCACAGGCAGAGGCATACCTAGGAATTTTCCATCGTTTGGGGGGCCTGGGGGCTTGACCTCTTTGGGGGCCCCTACATTTTGCGTAATATTAAATTTTTAATTAAAAAAAACACTTATTTGGGGGCCCCTTTCAAGTGGTGGCCCGGGGGGATTTTAAAATTCTCCAAATTCTCACCCCACCCTAGCTACGCCACTGGTCCCAGGCTTTGGCGGTGTTTACTTGTTTAAATATTTTAGTCACTTCTTGTTTATTAAACAGTTCTTGAGACTGGTTTATATTACTGTTTTCAAATGATGCCAATAAATCATGGTGGTCTTTCTCGAAGTTGTGGCAGTCAAAACGGCTGTAGAAATCATTTAATTCATCGACAAATTTGTTATTCAATAAAGTTATTGTCAGCGACGCACATTGGTTCGCGTTTGGGTACGTAGACAATAATTTTAGTAATTTGGTTAGACTCTACGACTCTAGATTAATCTAGAATCTAGTCTAGATCTCATTTTTAAATCTAATAATAATATAAGTCTAATACTAATAATTTATTAATACTAGTCTAGATCTAATACTAGCTAATAGTCTAAGTCTAACACATACACTGCTAGTAACTATAATTATAATGACTATGACTAGTATGACTAGCGCCACTAACGGCCAGTAACGGTCTAACCTTTAAGCGTCTCAGTTGCTCCTCAAATATGTGTAACATTTTAGTTAATGTTTTGTTCTCTTCCTTCAGTATACCACTTTTCTTTTGAATAGATGATGCCATGCTTGCTAGGGTAGAGTAGATCAAAATGAATACATTAGACTAGAAGCTAGGGCACTGCCACTAGACTAACTATATACTCGTCTTGTTCACGGTCTTATTGTTGTCTGATACATCTATAAAAAAAACAAAACAGAAAGTAGAATTCCGATTGTTACTTTTATCGTCTAGTATGCACTTTCAAAACAACAACAAAAGAAAGAAACGAAACAACGGTTCCTTAATGTTATAAAAAAAAATATAAATAAAATAAGTGCTCCTCAGGAGATTCCAAATTTAAAACAATAGTTTGAAATAGGAAAAATATTTGTGCATTTCACTATTTAAAATGTAGACGGTGACGGTCTAGAATATATTCACTTTTTTTTTTCAGGTTTGTTCATAACAAACTTGATACCCAAACTCAGTGCCATATTTAGGCCTATAGTCTATAGTTGAAAAAGCCCTAAGCTATTTTAAATATGGGGTTCCTTTGGGGCTCTTTATAAGTCCAGATATTATGTCAGTTGAAGAGCTCACTCAAAACTGAGGGGTAAACATTTGAGACTCAAAGAAAAGACATTATTGAAGACAGGCTCATAAGACTAAAAAAAAATAGAGCGCCATAAAATTCGAGAAAAATGCAGGTCGCAACTGGGTTGGCGTAGTTATGTGAAACACTACACCAGTGATGCCCTACCTAATTCGACATGCGGGCCATTTTAATTTCCAACACTCGTCTCGCGGGCCACATGACCGAAAAGTTACAAAAACGAATTGAAATTGTTCTGAAACAATTTAATTTTGTTCTATTTTACCAGACCCTCTGGATTTATTACGACATTCATTTGATATTTCACGAATATATTTTTATGCGTCATAAAATAGCTTCATTTCTCTACTCAAAATGTTAGCAACAGTGTAGGTACCTTTAAAACTAACTCATTTTCTTTTGCTCTTTTTGGTGATCCTCTAATCTCTAGTTGTAGTTAATCAATATTTATTCAAGGTTCAAACCAAGGATGCCGCCATACTAATTTTATAATGCCGATATATATGTTGTTGGGTTGTTGTTTTTTTGATAGCCAAACTTTCTTTATAAAACAAAGATGTTTGCTTATTATGTTCCACAAAAAAAAAGTAAAGATACGACACTTTTTCCTGGTAGGTTCTAGATTCAGAGTCCCTGTGCATAGAAGCACAAAAGTTAATGGTCATGGTACCAATCCATCAGAGAAAATAGAGTCCTAAAGTAGATAAAGATACGTTTTAAAACTTTTTTTTTTTTGGAAGGGGGGATTTTCACTTTGTGTCGAGATTTCGGCGGGCCGGATGAAATCACCTCGCGGCCCGTAATTTGGGCATCAATGCACTACACTCAGCCGTAATCTTCGGAATTGAATGCAAAAACAGACAATGTTATTTTACAAAATTAAGTCAAATAATTTACAGTGATTACACACACTATTTATTCTCACTGTCATGACTTTCTTTCAAATCCTAAGAATATTCTCTTTTAAATATTTGAATATTAGGGCCTATTGTTTTTAGGTTTAATTGTAAATTTAGTTTTATTTTTCAACATAAACATTATTGTTGCTGAATTCACTACAAAAAGAAATTAAGCTAATGGGAACTTTGTGCCTCCTGCAGTCTGACAATATTAGAAATTTGAAGCTTTAAATTGGCCAAAGCAAGGCGAATGGTTCCTCTAGTCGCTCGCTACATCCAGTCTATTTCTTTTCTTTTTCATTAAGTTTGTTAACCATGTATGTCTTTTTATCTTATATAATACAGACGTTACTTCAAA
The DNA here is from genome assembly GCA_036873155.1 of Biomphalaria sudanica. Lineage (NCBI taxonomy): Eukaryota > Metazoa > Mollusca > Gastropoda > Planorbidae > Biomphalaria > Biomphalaria sudanica. The sequence goes on along the minus strand of JAZGLO010005592.1, from coordinate 366,010 downwards.
AAAGAAGATGGAAAAGCTAAAACAATTCCATTTTCGACCACAGTTTTGGAATTTTACTGAAACTTTTAAATGCAGTCACAGTCTCTGTTGTGCCTCCAGGGGCGTAGCTTGCTGTAGCTAGTAATTTTCCATCGTTTGGGGCCAGGGGGGCTTGGCCTCTTTGGGGGGCCTCTGCATTTTTTTGTAATATTTAATTCAATAAATTAAAAAACACTCATTTGGGCCTCCCTCCCACTCCTTTATATTTTTTATTTATTTTAGAAGCGAATCGTAATTTCTTCATAGAGCATTGTTATGTGAATTACATAGACATCGTTGTCCTTAGGCAGTAATTCATTTGTCAACAAACACAATATGTGAAATTGTAAAACTCTTTAAAATAGATTTAATATCTCGATAATAGAAAAAATGATATAATCAATGAAAGTATATTTCTTCCCTAGAAGTCGAAGGTTCGTTTCATTCATTTGCGTTAGATACCTACCATGTAAACTATTTTTTTAGCCTGCTTTTAGTCATTGCCAACCGTTGAATCTTCCTGTTAATCAAAAAAAAAAATTCAATCAAAATTGTATTTAAGAGCTTAACAAAACGAGCAATAACAAGCCCCTTTCGAAATCCAGCGAACTTCAGTTTACAACAAGAGTCTTTTTCATCATTTGTTTCACAAAACTGTTGAAAGATTAGATTATTTTCGGCAAGGATTTTATTTTATTTACAATTGTATAATTAGATTCAAATAGAAATGAAATTGCGGGCTAAACTTTTCTTGTGTATCATAACTTACAAGGTGAATTGATCTGTTCTTTATTCTGTATTACTTATAAAGCCATTGTAGCCTCGCAACCACTGATGGTTCCCTATATGTCCCCATAAGCTACATGACTAGACAGTTTGAAATAATATTTCATCACTAACAATAAAAAAAAGTCTTTTTTGTGTAACATGTTTTGAAAATTTTAATTTTAGTTTTAATCAATTTTCAAACAATATAAAACTTTTTTTTTAAAAGCTATGCATTTTTTAAAAGGCCAATAAAACATAGCCTGCTTTGCCCTTTGATTGTTTTTAAAATTGTTTTAATAGTAGATTTTTATAATTGTTCATGAATATTCTTAAATTATTTTTGGATATTGCTATATGTTCGCTATATGTTTGCCATAAGCCGACTTGGTTTCATAATCTTAACAGAAAATGCAGTCATTCAAAGTAGAACATACTTTTTAATCTAGTGGCCATTCACTTAAACTCTATTTTATTTCATGACATACCAGCGAGTTTTCGTAACGAGTAAACGAGCGAGTTTTCGCAAGCGGACAACGGCTTTGTCGGCACGAGATGCGGGAAAATATGCAGATCGCAACTGGGTCTGCATAGACATGTGAATCACTGCACGCATTCTTTAATCTTCGGAATCGAAGACATCGCCATTAGGGCTCATTAGGCTATGACAAGTCTATGATAGTTAGCTTTTGATTTGCTGACATGTTTCATATAAAACATTGCAAGTCTAGTTTATTTAGTCCATTTGGATAGGTTTTTTTTTGTTCACCTTGGGCGAACATGTGTCTGGTAAATTGGAAGCCGTGTGCTGCCAGGTGTTCTAAGCCAATGGAGGCAAGGTAAAGCCTTGTTCAAGCTTTTAATCGTTTTTTTTAGGGGGGGGGGAGGGGACCTTCTATTACAGTCCTCAGGGGATTTCAATTCCTGTGGCCGGACGTGGCGCCTAGGTGGAAACGTCTGTTAGTGGAGGCAGGCAAACAAGTAGCGAACCTGGCGCCCCTATAAGGGTTAACTCGTTGAGCTTTATTTTAAGTCCTCGCCGAGGTGGGGATGAAAGAGAGGCACGTTAACCTGGTCCAGAAAGTCCGCCATGCCGTTCCACTAAGGCGCCGTAATCATAATTAAACCGAGATCCAGGTCTGAACACTGACCTGCGACGTTGTAACATGTGGGCAGTGAAAACGAGAGCTCGTTGCGACGTCACAGGTCTGTAGCCTACGACGTGGCAACGAGCTATTGGTCTCCATTGCCTACAGGTTGTGACGTCGCAGATCAGTGTTAAGGCCTTCTAAAACGATTAGTCTCAATTAAGCCAGTAGCTAGAGTGACGGCCGTTACCATACGTTTGTGGCGGTCAAAGGATGAATGGTAGGCGCTTCTGTCTCTTGTCCGATGGTCCCGAGTTCAAACTCTGCCCGTGGTCATCCCTACCTTACAGCAAGAAGTTTGAACTATAAGAACTTAATAATCTTCATTTCTGAAGGATCACCAGAAATGTGTATACCCTTAACACTGTAAATCGAGAATAAAGGCCCACATAATCTTTATCGGTATGGTAGTGTCATTCGAAAATGGAAGGGTTCACCTTATAAGGCCGTAAAAACAATATTAATGATCTATACTGTTACGACTTTGGAGTAGACTAAAGAAATTTAACTTACCAATTGTCAGGTCGCCGATATCCTTCTGATTGCAGAAGCACAATCCACTATGAACTGTCAATACTCCAAGTAATAGAGATGATTTCACAGTTCTCCTAATAAAATTTACATATCCCTATTCACACAAACCGATTCAAGAAAAACAATCCTCCGTCGAAAAATCAGCGATCATAACTCCAGTTACTTTACACACCAACACACTCGCTCAGGTCAGTTTCACCTCCAAGCATAAACAAAATTCAAAAAGTTCTCACGTGGAAAAAATGGTCAGTCGGGGGGGGGGGAACAAGTTAACAACAATACATTATAACTTATAACTTATAACACTTACTTAACTACTTACTTGTAAATAGGAATTTAGGCTATAAAATTGAGGAAGCGTTGTCAGTGCTCAATGTAAAATATAACAAATTGTGTATGTAATTGCAATATATTACAAGCTTCCATGGGGCATTAAATGTTCTTTTTGTTTGTTTAAATTTGAAACGGGGATGGGGTTACCAGGCATCCGGGTTAAGAAGGACACGTCCTCTTTTTTAAAGTCCTGTTTTCCATCTGGCAGGCATTGGTCTTAAATGGGAAAATGTCGGGCTTTTACTCTCGTTTCCTAAAACTGGCATATTATCCTTCGTCTTCTTCTTATACAATACAGCCGTTACTTCAAAAAAGAAGATGATTACGCCCTAAGGGTCATGCCTCGTTGAGTTGCCTCCTTCAGTTATGACATTGGTGTCTGGAATCTGGATTATAGGCGACTCAACGAGAAGAGGTAGGATTCGATCTCAACGGCATCCTTGAAACAACTAGACCAACTCTCGATTAAAGAGCTTAAGCAGGAACTTCGCTACCGACGTCTGAAGCTTGGGTGTAGCAAGGAGACGCTTATAGCTCGTCTAAGGCAAGTCCTGATCGATGAAGAAGAAGATACGGAAACCTACCAATTTGAGATAGAGCCGGAGATTGTTGAGCTCCTTGGAAAGATTCATGAAAAAATGGATGCAATGCTTGAGCAAATTAACAAGAGGGGGAACAACGTAGACGAAAGATTATTGCAAGTGGAAGGCCAAAAAGACCAATTTGATAAAAAGCTAAAGAAGGAATAGACTTGTTGGTGAAGGATCAGTTACCTATAGACTCGTTGGTGAAGGAGAAGTTACATGGTCAAGACTGGCTGCATAAATAGCGGTGAAGGAGACGCTGTGGATTGAATTGCCGTCTGTGGCTGTGTTGTGGGCAAGTTTTGTGGGTGTGACTTTCAAGACGAGAAACGTGACAAAGATTGCTGCGACAATCTCAACAGGATGTACCGAATCGAAAAGAAAGAGACAAATAAAGAAACTGAATTCTGTTATGTGCCTGAAGCGTTTGTCCTGGTATACCTGCAACGAGTACCTCAAAGAGCCGGATAGATTAAGGCAACGTTGGGTCTGCGTCCAAGCAAGTTGCTATGGACCTTAAAGACCTCTGCCTATCTGCCTGCCGATGCTTACGAGGGAAATTTGAAGCTCGATAACTGCATCCAGAAGTTTAGCATGAACTGTACGTGCGGTGCATTACACAGAGAATTTAGATGCCAAGAAAACCACCAACAAAGCATGTGTACTTCTGCCATCATCATCGACATTGGCATAGACGAATGTCAATCAATCCAGGCTAAATCTTAGCTGGCAAGAGGAAGACATCTTCAACTTGAACTTGAAGAGACCTATCTCCTGGACGTGAGATTGTTAGCTCGGGATGACCTCGGCGCATTGGACTTCATTTTGCAACGTGGCTGCATGTGAACCTGCAGTTCCTTTAGAAGAGTCTGTCGGGAGGGTCTGCTGAAAGAGCGTGTCCGAGCAACGGCTGTGTTGACGAAAACAGTGCTCGACAATATCTCTTTGTGTGTCGAAGGGCCACGTCATCGTCTCAAGAACAGCCTGGCCAACTGGAGAAAGAGAAAGCGGCACCGGAGGAAAACATTGCGGATGGCTTCGTTGGAAACACGGCTTCCACCGATCGACCTTAACCTGAACTGTCAAACCTCCTCTGCACTGTTTCTTTTCGGGACGAAAAGCGCTAAGAAGGGGGCAATGTTATAACCTTGCCATGCACACCGTCATCCAAGATAGTGCAGAAGGTGCGCACTATTGGAGACTACAGACAGTGTATAGACTGTTGACATTAGGAAGGATGAGAACGAGTTCGCCCAAGTCTAGAGCTCATGAAGATGCTGTCTTCAAGCCAGACTTTGGTTTATGCATGTGTGATGTCCTTATGTAAATAAATACATTACAGTCATTACAATATTTTATTTTACTAATGCATTTCATATTATCTCTATAATCTATTTTATTTCTATAGCGATCTAAATAGAAAGGAAAGAGTGGGCAAGCACATTTTTAAAAGTTTATTTGCTATGCTATTAGTAGGCACAAGTAATCGAAAACTCCGTAAAATAACAAAAGAAAAGGCTGTGTTTTGTAACTTAGACCTTGTTTTTTTTTAGTAAATGAAATGAGCTCTTGTCTGGTATTGATTCAAAATCAACGTTTAAAATTGATATTGTATTAGTTTTAAGGTGTAAAAAATATAAAGAATAAATTAAAAATAAAAATAGAAAAAGAATTCAGAAACATTTTTTTTTATTCAAATACCAAGATTGTGAGAGAGGCTGGGTTTATTAACAAAGATTTCTGGGTTGTTACTAAAAACTGTAAATAGATACAGTGTTATAACCTCTGTGTTGTGCCAGTGACTGCTTTAAATGCCGCAGGGCCTGTGTGTATGAACACTTCAAGTAAATAAAGTTTTTGAATGATAAAAGTTTAACTGAGCTCTGCAATTCAGTAATTGGATAATTACATTCGTTTGGAATAAATAGCAGCCATGCTGCACGGCAAGGTACGGATTTGGGCTTTCGTCTGCCTGCATATTTTTCTAATTGTGCCCAACTTATTAGGAGAAAAAGGTAGGTTGATTAACTAATGTAATATTAATAATTAATATTACTAATTAATAATAACTTGATTATATAAAATCTAATAAATAGATACGCCTATGATAATCTAGTATACGGACATTACTGATCATACTTTCAACTTGGCTGTATTAGTATTAATATAATTACTAAATTAGTGTTATAGTCTAGTGATACTGATAGATCTACTGTTGTTCTATAGAGTGGACTATATATACTATAGTTATAGATCTAGATTAGATCTAATTAATACTTAGTGAATTTGTGTTAACTAGTATTCTAGACTCTAAATTCTCTAAATTAGAGGCACGACATGGCCTAAATTGTGCCGATGTGCCCAAATCACAAATCACAAATCTCTCTAAATTAGTCTAAATCTTGTCTTTTAGACATCTCTAGACTCTATAGATTCTAGTTATATTTAATATTATTTTATTAGATCTCTAGACGCTCTCTAGAGATTATATTTGTAATATTTTAATTATTTATATTGAATAATTATTGTGACCATTTAGTCACAATTTAGTGGCATTAGTTAGTTAATCTAGACAGAGATCTAGACCTATGACACTGTGACTATAAACAAATAACAGTACATATAATAATGTTAATAATCTTTATTATTGATGAGGAAACTTCTTTTACTTTTACAATTGTGCATTACACAAAACAAGAGATTATTAGAGCAAACAATCTGTACCATAGACGATAACATACAAAATTATGAAAATATATCATAAATATGTATTCATACCCAGGCCATTTTATAGAGTCTTCTTGTACAATAAATTATTATATAATAGATATAGATCTAGATCTAAATTAGATATATTTATACTAGTCTAGATTATATTTATATGTGTATGTACAACATTTAAATGAGTATCTCTATAGATTATAGATCTACATCCGAATGACTGTCTCTAGATCTAAATTTGCAATGGAGCCCAAAGTCATTAGTATCAACATGTGTGGTTAATAAATGATGTCACTCCTGACTTGTGGGCCCTTCACAAAATAAATCCATAAAGTTCCTGTGAAATTTTATTAAACATGTTGGCTAAGCTGTAAAGCGCATTGCTTTCAAACTGGTGGTCCCAGGTATGAATCCTGATGAAGACTGGGATTTTTAATTTTAGGATCTTTGATTGTCTCTGAGTCCACCCAGTTCTAACCTGACATTAGTTGGGGAAGAGTAAAGGCAGTTGGTCGTTGTGCTGGCCACATGACACCCTTGTTAATCGTGGGCCACAGAAACAGATGACTTTTACATCATCTGCCCTATTCTATTCTTTTCTTTAAAAAAAATGACCTACTTTTAAAACACTACCTTGTATCATCTTATGCACTCTGCTACCTTCAGAGTGCTAGTAATGAAACTATTGATGGAAGCTTCATAAAAAAAAAATCATTTAATAAGGTCTTGTTTGATTTTTGTCTGTACAGCTAATGGGTCCTTGCAGCAAGGGACTCAGCAGTATTGGCTCCTTAGAATAATCTTTTTCTAGCTAATTTCTGCTTTTATGGGTGACAAAATCAATATATATATATATAGTAAAAAAAAAAAAGTTGTGATATACCCCTTTAGCCTTCAGGCACTGCAATGGCACATTGTGCGCTCTAAATCTGACAATTAGCTAGAGTTTTAAAAATTTAATCATAGTCATAATATAATCTAGATTTGACTTTATTAAATTGTTTAAAAACTCAAACTGTTTCAAGACCAATAATAATAATGTTTATGCTTATAGTTATATATGTACTATGTAGATATAGTCATTATAAAATAGAACTTTTATGGCTAAGAATGTTACATGTTACATCTAAATATATTCACATTTATATTATATATAATGATTCTGATCAATTTTACTCTCTAAAGTGAAAAATCTGGACTAGAAATTCATATGTTTACATAAGGCAATACAATACAGTTTCTTACAAATATAGAGATAGTTAATCTCTTCAAACATCACTGTAGAAATTACATTTAGAATTGACAATAATACTTAACTATCCAAACTCTAATTGTTTTTAATCACCTGTTTCGTATGTCTCAATGCTGTGGGTAGCTAAAAATTCATTTTGTTTACATATAATTATTATAATGATGTCTGAGTGCTCAGTAGTATAAAATGCTCTGTCTCATGGACCTACTTTGTACCATTATTATTGTGGTATATAATATATAATATATCAAATAGATTTTTGTTTTTAAACAGCAAAGACCATACTTCCAGAATTAAGTTTTTTATGAAAAGAAAAGAAAGTGAGACAAAGGCTTAGAGAAAGCTTTTCTCTAATTTATGGCTCTTCTTGTTGAGGTGTAGTAAGAGTTATAAGAAAGCACACTTAAAACAAACATAAACATGCTCTTTAAATAAATGACATAAATGACTTATATTATAAAGGATTCTACCATCTTTTGAGGTCTGTTAAACACTAGTGAACAACATTGACCAGCTATAGCTTGAAGCCGAAGTTATATTCCATTGTAATATTTTTAGTTAGCTAATTAAAATAGCAAGTAAAATATTGCCTAGACATTGTAAACAGGTAAAAGAATAACACTCGGGACAACCGCCCTCCACCCCATTCCTCACTGTACTATGCTGCCCTATATAAGGAGAGAGGAAATGTTGACCTATAAAATGTCCTCCTTTATATCCAGTGGTGGAAGCCTCATGGTGCAGTACATTCGTCACCTGAAACCAGCAGTATATATATATATATATATATATATATATATATATATATATATATATATATATATATATATATATATATATAAAATTACATTCTGTCTGTGTGTGTGTGCATCACTGTGCTTATGTGTATGTGGCATGCGTGTAAAGCCAGCGCCTACCCCCAACTTAAGACCTCGTAATGGCTAGAGAGTAAGTCACTAGCGTTCTTACTTGCTATTCTCTATGCTTCCTTCAAGCTGGGTTTTTATTTGAAGATAATTACCCCCCCAGTCATTTCTTGGCAACAAACCACTGTCGCATTCTTTATCTTTCTTTCTTATCTTTATCTGATCTCTTTTTTATCTTTCATTCAATTCACATACGCCAGTTATATATAGAGTATGTATAAGAGCCTTCACTTGCCGAGTATAGGGCCAGTTAATACACAACATTCTTAAAGGTTTTGCGTTCTACTATTCATGTGAATGAAGTGTACCGTGTCGTTCTGTTCTTTTATATTATTGTATAGTTCACATTTACATTCCAGCCTTACATAAGCGATCTTCACTCTGTTATCAAGCTTTTTTCTTTCTTTCTTTCCATTAATAACCATTTTGGCATTTTATTAAAACACTTGGCTTGGTCTCAGATTTGAATCCCTGTCAAGGCCGTGACGCCCCCGAGTCCACTCGTCGGAAATTTTTAGCCGTTGTGCCGACCATTGTAATTAATAATTGAATGACTGTGCTACAGTGGTATTGGATTGGAAATATCTCCTTCGTCAAGCGACTTATTGACGATGCCTTGAACTTGTTGGCTGGCTCTCTATCAGGCAGGGCGTTGTGTGGTCAGCACACATAGCAAAAGCAATAACTTTCCATACTTTTTGAGCCTCTTCAGCTGTACAGACCATTCGGGTGCATGGTTTGATCCATATAGGTTTAGTCCTAAAGCCGAAAACTCTTTCCTCTCACCGACCGTATACATATTACAGAGCTGGGCATAGATCGTTTATACTTGATACTTAAGTAATGCGTTTATGCAAGCTGAAACTCTGTGTCTCATTATGTGCTATAGCAGCCAATAGCAATCCCTTCGAAGAGTTAAAGAACGTTTCGGTTCATTTATTTAAGGCCAAAGTTGTTTTTTTTTTTTTTTAAATCGCTGTTAGCTTTTAGCATTTAACTAGAACATCTAAATTTGCACTATAAGAAAACATTCTATGTTTAACATTAATCTTATGTTGAAATGAATATTACAGTATATTGCGGATAGTGTGGTCGTTTGGCTAAGTCACTAAGACGTGTGCTATTCTGTTGTTTGTCCTTTTTAGACCGAATGCTACTCTTTTTTTCAGAGAACGGTGCTCTATTTTTTATTGTTCAAACCAAATATTGAAAGCAGTTTCAGATCAAAGAGTCTCACTCTGGGTTTCAAAACACATTTTCCAATATCACCTCGATTCTGGATTAAGAAAAAAATAATAAGATATGGAATTTCAAACGAAGTATAATATATCCAATATGTTGATTGCAAGTGTGTGAGAGAGAGAAAAAAAAAAGGGGGGGGGGAATTAAACTGAAAACGCTGATATAATTTCATGAACTTAAATTAATCTTCATGTAGTAATTGTATTCTGTCGTCACTATTCACTGCTGTTTATATAAAAGTATCTTATACCGATGTTTTTTTTTAACTGTGATGCCTTTCAATTGTCGGAATATAAAACTTTTATGGGCTTATGTTTGCCAAGTCCTTCTGGAGTTTTGATTTCAATAATAACTCTATGCGCTTCTAGAAACATTAAAAATTATGCGCTGCAAAAATAAAAAAATAAAGACCTTTAGACATTGTGTCACTGATTGAGAGCTCAGGCGCTGAAAAAGTAAAAACAATGGCCCCAATTGGACACGTCTGCCCGTGCTGAGTTTTAATTTGTATCCCTTCTTTATGCTACTTCCCTTAAGAAAATATTTTCAAAGAGCGCCCTGGAATATTGACCAGCCCCCGCTTTGCTCCTTTCTTCTTTTCATTAGCTCGCCCTTCCTCAATGAAAGGGGTGAGGGTGGCAAATCGAGCTGCACCCAAGAGTTATGACGGAATACTAATTCATGGATTGGACAAAGTCATGACCAAGGAAAACAATAGCGCTCAACTTCTGGCATGGAACGCCGTGGTACGTTCATTATTTTTTCTTATCCATGGACAAAAATGCTCCCGTTTTGTCGTGTTTTTTTTTTCTCTTCAATACCACTGCAGCAGACGAAGTCGTCCTTCCTGCAGATCTTTCTCGTCACGCTCAATGATATTCAATGCGGAACTTAATGAACGCCTCTGACTTGCACGGCTGCCCACTTAAATACAAAATAGAATTACATCTTGTCTCTTTTCGATAATAAATATAGCATTGTCATATACACAATTTCTGTGTTTCCTTACGCACGATGCGTACTAGTGACTTTTCGTTGTTTTTTTATAAGAAATAATATGGTATGAATCATGCTATATTAGTAACAGAGTCTAACATAACTATGCATTTCTTTGGGAGGGGGGAGGGTAAAACTGAACACTTTAAAGATCAACATTTTACCATCTGGAATCAGAATGTATTCCAGACATAGGTGAATTTCAACTAATAACTTTTGATACGGGAAAAATTACTGGAAGTAATTGATATATTATTGCTTGTACTTCGATCTTATGCATCATCATCATCATCATTATCACTCCTTTGGGTTCCTCATGGAACATAGGGCCTTGACAAAAAAACACGCCACTCTCCACGGTCTCTTGCTATTTTTTCCAGCTATGGTTTCCCAGCTCTTCCCGGTCCTCTCGGCTTCTGCGTCGCCATGTTCTCTTCTATGGCCAACTGTGAACGAGCATAACGACCTTTACTTTCGATCTGATGTTTAAAGTACTCGAATTTTTTTGTTTTGTTTTGAAAGGAAAATACAATTTTGTTCTCGCTTCTCTTTTAGTCGTTTCATTTGCTTTTGTTTTGGGATCAAATACAAGTGACTATCTTGAGCTTGGTTTGAGGTTAGAAGTGGGAGACCGTCTTTTTAACTTCTGGTAGGGTTTCATCCCGTACATACACCCGTTTCTTCACCGTCTTTCTTCCGCCCTTTTGCTGTGTACTGTCATGGTTGTCATTACTACCTGTCCAGATAATTTTATTCTAATGTGGCCCTTACATTATTTTATTGCTCCAGGGGCGGACTGGCTATATGGGCATTAGGGCAAATGCCCTGTGGAGAGGTAAAAATATGCCGATAGGGGCCTTATGAATGCCACTATAGAATTGTTAAAGGTTTATAATATTTTTTGTAAAAGCGGCCCACCGAGCGTCGTGTTAAAAAAAAAATCTTTTACACGCTCTACAGTGTAATAGTAATTTAATGTAACAGATTTTGCAAAATAATGTAATAGCCTTTATCCGTAGATAGTTGTAACTAGTAGGCTTCATCTTTTTAGGACCTACACACTTAGCGATTAAAAAGCAACATAATACCCTAATTTTTTAATTGTATGCATGCGTTCAGTTATCTATACATGATCAAAATGAATGATTTTGAAGACAAGTAGATCTAGAATTGGATGTCCATGATATTATATACAATTTGTGGGCCGGATTGTATTGAAATGCCCGGGCCGATCGTAGCACCCAGCCCGTCTCTGTATTGCACCAGTAATCATCCATGGATTAAATAGTTATGGCACTGTCTCGCTTGCAGAACACCCTTAGCACCAACCACATGTGGAGTTGGAGAAATACTTCCCACACGAATACCGGAGTGAAATTGTATCTAGTTTAAAATAATGACAAAACTACGGAGTCTATGCACATTTATCCAGGCCTTAGTACACTAATAGTACCCACAAATCTACACGGCGTCGTTTCAATGTACCACCCTTATATATTTAGCTCATATAGCCGTATGTAGATCACATAGTTTTTTTTTTTAAAGAGTGAGGTTAACGAATTACACACACATCACTCACACACACACACACAGGCACACGTGTTCGTTCTTATGTCTGACATACACACAAACACATGTGTTGTATCCTATTTGGGCTCCCAGGCTATTTAAGCGCTGTACGTTTGTAACACCGCTGGGTCTGACAGTTTTTTTTTTCCGCTCAAAAAGAAAGGGGGGGGGGGTAAGGAGTTCGGAGTGATTGGAAAGAAGTTTCTTCTCGCAGACTTTCATAGTTCACACGTTGATTGTCTCTTCGTCAATCTGACTGTGTGCACGCTATGCCCTGCCCTCTTCCTCAAGCTTTCAACCTCTTGTCTTTGCCACTGTTTTAAGTCTTGATCTTCAAAGAGGAGGAGTTCTTTGGCGTGGTGTTGTTATTACCAAGAAAACAACAAGAACATAAAACAAGAATGAATTGTCCTTCTATTATATAACTTCATATTATGCAGGAATGGAGAAAAAAAAAAGTAGATATTGTTCAGGTCAAGGCAACTGGGACAAACAATTGCCACCCTTAACATTCCCTTCTCCTGGTGTGTTCCACAATCTCCCGGTCCTCCTCTTCCCATAGTTTCAAGTACGTTCAATTTGTCACAATGGGCTCTTAAATCATTTTCTGTACGGCGTGTGTGGTTACATTGTTCTATCTTGACTGTTGCCGCGTCCTTTTAGCTGAAAGTCGCTGAAATGTTTTTACGTGTGTAAGGTTTCGATGCGAGATACTTTTAAATGTATGGAACTAATTGGGTAAAGCAAATATAGTATGAGCCATTTTTTTGTATTCGATATTGCGAAACATTTTCATTGTAAAATAACGCTTCTAATGACTCGTTTGGGTATAGATCATTTTTTCACATAGTTGAAGTAGGCTACACATTGTTTTTCAGGTTTTCACTCCTTAGAGCCCACCGATACCTTACAGTAAGAAATTAGAGATTGTCGATGTTTTTTGAAAAAGTGCTTTGTTCGTTCATCATTTAGCATGTTTTGACCTCACCTGTACTTTATGACTCGTGTCTTGTTTTCACAGGAGCTCCCTGTAGTTGTAGTTGAAGTCATTGTCTACGCGCTGGCTCACGGAGCACTTTGAACTTCTGAGTCGACTCACGTATTCCTCCACGTGCACTGTTCTGTTGATACGCATTGACCCCTGGCTGATCTACTGGCTGATTTTTTTCCCCTTTACCCACACCTACATCAGGTTTTTTTTTTGGGGGGGGGCGGGGTCCTCTTCCACATAAATGTGTGCTGAATCAAGTCTCAATGTTTTATGTAAAACTTATCTTATAAAATACATACATTACTTCAAAACAGAAGATGATTACGTCCTACGCGTCATGCATGTTAACCAATGACTTAAATTTTGCCAAGTCACTGGTTTTCATGGCTGGCTCAGACAACCCATTACATGCTCTAATAGCACTAGGGAAGAAGGAGTATTTGTACAAATTTGTCCTAGCATATGGGACGGGGAATGTGCCTTTATCTTTGTGTCTTTCAGAGTATTTTATTAAATTTTGTCTCTTGTGTTAGCACAAATCACACACTAAATACTGGAGGGGAAAACATTACACAAGCATGGTCAGAGGACGCTGATAAGCGTATTCATCTCGAGATCTTCCTCAACAACATAACCTGTTATTGTGATTCAAGATAGTAGTGCTTAAGTGGTGGTTTGTTTTCAACGGACAGTCTAGCTGTAGTATTTCCCTTGGGATTTGGGCAAAAATATTTACGTGGTTTACTAAGTCTTGACCCTTGTCGGGATTAAGATAAAAAGGTACAGTAAAATGCTAATCCATGTGGACAGCTAAGAAATAGAGATGCATTAAGATGTCCTAAACATTTCAAGGTCAGGTAATGAATCAACACCCCCCCCCCTTTCCCACCCCACCTCTCCCTTCTAAACTTTCCATCAAGATAAATAAAATATTTTTCAAACAATGGAGCCCAACAATGTCGAAACAATTGTATTCATTTGAATTTATCACGTCCTGTGTAGTCTATCTGATCCTTTGCGGAGACTGGGTGAAGTGCATACGATAAAGGTCCTTTTGCGGTCTTTGTGTCGTCTCATTGACGGGATTCTTTGGGCCTACTTTGGTCAGAGCTACTATCTTTTTAATGTACTTTCGCCTCCCCCCTCCCTCCCTTAAGTTGCATTTTTAACAATACAAAGCAATCAGCAGTGCTGCATCTTGTTTTCATTATTATTAGGTGTCACCTCTTTGAGCACATTTTTATATGCAACCCAAAAAAAAAAGACGTGCTTAAGTCTCCATTTAAAATTTTTTTTATTTTTTTTTACAAAGCTTATATCAAATCACTCTGTCAGTCTGTCTGTCTGTCTGCAAAAAAAGTGTGTTCACGTTATTTCTCCCACATCCATTCTCGGATCAAGTTGATCATTTCGCACATTTATATATAGGCATAGATAAGACATGAATCAAGAAAAACAAAAGTAACCAATTAGGCAATTAATTACTGGTTAGTAATTCCCTTGTTTGATACCAGCAAGGGAAATTCTTCAGTATTTAAATATATATGGCTAAAACGAAGCCGCAGACAGAGAAGCAAAAAGAGCCCTAAATCATGTGGTGTCAGGAACTCAAATTCCCTGCTCAGACCTGAGACAAAGTATTGCCTCTGCCATCTACCAAGAGTGGCAGGACCGATGGGAGGCTGAGACTCACAATAAACTCAGGCAGATTGTGGCGGATGTCAGGTGGCGGTCCACATCTAAGGGTCTGACAAGGCGTGGTAGCACGACCATGTCCAGACTTAGGATTGGCCACACCTACATCACGCACTCTTTTGTGCTGAAGAAACAAGAGCCCCCACTTTGTGAGTATTGTGACTCTAGCCTCAACGTGGAACATATCCTCATCAACTGCCCCAGATACCAGGATGTCAGGGAAAAATATTTTAGAGCCACTAATTTAAAAACACTATTCAATAATGTCGACCCTGGGAAGGTTCTGGGCTTTATCCGGGAAGTGGGGTTGTCTACGAAGATCTGATTTATGAATTCTGTAGACATGCACTATTTACATTAGATTTTTACCAAATTATTAAATTTTTACTACCTCTACTATTTTAACTGTGAATAGACCTTGATTTTAATGATTTGACTGTATGGAATTTGGCCCTTGTTGTGTGGAGGGAGAGTGGCCCTTGAGGGACTGCAGGCCTTAATTGTGCCGATGTGCCCAAAATCACAAATCACAAATCCCCTTAAATAATTGTTAACGCTTTCCCCCCCCCCCCTCACATACCGTATTCTTCGAACAAGTTGAAACCAATTGTAGCTAACAAAACACGAATCGATCAACAAAAATACTCAATTAGTCAATTAATTATTGGTATTTAATTATTTTGTTTGATATCGAATAAGGGAAATAACTTGTACATTATTGATATAGTTTACGGGCGGAGTTCATCCCCTTTAGATATGTTTTTTTTTATTGAAAAAAAAATGGATCTATATTTTGCTTGTTGTTGGACTGCTGTAGTACTCAACATTGGAACAAGAACGTCTCTTAGGTCCTGTAGCTGATGCTACCACGTTGAAAAAAAAAGGCACCCCCCCCTTTCCTGAAATATGATTATGCGTTTAAATGGTCTGGCAGAGGCAGACTTTTCACTTTTGCAAGAATGACATACTTTAAATCTTTTTCCGAGTCATATTATTATTATACCCTTTGGAGATTTTGTCATCGGCAATGCACCTAAGAAATTTCCCCATAAACATGCGAATACAAACCAGATCTTATATGGCATATATTCTTCAAACAATATTTAGTTGGGGATCTAAAGCCCATGTCCGTTTGGCTAATGGCCGGGCAGCATTCCATTTGAAACCACTGGCCCTATGAATATTACAAATGAGTTAGTTCTGTCTTTATTAACATACGTGCTTTAAGATGTTCACCTTCATTTAGATATTGTCTAATCAATGTCTAGTAGTGCTCAGTCCAGACACAAATATACATGTATATATGTATTTCTTGAAGGTTCATTGACCGACATGTTTTGAGATGTGCAGATCTAGACATTAATGTAAATATTCTTGAAAGTGCGCAGACATAGATAGTCATGGTATATAGCTCGGCTGAACCGGAACAACTGTATTGAATGCTTGTAAAACTGCAGTATCTCCTCTTTGTTATCCTTCCATTCAGTCAAAGATTTACTACATCTACATCTAAAGGCAACGAGTCTATTTTCAGTCAAACATTACTAGATCTACATCTAAAGGCAAAGAGTCTATATTCAGTCTAAGATAACTAGATCTACATCTAAAGGCAAAGAGTCTATATTCAGTCTAAGATAACTAGATCTACATCTAAAGGCAACGAGTCTATAGTAAGTCTAAGATTACTATATCTACAACTAAAAGCCACGATTCTCTTCTCAGTCAAAGATTACTAGATCTATATCTAAAGCCAAGAGCTATACTACAAGCCTGATGTACGTCGCCGTGAAGTAGGCCGCAATTATTACGATAAAGTCGTTAGTTATTAAGTTATTTGCGGTATGGAAGGAAATGTTTCTATGGGAACTCTTTCACTACAAGAATTAGTCCTAAGGTATTGTATTTTGGGAAAAAAAGGGGGGGGGGGGTTAAACACGGCCTCGTATGGAAGTTGACCATATGCTCTTTTTTTTTTTTTACCACCCCTCTTCCCCCAGTGTTTTGGTTTTGAACAATGAACTCCACAATTACCCCCTACCCTCACTTTTTCCACTGCTTCTCACTTTTAATGTTAGGAGAAATAATTGACCGGGTACGAAAATTAAACGGACCGGCAGCCGAAATGAAGATGGCTACCCAAAAATATATAAAAAAGAGAGAAAGCGAGAAGAGAGAACGCCCTAGCAATTCCAATTAAGTTTTCTGTGCACCTCTTGGTATTTTGACAAATTACGTCCGCGCGCCCAGTGTTCGCCCCCCCCCCCCCCATCAAGTCCCCGGCTCCCCCGAGAGCTGCCACTCAACTTCTTCGTTTGGGGGGGGGGACGCTCCCGAGCTGCTCCGTGCTCGTGAATTATTAAAAAGCACCGCCGGTCGTAAATAATAACTGGATATTTAATAAAGGCCGACGGTGCTGATAATTACATTAATACCGCGCTCATCTCTCCGAGAAAGGAAACAACTGCAGCGTCTTCTGAGTTGGGTCTCAGCAACAACAAATTTGTCGCCTTGTCATTTTTCACGAGGTTGTTGGTGCGCGTGGACCTTGTCTGACACTTACACTACTCGCGTCAAGATCGTATCTATGGGGTAGGATTGGAATTCATTACTTATAGATTATGAATGCGTAGCAGCCTTGTTTGAGTAATGTTTCCCGAGACGGTCTTCTTTTGGCTTGAAATCAAACCAGTAGACAGTGAATGAATCATGCTTTTGAGGCTCATTATTGATTGAATGAAAAAGCAGGAGAATACTTTTTATTTTGGCCAGCGATTTGGTTCCAGGGGCGTAATATAGATGTTCGTACTAATGGTTATACAGTGTAACCTGCTCGTTGTTTGCATATTCATTTTTTATTTGATCTTACAGTGCTAAAAAAAAGTGCACAAATTATATGGTTTTGAAATGTATCGATACTTCCTTGTTATCATTACCGAATACTCATAAAATCTTGCTATTTATGGATTCTCCTCCATTTTGTGAAAGTCACAAATTGAAACAAGAAAAAAACAATAACTAAATACATCTTTTGTTGGCTCTATCCATATCAGCACTTCACTAATATTGAAGACTACACAAATGACACATTTATACATTTCTTAAGACTAGGACAAGAACAAGAACTGACCGCCCCACTTATCCTTCACTGATCAGACAATGAAAAACACTTTCTTTGTGACACGATACCAGGTAGAAGTAAATTGTTTTACTCTTCATACCCTGCGCTAGGCAAGCCTCTTGTCTTTTGACTTCAGTGCATCACCATTTCCTTTGTAGCCCCTCCATTAGAAGGTAGATGTGGTGGATAAAACTGATTGAACGTTATCTATGTAGCACTCTTTTATTTCCACCAAGTGCAAGGAACTCGGTTCCATATAGCACAGCCTCTTTCTATCACCTATCCAATCCCTCTCTATGGACGCTTCTACTCAGTCCTAGAACGCTCCAAAGACTGATACATTCCGAGAACGCTCCAAAGACTGATACATTGTTTTGACGATCTAATAGATTGTCTGAATTACACTTAATTCACATTTTATTTAGTGAAAACTACATTTTTAATTTTAACAAATCCGACATTCCAAAACCTGGTGAAGGCAACCTCTAAAAGCTAAATCTACTATCGTGCTCTTCGCCCTTATAGAAATATGTTGTGGACAATTAGTAAACCCTACTTCCTGTTCAATCCTTCCCTTTTTGACTGTAATTGTCCATAATCTAGAAGTGGACCTTTTTTTTTTTGGTTCTGATGTGTGCTGGTGTTGACATTTCTACAAAGGTCAAGAGAACTGGCTAACAGTGCAACATAAATATGCATGTGATCACAGCGAATAACTTATTGGATAAAGTTTGGTGGAAGGCGTCAAATCTTTAGTATCATATGGAGTGGGGCATACTTCCCAACTTTTTGACTTCAAAATTATAAATGGGAGAAAAATATATGGTGGGATGTGCGTTTTTATAAAATTTTTAAGGTGAATAGATACATTCCACACCAGTCGACTCAGGATAGAAACTGAAAGGGTGATTAAAGTGAAATATGTTTTCAAATTACAATAAGACAAACCACAACAAAACAGCAACTTTCATCATTGTTTATTGTTGACTGCCACGAGTCAGAAAACAAATAGTACTTAAAACAGTAGGCCTACATGTTACACAGGAAAAGCGGGGAAAAAAGGGGGTTAGGGATGATATATCCTAGGGTTAAGTACCAGGCGTTTCGTCATCGCCGGACAGCAGTGTGTTATTATTAGAAATATCGAAGTGGCCTTCTCAAACATGCTTTTTTTCCTTAAGAAAGAGCGAGTGAGTGAAGGTCATCCCCCCCTAAAGTGTTGGAAACAATTAGCCTGGTTTTGGTTTGCTTTTTATTAATAGATCAATGCTTTGTAGTTTGCATTAACGCAGCTGGTGCGCTTTGGTGTAAGTGGGGGCAACCCGGTGCAACCACTTCACCTGCTTCATTGTTAGACCCTGCACGCGTCCAAGTGCTCTAACAATGGGCCCCTTCAATTCGCATATCATTCTTTTATATAGAAAGGAAGGAACTGTTATTTTTTTTTTCACTAATAAGATAAGATTTTTTTTTATTGGTCCAAGCAAATGGAAATTTATTTTGACTTTTGACCACCTCAGCGTAACAGCGTAATGCATGTTTATATTTCGAAGTGAAGCTTACACCTTACAGTTGTCTATATTTCAAGGCTTTAAACAAGTGGTCTTCAACGTATTTTGGCCTACCACCCGCTTTTCGATTTTTTTAAAAAATCCGCCAGCGCCCCCCCCCCCCCCCTCTAAGAAAAACACTTATAAAGAAGCGTGAGAAGGCCAATTTGAACAAAATATCTTCTATTTATTAATTTTTATGCTGTCAATAACACTTATCCCGCTTGGGTGACGACCGCATGCCAAAGGCGATTGTTGTGAACTCCTTGGCCTATGACTGACGAGCTTTAAGAAGAACTGAGTTACAGAGGTGCCCCCTTCCCCCGTGAGCGCTATAAAGATTTATTCAGGCGCCATTTCGCTCTCACTGGCATAGAGAAAAGTACCTGGCAGCATTCTCTGACAGCAGGTAGCCTTTGAGAGAAACAGTTCGAGAGCTCTTACAAAAACTGCGGGACAAATATTTGATACTCAAAGAAAAGCCATTATTGAATTCGGGAAAATAGGTAGGTCGCAGTTGGGTTTGCGTAGTTATGTGAAACACTGGACTCAGCCGTAATCTTCGGAATTAAAGGCAAAAACAGCCAATATTATCATTATACAAAAAATTATGTCAAATAATTTTCAGTAATTTCACACAAAAATTAATTGTAAAGACTTTCTTTCAAATCTTAAGAATAGTCTCCGTTTAAATTATTGAATATTAGGGCCTACTGTTTTTTTTTGGTTTAATTGTAAATTTACTTTTAATTTTTTAATATACATATTATTATTGCTGAATTCACTACAAAAATAAATTAAGCTAATAGGAACCTTGTGCCCCATGCAGTCTGACAATATTAGAAATTTCAAGCTTTAAATTAGCCAAAACAAGGCGAAGGTCTCCTCTAGTGGCTACATCCAGTCTGTTTCTTTGCTTATTCATTAAATTTGTTAAACACTGAATCTATGTTAACAATGTATGTTTACCGAAGAGCTAAAACATAAGCCAATTTCGACTACAGTTTTGGTTTATTTGGAATTTTACTGAAACATTTAAATGCAGCCACATCTCTGTTGTGCCTCCAGGGGCGTAGCTAGGAGCCATCGTTTGGGGCCAGGGGGGCTTGACATCTTTGGGGGCCGCTGCATTTTGCGTAAAATTTAATTTAATTAATTTAAAAAGCACTAATTTGCCCCCCCCCCCCTTGAATGGGGACCCGGGGGATTTTCTAATCCCCCTCCCTCCACCCTAGCTTCGCCACTGTGTGCCTCCTATGTTTACATTCTTTTTACTGAAGACATAGTTTTGTAAATCTATTTTTTCATGCAACTCAATTTGAACATCAGTGACAGATGTTTAATAATAGTCATTTAAATATACATATTTTAAATTTTAGAAGCGAATCTTAATTTCTTCATAGAGCATTGTTATGTGAATTCCATCGATAACGGTGACCTTGGGCAGTAATTCATTTGTCAACAAACAGGTTATGTGAGATTCTAAAACTCTGTAAAATAGATTTAATATCTCGATAAAAGAGAAAATGATATTATCAATAAAAGTTAATCACTTTCCTAGCAGTCGGAGGTTCGTTTCATTCATTAGTGTTAGATGCCTTCCATGTAAAACATTTTTTTTTTAGCCTTCTTTAAGTCATCGCCAACCGTTGAATCTTCCCGTTTCTCAAAAACAAAAATTATTTAAAAGTTAAAAAAAACAAGCCATAACAATTAACAAAACCTTTTCGAAATCCAGCGAACTACAGTTTACAACATGAGTCTAACACCTTTTTCATCATTTGTTTCACAAAACTGTTGAAAGATGCGCTTATTTTAGGCATGGGTTTGTATTTTATTTACAGTTTTATAATTAGATTTAAATAGAAATGAAATTGCGGGCTAAACTTTTCTTGTGTATCATAACTCACAAGGTGAATAGTGAATAGATTTTTGATTGTAGATTTTATAATTGTTCATGAATATTCTTAAATTATTTTTCGAAATCGCTATATGTTCGTGAAGCGGACTTGGTTTCATAACCTCTTCTTAAAATGCCATCAAATTAGAACTTACTTTTTTTCTAGTGGCAATTCACTAAATCTCAAGGAAATATTACATGACATATCAGTGAGTTTTCGTAACAACATTTTGGCAATGTTTTTTTGTTTTTAAAAAAAGTTAAAATATTCTTTGAAATGTTACCTTTAATGTTTTTTGCAATTAAAATTTACATATCAATATATTGACATATGTAGATAAAATAAACTATAATCTAAAAGGCGTATTACCTACTTTGTTTATCAAATCTTAAACGTTTAGACGTGCGAGATCCAAGGACAATAAATACTCTACAATCATGGCAATAGAGTAATAATTTAAAAATAGAAAATTGGACTCCCGAACTCCATTTCTAACGCTGTTTCTGTTCTTAAATTAGAAGCAAGTTAACTATAATTTGTCTATATTTAGTATCCCAGCTTTAATGTTGAAGAATTTTTAAATTTGTTTTGTTTCAGAGCACCTTTAGTTTCTTCTTTCCGCCTTTATGCCCAGCGCCCCCTTACCGCCCCATTTTGTGCCCAGCGCCCCCTTCCGCCCCTATGGCTCTCAGTGCCCCCCAAAATCTCGAAAACGCCCCCTAGGGGGCGATATCGCCCCCGTTGAAGACCACTGCTTTAAACTAATGATGAGTTAACCCTGTCTATATTTGAAGCTCTATTTTTTTTCCTATATCTATACACACATGTGTCTCAGCTCAGAAAAAGAAGATACTAGCAGAGAATAAAGAATCCGTGTCCCTAAGTCGTCTTGAAATCTACAAGTGTTTTGGTCATGAGTCTCATCCATTTCCTAGTAACATTATAACATTAATATTTGAAAGGAACATCAGTAATTTATAAGAAAAGATTATAATAAAAAAAAAAACGAACGTGATATTCAGTTCGTAGAAACAAATGACGGTGAAGAACGAGTCAATCACGTATATACTGTTTTGATATGTCCACATAGGGGGATAACAGATTTCATAGATAAATGTCCTGCCAGGGATAGAGCCGAAGACAATTGTTTGCAGGAGCTGGGGAGGACGCATCACACCCGAAGAAAGGTCATGAGCGGACACTGTTAAAGGAGTGCACGCGAGCTTTGTGCTTTCCCTTACAAGTTCTCAACGTATTAGCTCATGCTATATAATTATCATAATATAATCAAGTAGCAATATTATGTAACACAACTCTAAGGAGGTTCGAATCTAATACAACGGAGTGCTGGAATATGACTTATTTTGACCACGTAGAATCGATGTATAAAAAAAAGTTCCCCTTCCCCCCTTGTGGTCTATTGGGCTGATGATGTAAAGGTCATCTGTTTCTTTGGCCAACTGTTAACAAGGGTGTCATGTGGCCAGCACAACGACCAACCGCCTTTACTTTTCCCTAACTAATGTCAGGTACCCATTAGAGCTGGGTGGACTCAGGCGCCCGAATATCCCGAAATTAAAAATTCCAATCTTCACCAGGATTCGAACACCGGTCCCTGGTTCGGAAGCCAAGCGCTTTACCGCTCAGCCACTGCGCCACTCGCTTATATTATATTAAGGCCTATCTTTAAATTAATTAATGGTCTCTGGATAGTTTCCAAAGAATGTTTGCCTCTAAAAATGTGCTGGGGATTATCGAGAGCTATATTTAACGCATCAGTGTGTCTCCTTACGGCTTACGCTTGACTGAACGTGCCCTTCAAGTCGGAAGCTCAGTTGTGATTGCCACCTGCTGCCACCAGAAGTAAACAAGACAATACGATAAGGAAATGAGCTTGACACCGGGCCTTTTTTTTTTTTATCAACACATCAGAATACAATGCAGGATACAGCTGCTGCTTGAATTGAATGTTTTTTGATTATCTATAATTGTATCTTCTAAAAAAATGCATGGGTAGTTATATATATATATATATATATATATATATATATATTTGGTGAGTAGATAATTAGGTATAGATGCATTTTTTTGTTAGATAAATGCAGATGGGGCCACACTATAGAATACAGACTTTGATGTTTTACAGTATTTTTCTATGATTTTTATTTTAATCATGGGCTAATATTTTTAATGTAGTCCCCCCAAACAGTATCCACTAATGATTTAAAAAAGAAATATTCTGCAACAGCACCTGCCCGAAACATGACTATTAGGTCTATTGTCACCATCCTTTCAGCCATTAAACACATTATATGTATATATTCTTGTAACTATCGTTTTCATGTATTCATTCACCTCAAATAAGTAAGTTTTTTTATTTTATTTATCCTTTTCAGATTTTTGAACGTTGTGTAGTATTCCACTGCTATCGCCATAGGCATTAGGCACTTACTGTTTTTTTTTTATATATATATTTTTTTTTTTATTAATTTTTTTTTCTCCAGCAAATACAATTTTCTTCAAAATAAAAAAAAATATAGCAACGATTTCTGTCTTTGTTATACTATTTTTTTAAAATGCTCTTTGAATATTTCCTTTTTTTCCCCCACATTATTAACACAATCATTTCAAATGTGTTCATTGTTTCAGAGAGTTATCAACTGACTTTACTAATCGCCATGCCCCAGGTGGACCTCAATCACAATCAGACCTTACGTAGTTCACTCTTGATTTGTTGCTAGATCAGTTACCCAATGAGCAGTTCAAAGCCCGAGCCAAAGGTCTTGACGGGATATTGATTTGCCGGCTTTTTTGTTGTTGTGTGACTAGGAAATGCAATCCTAAACTATTGGCTGGCCTTTTTTTTTTCTTTCTTTTTAGTTAAGTAGTCATGTTAATTGCGATTCAGTTTAATTAGTGATAACTCAACCTAAGTTGGGGGGGGGGAGTAACTGGAGGACAGTTAGTCCCTACACACCCCCATTACCTATGTGCTGATATGAAGTTTCAGATCGTACAAGTCGTTCGTTTAATCTTTGGAATGAAAAACATTCCGCCCATATATTATGGCTAGCAAATTGATATAGCCTTTACCTTTAACTCATACGTAGATTGAAGTGGGCCGGGTTTAGACTTGACAAGGCCCTAAGCTGCTATGTACCTTTTGTCATCACCATAAGGCATAAGGCTTTTTCTTGAAAAATAAACGAGGAAAGGGGGGGGGGCTAATCTGTAACTTGTGTTATCTATAGGTAAATCCAATATTGGGTGTTAGTCCAAATAGTATTTTAATTCTCTCTGAATACCTAAACACAAGCAAAAAAAAACAAAAACTTAACAAGGTGGAAACACAAACTCAAAATCGATCCCCGAAGTTGTCCACCCAGAGGCAGGTATCAATATTTTCAGAAAGAGCATCAGAATGAAATTCTATCAAAGACAAATGATGGAGAAAGAAGTTTGACAGATCTCGTGTAGTGCCCCAGCGGTCCAGCAGACCAAAGGATAGGTGAAAGTGAATGTGAAGTTAGATGTGGACCTCGCCTAACTAATGTCTTGTAATGAATATCTAATTGATGTAATTGTTTTGTAAACGGTCAATCTCTTATTCAAATCCTCAAAAAAAAACAACGTTTCCTTAAAAAAATAATTCTTTAGGTCAGTGTTATATGACAATTGCATAGCACTGCAGTTCACGCGATAATATGAACATCTACTTATTAATTATTGTTTTACATTATGTCCAACTTATATGCAGATTTTTTTGTTTAAAAAAAAGTAAACATTATTTTTGGGTAAATGTAATAGTTAGTAGGACAAAACTTACATAACGTACAAATACAAATGGGAAAAAAAAAATTAACAAAAAGTCTAAAACCATTTGCATAAATGTGTTTCAATATGTGAAATACTACACTCCCCCACTAAAGAGCCTCCCGTGTTTGTTACTATTAATAGTGAATAGTTGTAAAAGTGGTGTATTTTTATGAAAAAAACTGCATGCATAAGTGATTCAAAAAATTAGATTTTTCGCTTTTAGAAAAGAAAAAAGTAGCCGTTTCATCAGAACTTTGAATGCACTAAAATATTATGATGTCGGATTTTCACTATCTTTTCTAGTTTACGAGATCTAAACGGGACGGTCGGACGGACAGACATTTCACACAAAACCAATAGCGTCTTTTCCCCTTTCGGGGGCCGCTAAAAATAACACAAAAAATAAATCTTATATAAGGGCAAGAACTCCATAAAATTTATTTTTTTCCTTTTTGATATCTTAACAAAATTACTTAATTACCACTATTTAATGAAGTAATTGGTTACTATTTCTTTCTAACGATGCACTTATGCTGTTTTAGGGATAGTTCATAATTGTTTAAGTAACAACTTGATACGACAATGATAACTGTGAGAAATAAACTTGTTTAAGTTTATGTACCAGACAGTGAGTTGATGTAATGAAGTTCAACAGTGGCAGTGAGTCTTGCGGCCTATCTCGTTATACTTGAAAGATAGAACGTGGCGGGGATGGTCACTGAATGAAACTGAATTCCATAACAAAAAAAATATGTGTTGTAAAGGGAGTATAAATATTTATCTTAACGTCCAGAGTGGGAAAATAGAGAATCTAATCATGGAGAATAAATATGTGCCGAGAGGAAATCACTGAAAGTAAAAGTGACCAGTACTTCCTCAATATCACCGAAAGCAGAAGTGCCCAGTGCTTGTCAATAATATTACTGAAAACAGAAGTGACCAGTACTTGTCAATAATATCACTGAAAGCAGAAGTGACCAGTGCTTCTCAATAATATAATTGAAAGCAGAAGTGACCAGTGCTTCTCAATAATATTACTGAAAGAAGTGACCAGTTCTTCTCAATAAAAATGTCTTTAAATTTATTTATTTCAATAAATTAATGCACATGTTCTTACTCTCAGTTTTGTTTTGTTTTTCACTATGTAGACTTCAAATGTCAATGTCTTGGCTTAATTTCTGGGCTCCTACATTGAATAAGTTAATATACCACTTTGAAATCTTTGCAACGTCCAGTTCGCGCTCTTTGTAGAAACACTTTAGTAAGGTATGCTTTCTTCTTCAGTGCTTTGTTTGTAAACATGTATTTTTTGTTTTAATTCAATTTTAATTTGCTTGAGTGGGTTCTATGGTTCTCAAATTATTTAGCAGTAAAACAGTGGAAGCTGACATAGCGTAGAACATTATCCCTCTCCCCCCCCTCCTCAAAAAAAAAAAAAAAGACGTGTCAAGAAATGGATGAAGATTGACTTGGAGAATCCTGTAGAGGATTGACGGGAGATCGGCCCAGTGCATCTTGTACGAGATGGAGAGGGACCAAGGAAAACGAGAAGAAAGCTAAACACCAGGCTAGAGTCCATGACGTGCGATTACGTGGTGTCATCCCCTTCGCTGCTGTCTTTATTTGATCTCATCGACCGGGTGTTTCTGGACAGCTGGATAGAGATTTTCTCACTGGATCTCACCCTATCGTGCCCCCCCGCCCCAACCGCCCTTTCCGTCTTTGTCGCTTCATCTCAAGTTCAAGTGTTGGCGAGTGTGAAGATCTTCGCCTTGAAACTTACTTTATATCACTGAATAGCACTGGTTTTTAATGTATCATTATTTTATATTTGCAATACTGTTTAAATGATTTTGATTAAGTCTATGATGGTTGTTTCAAGGGGATATGATGTGTATGTATGCATTTATATATGTCTTTCCCGTACTCTCGATTATTGAACGCTAGAATTTGGACACCAAGAAATCCTTTCTGATGTACGAGATAACGGTTCGGAACCATGGCGTTCATTTAGCCACTGCATCCTCAGCAATATATAACCAACCTGACGTCTTCTCTGTTAACCCGAGTCGTGTTGAGATTATGCTGACACTATTTCATGCATCCATTCCTGAATTTAAAGAGAAGGTGACTCCCCCCCCCCCTCTCCGATACTTTTAGTTATTTCCTTTGTTCTGTACTGGATGGCAGCACGACGAACAAGTCTCTGCTTAGTATTCCCAAGTGTCATTTTCCGGAGGGCGCACGCCTCGTCCAAACGCCCCAGGCCAGCGGTTGTTAACGCGTCTTAGTCGAATCCTTAACGGCTCAATCTAAATAATTCCTTAATTGCTTCTTCGATTATGAGCGGATTTAGATGTGCGAGGGGGGGGGAATGTAATGAGGATGTTTGTTTTATAATGAGTGACTATCGACTCGTGATCGCTGGACGTGTGAGAGGGCTAACGTGGAGGTTTTCTGTTTCCTGTGTTTGCGTCTGCGTGCATGCACATGCCCATACAATGTGGAAAACCCTTTGATAAACCTCGTTCTCAAACCTTATCATTGCTAGTTAGGTCCAGCCTAGTCGCTTCTGTTATTAGTCTTTGTTTCAAGCCGTGCGATAATTGCTCATGTTGGGTCTAATGCAATGTTTCTCATGCCATTGCTCCGTGCCAGCACTACATACTGATTGGCGATTTCTTCGAAGGTAGTTTAAATTCGAAGCTTTTCACTCCCCCCCCCCCCCATCACTTCTTTCTCTGGTAAAACACGGGGAGTTATTAAATGTGCAAGGAATTGGAAAGTATGTCACGATGTGTATTAACGCTACATTTTGACAGTCATAGTTTTGCTGAAATTTGTTTTAGGAATCATCAGACCGCTTAGAAATAATTCCTCTTCGCATCACTGTCATTGTATGGGTGTCTCGTCTCTTAGCGTTGCCCTTATTCCTAAAAGCTCTTTTTCTCATTTCCGTACGTACTCGTCATCATGTCAGACGGGGCCAGAAAAATACCACCCAATCAAGCTCAATTAATGCACTCACTTAACATGTCACACACTATACAGTTTAGAAAGATTTGCATTTCGTCTATTACGAAGTAGCCTGTGTCTTATCGAATTCACCCGTTTGTAAATACGGTACGCTAAGTTTTGGCGACGTGATCGCTTTGGCGCTGAATGGTTTAGATACATGATAAATGTTCATTTTATTTTGCCTTTAATAAGAACGATACATATCTAAGAGCGATACCCATTTAAGATCGACACCTAGCGAATTTTGTACATGTGTGATAGTCTAAACATTTGTTTTTGGGGAAGAACACTAGTTTTTAATCCATTTGATTTTCAATTTAAGTTTGTTGTGCAATTATTGTTGGTACCACTTTACATCACAAGTAGTACTGTTGTATGTGTTCTAATATTGTCCATCAAACCATGTTGCTTATCATTTATGCATGCAAACGTAAGTTTATAGCACATGCAAATGTTAGATATGTATCATTCTTTTTAGAGGCCTAATCTAATGATCATTTGTAATGAGTCTAAAACATTCAGCGCCAAAACGGCGTCGCCAAATGTCCTGCTTCGTTGCAAAAATATTCGACTGACTGGGGGTACCGTATGCAGTGGTTCTCTGTTTAAACCACGATGTCCACCATCCCCTGTGCTGGGAATTTATTGTCTTCATTTCTGATGGAACGAGCAAGTCACGTGTTTGTTGAGCTCAGCTTCGGGTGCGTCCATAAACTTGTCTCTCTGGTTTAAACTATGTTGCATTTTAACACCCCCATTTATTTCAATGCACATTTACAGTCCATCATTTTGGATCATTTCGATGACGGTGGCTCCATTGTTAGCCACTGTACTTGTTTACGGATGAGCACATTTACAGAGTTTTCCGAAAATTTTGTGAAAAAACTCAACGGTGTCAACATGCAAAGTAACGTTCTGCCCGTGATCAGTTGTGCTAGAAGTATTTCAGTTAAACCGTGATTAATTTGCAGCTCGAACACATTCTGTGGCATTATTAGTTTTTCTCTAAGCTCTGGTGAAGGTGCTTGCTGCAAAGTAAATCTAGTTATGTTTACGTCTTCTTAGTGCGTCTGACCTAGTCAAGTTTAGGTCTCGTACAACTAGGTTAACCCTTGGACACGCCCTCTGTATGGGTTGGATATTACATTCGTCAGTTTCTTTTTTTTTTTTTTTTTTTTTTTTTTATACTTCAGATAACTTTTAGTGGATTACATGCATCCATTGTAGTACAAAAACTATTTCGATAGATGCACATATTTTTCTCTGTTTACAATACCTTTTTTTCAAGTCGCACAAATGAAGGATGGACACGATTCTCAAAAATAGCTCTAACGATTTTCTTAGAAATTTGACATATCTTTTGGAAGAGATTTACCAACTCGTTGAATACACTGACCGTTTCGCTGTTATAATGTTTCAAGGAATACATAAAAATAATTTAAATTTTGGATAGAGGACTAGAAAATATTTATCTTTGAACAGATTCTACGTCTTGGCGTATCTCCGCATGTAAGCCCTATTCATTACAGAATTTAATAAACTAACGTTCTGAAACATTTTGCGCTCAGTCTTTTAAGTCTAGACCTAAATTTAGGCCCATCATTTGAATATTATAACTAGCATTTTTTCTCGAGGTAGGGGGGATGATTGGGGGGTGGGTGAAAATGTTATTTTTTTTTTAAAATTTAACATTCATTAAATATTAATGCCAAAACAATTTCTCTTAAGGTTATATAAAGGAGGTATTGTCTTTTTTATAAGCTTTTTTTTTTTTTCTTCTTCAGTTTTTTTTCCTCATTTAGTTCTCCTTCCTTGTTTATAATTTCCCAGTGTGATCAATGCGTGCTACACACAGACTGTGTTTAATTCGCTATTCAATTCCAATTCTTTTTTTATTTTAGTTTTTTTCTTATCTCGTCTCATCTTCTTGGCTGTCCTAATCCTTTCCTGGAATCCAATTTTCATTTCATCTCCTGCTCGTGCCTACTTTTGTTTTTCTTGTATCGGGTTCTGCGCCTTAACTCTGAACCAGCTTGCATAATCTCATTTGCCTTGTCTGATTGTTTTTACCATATTCATCAGTTTCACTTTTTTTTTAAATTTTGATCTACTGTAGATAAAAAAAAAATGTTTACAATCGCCCCCCCCCCGTGTGTCTGCCCCCCAAGCTAAAAGCGCCTTATTTCTTTTAGATTTTCAATGTTCAATATATTTCGTTAGGGCACCGTGCCGAAGCGAAGACAACCCAATGCTAACACTTTTAGAACCATCTGCGCAACTTTCACCAAACTATTTACGAAATGCAAATATATCAGACCGCAACATGTTTTGAAAAAGGAGGGGGTGCTTTTGCTGTAACTACGGCCCTTCCTCCGCCAATACACCTCAATCAGCTCACATGTAAGACGGTTAAAGGGTATCATGTACGCCCCTTATTGTGATTGTAGCGTTCAGCCTCAAAGGTTTTATCCCAGACCCCTAGCCTTGTAATGAGCTTTCTCCCGGGATCGCTCGATCGCCAGCCGTGGATAACACTAATTAGCTTATCCTCCCCCCTCTCTCTTTTCGTAAGCCCCCCTCTCCCGGACAATCTTATTTTCTCTACTCTGACCTGAACGTCTAGTTAGCCTCATTTGTACACTTGTTACTCAGCCTGATGTTGTCCGGTGATACAGTTCACACGTGAGGTGAGCGCGTGAGGAATGACAATGATGCTCAAACATAGACTTTAGCGAGCTTCGAGATGAAATGACGAGGGCGCCCCTCGCGTCTAAACCAAGCTAATCAAATAGTGTCACAAAATGTGTCTTTCCGACCTCTCTCATTTGACAAAATACGTTTTCTTGTAAACTCCATAGTCCTTGTGTATCGCTTGAAGTTGGTAGATTAATGTGGTTCTGACTGAATAAGCCCAGGGCCCCATCGATTTTTTTAAAAAGCAACGATATTTTTTTGTACTATTTCAATGAATCAATATTAAAATATTTTTTAGTCTATAAACGATCGGGATGTAGCTACTAATCCAAGACCTTAAATCCAATCTCTTTTTTTAACAATATGTCTATTCAAGTCAGAACTTTCATGAAACCTGGTACTTGCATGGGCGCTGATCTCAAAAACGTCTCTAACGATTTTCCTAGAAATTTAATTGTTGATGTATATCGATGAGAAGAATTATTAGCTTGTTGGCCACACGGGGAAAACTCTAGTTTGACCGTTATCATTTTTCGAAGTATAAAAGAAATCAATTTACATTCTGCTATAAATTGGAGCAAAACAAAATCCAACCTGTGGCCATATAAACTTCCGACACCCGTGTCAAGGGCCGCAAAATGGATAAAAATCGCAGACACCAATAATACGGCCTCATTATGCCATTATTGCATTGTGGGATGGAATTTCCAGGGTCGAATAGCACCACATCACGGGTACGGACCTGATATGCCTCGCGGTTCTTAGTTTGAACATCACTAGACAATACAACCAAAGGAAAGTTCGGGAGGACGTTGAACCCTCAAGGAGATACCGGCTTTATTTGACTTAAGTTACAAAATAATTGTTTCCCAAGTCATACCAAATGTTTTTACACTTTTTTTCTCTCTAACCTTTTGGACTGAAAAAGTCAATGTCTTAAGATTAAAATACTCCAAGATGTGAAGGGAGGAGGGAGAGAGTGAGGATGGGCGAGTCAGCAGAGGTGGACGCATAATAAATAAGACAAGGATCATCTCATTCATATCTAATGAGACAGATCGAAGCTTATAAATATAGAATACATGATTAACGATATACTGATCACGCAATGCGATATTTCCTTCCCCAGAGATCAAATCATTTTTTCGTTTTTCAGAAAATAACTTTAGATAAGCTTTTCATATCTAGTTGTTCTGTGCTTATTTGCTAATCAGTGTTGTAGATCTGTGAGAGAGGTGGATCCACATGAGTATAAGAACGACATGTTGCGGGAGTGAAAGGTTTTGAGACAATCCCTTTCTTCGCATCTTATCTTCTTCTTTTCATTTTTATGGTGGAGCGTTCAGATGACTAAACCAATATATGAGATGAACTGTGCAGTGGTTTCTAAATTAGGGAGAAAACTATACCGCATCTTTTTTTTTTCTTTAAAAATGGAAGTAATCTGTGTGCAGCTCTGGCACCAAACCCTCTCATGTTCCGCCTCAGCTAATCCCCGA
Organism: Biomphalaria sudanica; assembly: GCA_036873155.1. Classification (NCBI taxonomy): domain Eukaryota; kingdom Metazoa; phylum Mollusca; class Gastropoda; family Planorbidae; genus Biomphalaria; species Biomphalaria sudanica. The sequence goes on along the minus strand of JAZGLO010005592.1, from coordinate 333,640 downwards.
AAAGAAGACATGTCAGTGTTTGAGTAAGAGCGTTTTAAAACGCCGTGTCACCTCGACCGCCACGTTACACTGGGCGTGCAAAGCCACTCCAGAGAACTGTTATGTGGGGGAATGGGGAGGGATTGTGTGTGCCGATTTAATAAGATTTATATTCCCCGTGTTGTAAACTATTCTTAAACAAGTGTAGCCAGTTCAAAACTATTGCATGAACAAGTGGCACTCCAGTGCTCTGCACACACACTATGATATAAACTTTAAATCTACACGCATTCACATTGCAAGATCTTAGCTTTCACATCGCATGCCCCAAAGATTGATTTATGTACATTATGTCAGTTAGACAGGGTTCTACCACTATATCTATGTATATACTTTTCTGTGTATTTTCACTTTCGAGAGAATTGTTATTGAATTCTAATACCTGATCATTTCTACCTTGTGTTCATCTTATCTTTCATGTTATAGAGAAATGTAAACCTCAACTCGTTTATTTTGACTAAAACGGTGAAAAAATGTGGGAAAAATACTCATGAAATTCAACTTTGATAGGGCTGTAAGAAGACCAGTAGAATAAACTGAATGCGATACGTATTTAAAAAAACAACAGTGTTGCATATTTTACAAAGGGCATAAAATGGTTATCCTACCCCGATCCCTTTCATCGCATCTTATAATATAAGATAAGATTTTTCTGGCTGATTGAAGGAAACCGTTCGATTGGCGAATGGCACTTGGATTATAAAAGTTGGTTCTAGCTCTTGAAACAAAGAATCCGTACTTATCCTTTTATCTTTCAGAGTATTTTATTTATTTATTTTATTAATTCTCAAGTAACAATATTCTAATTTCTTTTGAATGCATTCCTAAGAACAGCGTTTCCGTTTTCCTGTTATTTCTCCTTTTTATAAACATCGACTATTGGCTAAAATTCTACATTATTGACCGTTTACAATAAAAATCAATAATATAATTCTTAATATACTAACTTTGGGTCAGGATTTAAACCCAATATTTTTGTTTTAAAACAAAACTTTTGGGTGATCGTGTTGACTAACTGCAAACAACTTGCTATGCACTATCAAGAATGCTATTCTTTCCTTCAGTAAAACATGTGCCTGGTCGTGCGGTTTGCGCGCTGGACTGTCATTCGGATTTATCGACGGTCAAGGGTTCAAACCCTGCCCGCTCCCATCCTCCGTCGTCCTGCGGGAGGTTTGGACTAGGAAGTAAACTATCTTCAACTCTGAAGGAACATCCGAAATATGTAAAACATTTTACAAACATGTGTCACGTAATGTTTATCATGTGGGTCTAAGGGAATGTCTGTGTCTCCATTCACATATTCAAAAGGTATTGGATATTATTAAGCTGTTCAGTCTAAGTTACAATCAACTTCATCAACGTAGCCATCGATCCCGACCGATATGACAAATGAAATTACACAAGAATCATGTCTTCTCTCTGCTGTGATGATACACCCAGCTACTGTTTATCGTGTTAACTCTGGGGACAAAAGTTGCAATACCTTAAAAAAAAAAAAAAGAGTAGGATTTTAATGTTTATGTAGATTTTTTTTTTCTAAAAGATTGATTGCCAGCTCTCGTGTCCCTGGCGGCGCATATAATTTTTGTGTTTTGTGGAAATAGTGGTATTTCGCTTATAGGCACACATCTCGCGTATCAAGCCCGCCTCGTTTGTAACATTTATTTTCACGTGAACCTGATCTGTTCTGGGGATTGTAACATTTTCTTTTTCGGAAAGCTAGACGTCTCATTGACAACACGAGACTCTTTAGGATTCTAGTGTTGCGATTATTTCTGCCTCACGTGCATCGGCCGTACTATATATCATTGTAGAATATTTTTGTGTCTGGTGTTAGCACTAGATAAAACGGCTACATGTAACACATTATAAGCATGGGGCACAGCATCATGAAGCTTGTATATAATAACATAGAGAGGCGAAGAAGAAAGGTCATAAAAGCTCACGTGGTTTTAGTGTCACGTGTTAAGCACAACGACTAACCGCCGAATAAATTTAGATTTTTTTCATAAAAGCTGTGTGGCCTCCTCTGAGTGTTGATTATAAAAACAAATCCTGCCTCCAATAAAAATTGTGTGCATCCGATTACTTGACCATTCATTGAATGAATAGTCTGTTAAGACTGTCCTCTTTCTATCAATGTATTTATCTAAGTTGAAATCCAAACACTAAGCTGTACATCGCAACCTACATTCCACTATCTCAGCTTCTCGTTGACATCGCTCTGGCCTCTCTAAGGTTGAACTTTTGAAATTGAACGATCTTCAAAGTATAACATGAATAACATTCACACGGGTAGGACCGTCGCACTGATAGTGGACGCCTAATATATTACTGGGCGACCACCCTGCCATATCATTTTGTTAAGAAGTTCAGATATTGCTTAACAAAGTTTCGTTTCCCCTTCCCCCCCCCCCCCCCCCCCCCCCCATAAACTATCTTTTTTTCTATCTTTCTTAATTGTCTCAGTGTAAAGCTGAGTGGAAATAAACATCCGTTCTCTACGCCAGGAAAAACATAAACGGTTAAAAAAAAAAGCAACAACTTAAAGGCTAAACTTAAACATCAACATCTTATCTATGTGGATCTCATTAACAATTAAATATCTCGCGCACGCGTGTGTGTGTGTGTGTTGCATACATGAAATCAATGGTTGAAGTAAGTGTACATAATGCTGTTCCGTAGGAAGGATTTTGAATACAATAATTTTCGTTTCTAATCAACACTGACCTAGTCTGAATTTTCAGGATGTGTAGCTGAGGGGCATGAACCGCTTGGCTATCTTACTGATGGGGGCTCAAAATCGAATCCCGATGCACACTAGGAATGTTTAACTTGAGTTTTGTTTGTTGAAGTAGCGCGCAAATGTCCAACCCCTCTCTTCACTTAGTCCACAAAAGGAAATAGACAAGATTGTACCGACCATGCTATAAGAGTAAGAACGACGTGCTACGCAGAAGCAATAATAGTAATAATGGTGAAGTGTTGACTTCAATGACTTTATCAATAATAGATTGTTGTCATGGTGTTCACATTGTGATACTCTAAATTTCTTTCATGGAGTTTGCTTGAGGAAAAAAAAAGGACATATGTATAAATACTGATGGCCAGGTGGGAACATGTATGTATTAGGTCTGCCCCCCCCCCCACCTCATATTTTCTCCCTGTCATTTATTAAGCTTTGGAGCCTCCCCTCGACGCCTCTTTCCATTGTGGGCGTAATTATCTGCCCAATTTACGCGATTCAACATGTCTAGGGTAGTCTCACGTTTCATTTAATCGCATGCGCTCGGTCGGGGTGGTCTCGCTGGGACGCCTTCAGTGTGTCCCTCCTATTAAAACTGTATACACGTAGTGATCTCTTGGGCCTGTGCGGTACTTTTCATTTGGGCCCCTTTTTTATAATTACTCTGGAAAGTAAATTGTTGGAGCAAATTTTGTTTATGGCCATATTGAGATGCTCAGTGGCTTAATTAAAACCCCCTAACCTTTTCTTCCTTTTCTCCTCTCCCTGTCTGTCTGTCTGTCTATCCTCTCTGATAGTTTATTTCTTGTACGTTTTAGTCTCTAGTATAGATGTCTGATATATTTGTGTGTTAAATATAAAAAAAAGTCATTAAACGCTTGCATTTAATACTAATTTATTACTATTAAATTATTGGAATTTGCTATACATATCAAGCATATCTTTTATTTTAGGATACTAATAATCATTTTAAAATAATAAACTAATTAAATTCTCCATAAAAGATAGCTTGCATATTTTTTTTAAATTTTTTTTTACTAAACATTACAGAATTATCTCTATGTTTAATAGTATGAAACGAGAATACTCTGGAATTTGAAAAAAAATCAATTTAAAATAAAGAGACTGATACATTTTAACGTGCGTATACAGAAAAAAAAAACGTCAACGCATCTGTTTGGGTGTGGGGGGGGTGTCTTGAAAATCAGTTTCAGCCCTGAGAAGAACTGGAGAGGAAGTAAGAGACTGTGCTCACATAGTGGAGCAGTCAGGGACAAGGTTGACAGTCGAGCGCTCCTTTATCGATGGCACGCTGCTCGGGTATCGAGAAATGAAATCTTTATTCAGTACAGAATAGGGGATCATAATCACTCGCCACACACATCTGGCAGCTGAAATGCATTTTTTTTTCAAGCAAATCCATAAGATACGCAATTCAAGCTACTCCATAAGAAATGCAATTCAATCTACTCCATAAGATACGCAATTCAAGCTACTCCATAAGATACGCGATTCAATCTACTTCATAAGAAATGCAATTCAAAGTACTCCATAAGATATGCAATTCAATCTACTCCATAAGATACGCAATTCAAGCTACTCCATAAGATACGCGATTCAATCTACTTCATAAGAAATGCAATTCAAAGTACTCCATAAGATATGCGATTCAAGCTAGTCCATAAGATATGCGATTAAATCAGTAATCTACTCCATAAGAAATGCAATTCAAGCTACTCCATACGATGTGCAATTTAAGCTACTCCATACGATGTGCAATTCATGCTACTCCATAAGATGTGCAATTCAAGGTACTCAATGAGATAGCAAGCAATTCAAGCTAATCCATGAGAAATGCAATTCAAGCTACTCCATAAGATATGCAATTCAAGCTTCTCCATAAGATATGCGATTCAATCTACTCCATAAGAAATGCAATTCAAGCTACTCCATAAGAAATGCAATTCAAGCTACTCCATAAGATATGCGATTCAAGCTAGTCCATAAGATATGCGATTCAATCTACTCCATAAGAAATGCAATTCAAGCTACTCCATAAGAAATGCAATTCAAGCTACTCCATAAGAAATGCAATTCAAGCTACTCCATACGATGTGCAATTTAAGCTACTCCATAAGAAATGCAATTCAAGCTACTCCATACGATGTGCAATTTAAGCTACTCCATACGATGTGCAATTTAAGCTACTCCATACGATGTGCAATTTAAGCTACTCCATACGATGTGCAATTCAAGCTACTCCATAAGAAATGCAATTCAAGCTACTCCATACGATGTGCAATTTAAGCTACTCCATACGATGTGCAATTTAAGCTACTCCATACGATGTGCAATTCAAGCTACTCCATACGATGTGCAATTTAAGCTACTCCATAAGCTGTGCAATCAAGGTACCCAATAAGATATGCAAGTCAAGCTACTCCATGAGATATGCAATTCAATCTACTCCATGAGAAATGCAATTTATGCAACTCCATAAGAAATGCAATTCAAGCTACTCCATTAGAAATGCAATTCAAGCTACTCCATAAGATATGCAATTCAAGCTACTCCATTAGAAATGCAATTCAAGCTACTCCATAAGATATGCAATTCAAGCTACTCCATTAGAAATGCAATTCAAGCTACTCCATAAGATATGCAATTCAAGCTACTCCATTAGAAATGCAATTAAAGCTACTCCATAAGATATGCAATTCAAGCTACTCCATGAAAAATGCAATTCAAGCTACTCCATGAGAAATGCAATTCAAGCTACTCCATAAGATATGCGATTCAAGCTACTCTATAAGATATGCAATTCAAGCTACTCCATGAGATAATTAAAATTAAGAAGTAATCTAAAGACCGCATCACAAAAGATTAGAGACAGGGTTACTAGCGATTGGACCCCACGATGACCTGCTATTGTAAAAAAACAAACAAAAAAAAAACGGAAACTCAAACTCTATGGCCATATTACAAAGTCTTTGGGGCTTGCAAAAGCCTCCTACAGGGAACAGTACCGGGAAAAAGAAGAAGAGGCAGACAAGAGAAAGAGCTTGGAAAACATCATTAAAAAAATGGACGTGCCTGCCATTGAAAGAGATTCTATCCAATGCAAAAGACAGAGAGAAATGAAGACGGCTGATACATCTTGTGTGCCCCAACGAACAACAGACTAAGGGATATGTGATGATGAATCTTAAGGCAACGTCTAGATCAAGTTTCATTTTTGGTCACACCCTTTCCCATTTCGTTTCTTTGTTTACATGTACGTTGGATAAAACATGCGCACATTATCTACGTTATACAGGATAAATACTACAAATACTACTCCAAAACAAAAATTGTTTTGCTAAGAGTTTAAAAAAAAAATTGAAACAAACAAGGGTGTGGATAATACAGAAATAGCAGAGACTAGAGTTTGCCCAGAAAATCTCCAGACATTTTACACCTCGGAAGTATTTATCCTTCCGCGAAATCCGCAACCACTCGAGTCAATGCTAAAGAAATAAGTGTAGCTAATTAAGGTTTGAGTTCTCCTCCCCCACTTCCAAGGAAGGCCACGTCTGTGCCTTGAGTGGGACAAGTATCTCTTGAGTGGTATATGTGTCAGTGTCAAGTGGCCAGACACACACACAATTACGTCATCTCCATCTAGCATCGTCATATACGATAAACTTATTCCAAACTCCCCCCCCCCCCCCCCCCCAATTTCTCGCCTGTTTGAAAGAATTAGTGATGATATCATATCCTTGCATCTTTTTTTGGGAATAGTCAGTGGAACAGTGCCAATACTTTCAGAACGCACTAGCTTTTCAAAAATCTAAACCAATGTTATTTATTCAATGGTAGCGAAATAATAATAATAATAATGCACCCACGAAGGTACTACATTTCACTTAGCTATTTAGCACTACCTAACACTTGACCATGCAACACTGCTTTCCACTGGACTATGCAGCACGCCACCCACCTTTTTTTTTTGTTTTCTTCTGCAGACGGTCACGCTTAGTTCTCCATTCCTAAAAGTGGCGACTGTTGGTCAAGACTTAACAGGCAGGGTCGAAGTTCATACCGCATTTCAAGCTTCTTTAGTTCTCCTCATGCAGCCATTCACTCGCCGAAACATTTTCTGTGACATTTTTTCTTTCTTTTCTGCATGTCACGTCGGCGACAAATGTCCACGAGTCTCCCTTCTCGCTTGATACTTTTCAGGCACTCTTTTTTATTTTTTTCTGGTTCGTTTTAGGGGGAATGCAAATAACCTTTCTTGTCCATCTATTCGCTGTGTGAACTTTTTGAATGTGGTCAAGCTAATCATTTTGTCAGGCACACCGTGTTTTTCCCCCGTTGTAAAAGCGCTTTATTATTTTTTTTTAAATCAGTATTTCTCCCCCAACCTATACAGATCTATAATCAGATGAGTCTATAACATTTTACAAAGTAAGAAAACAATTAGACCGAGAATCGTAGAGATGTAGGTTGAGATGAACTCTTGTAGAAATAAACATTTGATAACTCCCCCCCCCCCCCCCCAAACAACAATCGGCCTACATATATTTTTATATTATTATGCAAGTACACACAACACCAAAATAACATTTTGTTCACGGCGTAATTATTGCCTATTTGAAAGATAAAGAAGCTCGTTTATGTGATTCTGTATGGTTAGACTGGGGTAACAATAGGAGGACAGGCAGAAATATGAGAAAAGAAAAACAGAGTGGTATGGAGCTAGAAAGATGGAAAGATAGGAGGAGAAAGGGAAATATAGATTGTAAAGGACAGAGGAAGATATAGAAGAGAAAGTGTTTATTGTATTATATAAGGAGATGGGAGGGGAAGGGAGGAAGACATTCAGTGAGTTTGATAGTCATTTACAAATATATGTATATATAAATAAGTTCTCTTTCAGACCTTGTGATCTATGGGCAGCTGATATAAAGGTCATCTATTTCTGTGGCCCACGGTTAAAGAGGGTGTCATGTGGCCAGCACAAAGGCCTTTACCTTTCCCTAACTAATGTCAGGTACCCATTAGAGCTGGATGGACTAAGAAGCGCCCTAAAGATCCCGAATGTAAAAATCCCAGTCTTGACTAGGATTAGAATCTTGAATCCCCGTTCGGAAGCCAAGCAATTTACCGCTCAGCCACCGCGCCTCCGTTCATAGGAGCTCGATAGTATTGCACTAAAAAGTTACATAAAGAGTGCTAGAGATAGAGGGGGAAAAGAGAGGAAAGTGGAGAGAGAGTGTGTGTGTATGTAAAGAGAGAGAGAGCGTTAGAACACACTGTCTAGAAAATGATATACTAGTATAAGTTAAGGTGAGAGAGAGAGGGAAGGGGGGGGGCGGAAATTGAGTTCAACGGTACTGTAAATGTTTATACCCTTAAAATCCACTGATCAACTATACTTTCACATTTGTATTTTAGTAGTTCCAAAGTCATAAGACTCTCTGTTTTTGTTCGTGTTTGTTACATTTTCTCTTAGTGACTATAACTACTTGTCTCAGTACGTTCTCTGTTGACCAAACAGCCTACGCTGAAGATTTCATTAGTTGTTCAGCATTCTCGCTTTCGGCCGTAAACTTCGCACTCAACGATTTTACAAGTGAGTTCATTGACCCGGCCTTTGCCCCAAAGCCAAGTGTTGAGACAAACCTATCAAAGTGGGGGCGGACACCCAGCTTGTAACTCGCCGGACTTCTGAAGAATTGTTATCAGTAACAACCTTTTCCCATTCAAAAAGTCCAAATTGAATCAGCCCGGAGAGTGAAAAGGCCCGGTCAAGATCGTTTCTGATAAGTTGGTACTGGCCGGGCAATTTCAGAGTTGTTTGGACAATCGCTCTTCCATTGTGGATGTGTGTTTTTGTGTGTGTGTGTGTGTGTTTGATTAATATATTTGCAATTTACTTGAGTAGTAGGCAAAGTATGGCCTATGCTTTAAAGGATGAATGCGAAAATGCATTAAGAAAGAGAATACAATATATATAGTTTATCTACCTCGCCATATACTTAAACTACTTGTAACTTGTTAATGTTGAAACTTCTTAAAACTTCCCAATGCAGCTAATAAATGAAGAACACTTCCTATCCTTGTTTGACAATTTGTGTATTTCGCAATATTTATTTGCAACAATGTTAAACTTAGTTTGAACCAATTTCTCAACATTTAATGAGAAAATCTTTATTAGGTGGATTTTTTATTTCAATGCCTCTGATGACTTCTTTTTTTCATTTAATGTAAAGATATTCCTATTCAGTAAGAACAGTCTTTCACTTGTCGCTGACAATCATGCCGTTAGGGCCACTAAGTGTGTTTAGTAAATTAACCGCATGCTGCCACTTGGTCACCTCTTTGTTCACAGTTCACGCATGGGGTAAGATTAAGGGGAGAACATCCATTCCGTGATTACGAATTAACGGCTACTAAAGGAGGCGCGGTGGCTGAGCGGTAAAGCGCTTGGGTTCCGAACCGGGGACCGGGGTTCGAATCCTGGTGAAGACTGGGATTTTTAATTTCGGGATATTCGGGCGCCTCTGAGTCCACCCACCTCTAATGGGTACCTGACATTAGTTAGGGAAAAGTAAAGGCGGTTGGTTGTTGTGCTGGCCACATGACACCCTTGTTAACCGTAGACCACAGAAACAGATGACCATCATCTGCCCTATAGACCACAATAGACCATTACTTTTTTAAAGGAGTTTTGTGACCTTGCTGGTCCATTGTTTTGTTCTAGTTTGCTGGTATCATGTGACAACATTGAAAATATTTGTAGCTATAAAAACAAAACAATTGATATGGCAGCTGGCCCGGGGGGGGGGGGGAATGTTAAACATCTCTGGTATAGTGTCTTTTTTCAATCATTTTTTATCCCTATGGCAGTGCGAAATAGTCAAAACGAATAAGTTATGTTCAATATTTTCTTTCTTTCTTCAATTTTTTTAAAAATGCTTTTTAAACATTTGAAAGGGGGCTTAAAAGGTTTCCAACAACGCAGCGAGCTCCAAATCATTCTAATCCCCCATAAAATTATCTTCAAGAAGAGTATTCTGATACCACTGTCGACACAATGTGCAGGCTTTAAAGAGGACGTCTGGTACCTCTCCACTGGGGCGCGTGTTGCTGGTACTGATTTTCATCTTCCGGAAGACATGTCATCGCATTCTGTTGTGTCCGGAAGCAAAAGTATTGCGTTGAAAATGGCGAGATAGCTAAAAATTTCTTTAAAAAATAAAACTGCTTTGCAATTATCATTAAACAAGCCTATACTGAACTCAAAGAGTTTAAGAAATATAATTTAATAGGTTAGTTCGGCGAATATTGTTAAACTACTGTTTGTTTTATGGTTTTGTATCAACAATTGGAGTCAAGCGAAACAGTGTAAACTAGGTGTACATAGACTCACTGTTTCACTAGTATACTCCTAACCATTCTATTTGTGTCATGTTTGTTAAAAGGATTAATATGACCTTGACACAAAAGGGACCCTAAGCTCGCTCTGTCTAATACAAACACGATTCTGACCAGGTCTACACTGGAGAATCTCAATGCGTACGACTTGTGTTCACCACCAATCAAATTATAGTTAGTTAAAAATAGTTAAATTTATCTCATTCTTTCTCTCTCTCTCTCTCTCTCTCTCTCTCTCTCTCTTTCTCTCTCTCTCTCTCACACACACCAATATAGCAAATATTTTCTTCTTATCTCAATCGAGAGTAAATCCCCCAAAGCACCCACCCCCCCATTTTCCTTTAAGTTTCTTCTTTGAAGCGTTGTCTGCCTGACACTTAGCTTAACCCCAAAGGTCTGCCCAACAGCGTCGTCAGCTCCCATCAAGGGATAACCCCAGTTTTAGAATCATTCGTATAGCCATATTTAAAAAAATAATTTCTCTCTTCATTACTAAGCGACCACTCAAACCTTTTTGGTCTTTCTACTTTCGGCCATAACGTATCGTTTGAGAACTACGAGTCTACATTTAAATGACGCACAGTGGATCCAGTCTGAGCATTCTTTTCTAACATTTAATGTAAACATGGGTCTTTTTTTTTTTTTTTTTAAATACCTTGGTCTCGTTTTCAGTGCATACACGAGCCAATACAACTGGGGGCATAGTTATTTTGAAGACATTTATTTAAGCCTATTTATAAAATGCTTAGATAGTAACTCTTAAAAATTAAAAGTTCACATTTGTAAAGTAAATTATGTTAAACGTACCATATTGGGAGACTTTTCACGATAAACTAATCAATGTCAAGGACGATAAATTGAACTTCAATGTTGCCAACTAAAATATAACTCACAACCAGAAGAGCTTAAAAAAAAAAAAAAAAAAAAAAGGAAAGATTCTGCAATGTTAAAATGTGTGCGTCAATTTGAATAGACCTTTTAAAAAACATGACTAATGAACACGTCCTTTATTTCGTACACCGGATACACCAAAAAAAAAAAAGTTAGCTATTTTTTTTTTTAGGTCTTTCCACCATGTATGAAAATGTCAAATGTTGGATGCACGCATGCTTTTGTTGGTTCTATAAAATTGATGCTTTCTGGTCATTTGATTTTCAAATTTTGCTGGTTCTCAATCTATTTGTCTATTAGTAAGATTAGCCATCAATATCCCTGAGTGTGTCGCTGTCCTTCACACTCGACTCACTAACATTGTTTCCCTTGTTGATGGAAACTTGATAAACACGGGGGACTACGCCCTTAGGGCAAAGTGAGCAGATAAGAGGGCAATCAAAATTAAGAAAATAAACGCATTAAAACATGGAGGGAAAAATGGAAAGAAGTAGCTTCCCCTTTCCTTTTGAAGAGTTAGGAAAATGATGTCCCTGTCGCTTACAACTCACTAAGGGCAGCCCGGATTTATCGAACTTGTATCAATACAACAATAGTTGGATTGCTTGCGTTTTAGAAATCGCGCTTTGAAGTTGGCTCTGTGACCTCTACTTGAGACACGTATTTTTTCTTTCAGGACAACCCCCCCCCCCCCCCCAAAAAAAAAAAAAAAAAAAAAAAAAAAACAATAACATAGTTTGAGCTGAGTGCCACACAGTCTGTCTTTATTGACAGATCGAAGTCTACGAGTGAATTAACTTTACTGTTCCCCAGTGTCCTAATCTATCAGTTAAAAAAAAGTTGTATAGAGATCAGTCACTGAGTACTTAGACTTTGACATTGCAGTGTGTTAATGTCTTCAATCCTAATCTTATTTCTTCACAAGGCTGGATTGTCTGCTACTCTTTCTGCAATGTGTTGATCTCACTCTTGTAAATGTGCGGCGCTACTTAGCAGGCATACTAAGGCCATTTTGTTTAAGCCGGCTGTGTCCCAATTTGTAACTTTTACAACCAAAGAAAATTTCAAGACTACATCCTATGGAGTATACTAGGAAAAGATAGTTGGGAAGCATGAGGCCAATATTATTTCCCTCGTTATAAACAGCTCTATTGGCAGCGGGCTTAGTAAGGAGCCGTCTCGCTGTTTCTTTTATTAAGAACACGATTTAGTTGCTGGCAAGTGTTTCCCTCGACATGCAATGCTAGACCGAGCTTGGTCCGCCTGGTCTGTCCTCCTCCTTTGTGCTCTTTGACACAGAACACCATTGGCACAGTGGCGTTCTTAGGGGCCCGGGTGGGCTTAACCTTTTTATGGGCGGCCCTGCATTTTGACATTTTACATCAGGACATGAGGTAATGATCTTAATACAAGTCTAAATTCCAATGGGTACAGTATATAATAAGTAAAATTAAAAGAAAACAAAACAACAAACCATTAAGACTCTTTAAATGAATACCGTTGTTTATTGACGAAATAATAAAGTTACATGGCAGTGGCGTAATATTTAATGTAAAACAAAAATTAGGACATTTATTTGGGGCCCGGGAGGACTTTCGAAGGTGGACCCCCTCCCCCACCCTAGCTACGCCACTGCTTTAGCAGGCGGTCATCATGCATAGATGACAACCAAGCTCAGATGTCTTGTAAGTATCGTCTCCGCAGTAGACCTTCGCTAGAGTACTTTTGTTATGCTGACTCTTCTGCTCTCCATTGTGTGCGTCCGAAACTAACAAACATGCAATTAGCCTAAGAAAAAAGTGATTTGAGATAAGGTACTTAGGGTAGAGGCTAAGACTTCCAAACGAAGAATTTAACGTCTCCAACTGTTTTCATTATTAGCGTTGGCTTTTAAAGCTACATCTGTTTTAAAATGTCATGTTTTTGTTTGCGAAACCCACATGTCAGTGTCTTTTACTTTGAATCGAATCCACTTGACACAATAAAACATCTTCTTAGTATTTTTTTTTCTTTTTTAGAGTTTGCCCTTTAGGGGAAGGGGAGGTGTAAATAGTGACAACGCGAGGGTGGGGAGGAAAGTGAGTGGGGGGTGTGAGGTAGTGGACAAAGGTTTTACGTCTGGGTGTGAAAGTCGATCCACCCTGTGTTTGATTTGGCCCAATTCCTTGTTTGGTTTGATCTGACCCTGGGCGCCACGGTTATCTTCTTCTAGTTTACAGATGGACTCGTCTCCCAGAGATGATTGATAAAGGAACAAAAAATTCAGATGGTTTTTACAAGAAATACGGTTTCTGAATAGAAAATCTTTAAAAGAAGATCTGCTTTATGTATTGTGAAATAAACTTGTACCAATGTTTATATATCGTTTGGTCGTTGTGCTGGCCACATGACACCCTTGTTAACAGTTGGCCAAAGAAACAGATGACCTTTACATCATCTGCCCCATAGATCACAATGTCTGAAAGGGAGAACTTTACTTTTTGCTTCTATTTTCTTCCAGTTCTTATTTCATTCATGTTTTTGTTTTTTGTTTTTGTTTAGGAGGTATGGGTACCACATTTTGTTTTCCTATAATCCAAAATAAGTAAAAAAAAATATATAATTCAATCTATATTTAGCTTGGTCATACGTTAACTAGTGAACCAGGGCTTGCACCATTAGCCAGAGCGACACAGTTCCGAAATATGCCGATATTGCACATTTGCTTTTTTTTATGTTATCTTAAAACAATTACAGAAATAGGTCATTTAGCTAGTCCCTATCTTCCGACAAAACGTGACGTGTTAGGAAGCGTGTTTTCTTATTGGAGTCTGAAATGTGCCTCACTATGTATAGTTTCGAGATTGTTTTTTCTCTCTAAGCTAGTGGGATGTAAATGGGTTTAGCACTTTTGTGGGATTACAGCTCACTGTCGGCTCTTTTTTACAGGACTGAAGTTAGTGAAATGAAAAAAGTCACCAGTGCTAGGTTTAAGAATGAAAACTCTTCCATCATCCGCGACACTACAGCAAGTGTTGTTTGAAATAGGTGGGCAATAAACTGTGGTTGTGCCCAATAAAGATGTTTCAACGGCCTTTGTTAACATCATTGAAAAAGTAATGTCTTTGGTTTAAAAATGAGGAAATCTCCGTCTCTCTCTCTCTCTCTCTCATATATATATATATATATCTGATGAACTTGTGTACATTTTCTCCCTCTCTTACTCAAATGTCTGTACCTGACAGGCATTCTTTGCAACACTTTGAGTGGCAATGAAACTCTCTGGGTAGTCTAATCTGACCACCGTCTGTCGGATTTGAAGCACTTGATGGTCTCTAACGAGTCTCTCATTGTTTGCCGCTCCTCCCACTACCCCCCCCCTCCTTTTTTTCAGGTTTCCCCATCTGTTTCCAAAAACTACTAGTGCTCTTGTTAGCTGGGCTCTTTCAAGCCTCCAACGTGCACAACTGTGCATTTGACATCAGGAGACATAGCAGCCTAAAGATGAGCTGGTATAGTCAGGTATAAGATTTGAAATGGACGAAAAAAGAAGGCGTAAAAAAAAGCATTATCACACAAATTAGCATCACCTCACACCATGAATCAAAGTAATTCATACAAGCTTAAAATATTTCAGATCTAGGTAATTTTTTCCCCATGTATCTCATAAACTACAGAAGCCCTTTCAAAACAGAATCCTATACATACAATACATTGTTTTAGTTTGTAGAAGAAAAAAAAAGCAAATTACAAATTTGTTTTAAAAAAGAAGTAATTTTTTCACTATAAAGTGGTTTTGATTGAGATGTAGGAACAAAAATATAAATCCTTATTTGTCCATACACCGCTGTTTTTATTTTCCTTTCTCCTTTTTCTTTCCAATTTCACGAGTGCGGTGTTATATAATAATCCCTTTCAGAGCACAGTCACATTCTGAGACCGCGTTCCACAAGCTCCGGATCAAGCCTTCACTCCGCGAGTCACGTATTTGATAAAGAGTTTCAAGCCAGCCGGTCAGCGGTCCCAGTTATTTGGTCAAGGACTAGCCGGGAAGTTGTCATCAAGTTCTGTTGACTCCCACGCGGTTAAGGTTCATTTTAGCAGGAGGGGAAAAAATAAAAGGTGTATCGGAATCTAATTAATTAGACCCGGGATAAGCGGTTGGGGGGGGGGGGGAGGGAGAAGATGAATTAGAAGAAGCTGTCATCAGTGGCACTGGCTGCCTTATTGAGTTTGACCACGAAACTAAATCGTTTTATCAACGTCTCGATGGCAGGCCGGACAGAGGTGAAACAAAGCATAAACACACTTTACACAGCCAAGAGCAATGGCGACTGTTTGAACGGTGGCTGGAGATGGTTCCCGCCGATGTTTACTTTTGTTTTTATTGTTGATCATCATTCGACACACACGCAAACACATAAACTGCGTAGGATTCTTGCTTGTTATTTAGACTTTCTTTCTTTATAAATCTCAATATTTAAACAGCGTATTTTTTTTTCTCTCTTGTTGAATCTCGGTAATTATATCAAAACTTTCTGATCCAATTCAAATAAACTCCACCAGTTAACTTTGTATGGGCTCTCGAAATGAGACCCAGAGGCTGAGAATGTAGATCAGAGTTTCCAAAATTTGGGTACGCATACCCCCAGGGGTACGGAAGGGCGTTGTACCTCATTAACTATGCAGATTTGTATTTAAATACCCATTTACTATGTTCAGTTGATAAATGCTTTTTCAGCATTTTTCAACAATAAGTCGAAAAAATCGCTTCTCAGAGCGGGGGCAAGGGGTACTCAGCGTTATCAAAATTCTAGAAGGGGTAAAAATAGGTCAAAAGTTTGGGAAAAACTGATCAAGATCTACATGCATAAATTAAATGATTCACGGACACTGCTATACTCCTGTCTACATAGCAAGACTCTTGGACACGTGGGACTTCTGACGGACTTTAAAAATGAACAACAGTCCCAATCTACCGGACCCCAGGCTTAGTAGAACTGTTATGTCCTGACCCAAGTAGGTTCAAGTTACCGTGCTCTAGGCGTTACGTGTAAGCAAGTTCAATGTAATGAGCCAAGCCTCCGGTCACAAATGAAAGGCCGCGTCCAGTCAGTTTAAATTATTGGTTTGGAATTCGCCGTAATGATTGTTGAGAAGAGATGCGTGCAGGTCTTAGAAGGAAAAAAAATTCTGATATCAGACTTGTCTGTTTTGATCACAGTTCTCGTTTGTTTTGGTATATTTCTGGCTTATAACAAACTATTGAGTTTTTGTTCTTATGTTCTGTTTTAGTTAGCTCTGATTTGCTATGTTCTATTTATCTATTTTTGTTTTGTTTTGTGCTTTTGTATTTAGTTGTAATCGGCTGTGTGTTCTGTTTTATTTAGCTCTGATTTGTTTTGTTCTGATTAACCGTGATCTATTTTATCTAGTTTTCTGTTTTATGTTCATTAGTGTTTAGTTTTAATGTTTTTTTTTATTTTTTATTTAGTTATGATTTACCATAATTTGGTTTAGTGGCCCAGTCTAATGAATCACCATGAAAAGAGAAATCAAGTAGATAAGTAATGATTAGCACAATAAACTAGATACTTCTTTCTTGCTGTTTATTTTAAAACACTCCTTACGCTTATTTTAAGAGAAAAAAGAATATGTTGTTCTCGTGATGTTAAACACACATACAAGACAACAACAACATCAGCATTTATTTACTAATACATGAATGAAATACTTGGCCACACTGTGAGTCTCGCGTCACGACAATCAGCTGTACGTGACCAGTAGGTGATCTCATTATCTTCTATTTATCATTGCCCGAAGTGGGCCCAGCACAATGGGGCTGACGGCCATGTGATGGCTGTTTTATGCTCGGCTTAGGTCTCGATCACTTCTGTTGATCACCGTGAGACTTGGGCCGAGGAATCGGTAGCAATAGCTTCCGACTTCGAACTAGTCTTTTTTTATGTAGCTTTATGAGCATGGTCACATAGTTTAATGAGTAAAGTCATGTAGGATTTTGAGCAAGGTCACGTAATGTTTATGAGAAGATTATTGTCTCGCATGAAATATGCACCATTAACCTCGGGCTTTTAATTTGTTCATTCAGTTATTCAAACTCTAGTTACTTTTATAATAAATGTACTTGTTGATTACGCAAAAAGTTATATAACTTATTGCATACCAACTAACATCCTAATACCACCAATATCTTACCTATAATCAATCTCACCTGTCATAATAATCCTTTTAATTAAAAAATACCATGGTTTGCATGTGATTGTTTTAAACTGTTGATCTTTTAAAATCAATAATCATTAATGTTTGTAATTGGAAAGCATTTGCATAAGAAAACATCAGAGCTCCAACTGAAGCGCGCAGACACCCAGGGGTGTTAGCCCGACTGGGTTTGTGTACATATATCCGATTAAAGGTCATCATGTGATAGTGATTGCTTACTGTGATAGCTGTGCGTGTCTGAATAGTAGGGCTACTCGTCAGTTATATAAATCAGTGGTTCTCCAACTTTTTTGACCCGAGAACTCCTTTATGTAGTCGACGGACCCCTAAGTTAAAAAGCTACAACTATGCATAGTATATAAGTAACAAATGTACAAACACAAATTTTGTAGGAGTGTTTATTGAGAATTTTAAGTTTAAAAAAATGTCTTGGATGAGGTTGATGAGATTTTATGCGCGTAATTATTTTGCCCGGCTCAACCAGCACACATTTCAAGTCGGTTTCTTTTGTTTGTGATGAGGTTCATTACGGGAATGACTCCACGTTGTACCAACTAAGAAGACGGGAAAGCAGTCAACAACCTCTTTACAATGACCCATAATGCAGGATATACATTTGGAATATATTTTTGTAACCTTATTTTGTAGTATCCTTGTTCAAACACATTGATTAAAGTTCCTCGTTTCTGGATATTTCAATAAGCTGCATTAGTATGAATTCATTAGTGATTGGGGTCTGAGTTTGTCCACGTGCAAAGAATTTCAATTCCCAGTCGGTAATATTCAAGTGAAGAATGTTTTCAAAAGTTTGGTTTAGGTCGGCAGTAAACATTATTTAATCTTTTGAGCAATAATGCCTTACATTCGGAAATTCCCGAACGCGATATTCCTTTCAAAACTGACGTTGGGTTTATATCTAAGCCTAGTTTTCAAGCCCAATTTACATTTATTTATTTTTTACTTGAAAAATTAAGGCGCACAAACTAGAGTTTTCCCCATGTGGCCAACGAGCTAGTAATTTTTTTATTATCGATACACACCAACAGTTACGATTTTTAGAAAAATCGTTAGAGCCGGTTTTTTTAAAAATAGAATTAGCGTTCAAATTTTGCCCACCACCTTCCATGAAGTTCTGTTGTAAAAGAAAATAATATAGATCAATTATTTTTCTTCCTAGTTTTCTGGCAATCTTGACTGTCTGGTCCCATAGCGTGTCACATGTGTCCTTTTCTGGAGCAACTATCACTGGGGGTTTAAGTTTACAACCGTTAATGCTGACAACACAATGCAAACAAGTAAAATATAAAACAAATCTTAATAATAAAACAAAGCTTATCTTAAAGGAAGAACCGCAAAATCACTGTACGACGAGCAATTGGTTTAAACTGCCCACAGGTTGTGACGTTGCAGGTCAGTGTTTAGGCCTTCTATAACGATTGGTCTCGCTCGAGGCACCTCCTCCTGGTCCACTTTTACGGAGTGCATCACTGTTTTCACACTGTTACGAAGGGCATCACTGTTACGGACCTATCGCAATGATCTCTCAATAATTACTGTGAAATTGTTTTTCGCTCAGTAGACACAAATTCTCGTAAGTTCTCACTCCCACCAGACCACCAGCTTAATCTAGATCCCTTCAACCGTCAGCGTCCACGTTAATCATTGCGTAAATAGTCCAAAGACGTGAAAACACATTAGCCTGTGATTAATTGCCAGTCAAGTGATAGGAGCCTCGTTTACATCATCAGATAGATGGCGGTCATGCCGTGGTCCGACTCACGCCGTTTGATCTCGGGCTAATTAATGACTTATCTCTGACCCCGGTGTAGGAGGCACAGAGGGCGGGTCTTTATCTTCTCTTGCTTAATAAAACTTTTTATTTTTATTTTTAAAGCGTTTGAGAAAATCAGATTTTTTTCCCACGATATTGCAGTTGTTAGGAACTAGAATTCTCAACCATGACCTCCATGTCTTGTTAGTCAAATGTTATACTAAAAACAATCTGTAGAGTCGCCATTTGGTGACTAATAAAGTAGGTCTAGAATACTTAAATATGAAGTAGGTCTGAATCAGTTGCCTTACTCTAGTACGCCCTTGTTAAAAGCGATTTCCAAATATTTTCATTTTACTATTTTTGTAAGCTATTTAGGTTGATGAATGGAACTTAGCTGTTTTTTTAAAAGCTTTGTTAGTTTGGTGGGTTGTGTTTTTTTTTTTTAAAGAAATATGCAGCCTTACTCTTTCCTAAAAACTGCAACACTTTGAAACAAGATGTTGACATAATTAAAAATCTATATAAATTGATATAGATGGAATTGGTAAGATTAATATTAGTGTATTGCATCGGCCCAACGATATCGCACACTTTAGAAAGTACTAACCGGAAATGACCCGCGGCTTGCGGGCCTTACTTTTGTGTATCACTGTTCTAGTGCATTAGATCTATGTCAAACATTGCGAGAAGTTCCCTAACACTTTTGAATTTTCACACGGAAGTGAAAGTAGACTATGAAAATAATGTTTACCCATTTAGCCGACACATTCATAGCTCATTTAAAATACTATAAAAACGGGTTTATCCGATTGTTACAAAAGTTTCGTTCTTTAATAGAGATACATTTATGGCCTTCCGGTTGTTATTGCGACATTAAACATACACCACGGTCTTCGACATGATCTAAGGAACATTTTTGCCAAGTTGTATCAATATTGAACTAACGATTTTTATTTCTATGCGGGACACACATAACTCCATACTTTGTCTTTTATATATCAGATGAATTACTTAGACGATACATTTATCTTTTAATACAAACGTATATTAAACATTTATAGGATACGCACGGTTTTGGCTTTTTTCTACAGCGTCGATTGCAACAATCCCAAGGTCTACGAAAAAAGTAATTATAGCAATAATGACATTGCGACATCTACAAATATGGAAAGTATACAATTATGTTGTATAGTAGTATATAGAATTTAGATTATAAAATTATAATTTAAAGTAGTGAATGGAATGTATGGTTTTTGTTTATAAGTCATCATTGTTGTTGCCGTTGCTTTCATCAAACAAAAGTGCAGATTTGTTAAGGTATTAGAGTGTTTGCTTAAATTACACACGTAACATTCTTTCTCTTATCGTTTTACCATAAACGAGTTTTTTTCTTCATTTTCTTCAATCATAGACTAGGCTCCCTTGAAAGTACGAGATACGATTTTTGTTTGCTTCGGACTGGTCACTGACGTGAGATGAATAAGTGGCCGAACAGTTAAAAGCCGGACTAGGAAAAGAATTATGCGTCTGGTTCTTTTCTGTGTGATTTAAAAATGTGTGTATTGGCTGGGGAGGGGGTGGGAGGGTTAAGTTTCTCCTATCGTGAGGGAAATACAGTCGTCTCATATATCGAGAAGACTAGCTTTATGGAGATGGCTGGAGCGGACATATTAGGTAGATCCAGATATATTAGGCACGGGGGAAGAGAGAGCTTCAGCTGGACTTCTAACAACAATAAGGCCGCCTATGAAAATGTTTTCGTCGCCTTGTAAAGTTCCCTTTTATTGACAGACGATTCCTTGACCTTGTATGTTTGACGTGTGCGTGCGTGTGTGTGTGTGTTTGTCAGCGGACGTGTGTCTGTGCTCGCGCGTGTGTACTTAATATGAATGGTTTGTATGATGAAGATGTTCCGTTAATCGATCAAGCCCGGGAGTCGCCTTGAGGATTCACAGACAGCATCTACATATCACTTTGATTTCTGCGCACAAAGGAAAATCTTAAGCCCTGCAGACGAAGATGAAGAGCTGGGGGCGGGGGCGCCATAGGTTGCAGTAGAAGAATATGACAACGGGAGCGGCAACCTTTTAGTGGTTCTTCTATCTCCCCTCAACAATATTGTATGATGAATGGCCTCAAGGCCAGGCCTTTTAAACTTATGTTGAACAAGTACCGGAAGTACCACTTTTTCGCCTATGTTTTTATGAAAACAAATATTTTTATGAACATATCATACCTGATACATGATATTTATCTAAATCAATGTTAAGTATTAAAGAATTGTTTTTAAAAAGTTTATGATGTGTATAAATGTATAGCGAAGGGAAAAGCCACACGCTCTAATAGAGAACAATTTTGATAAGCTAATTATGTTCAAATAATGAAATGTGTTATGTAAAAGGTAACTCACCCTAGACGCTGTTAGGTTTTGGAGAGTTTTGATTAGTATAACGAACTAAGCCTAGACTTACAAACAATAGGACAGATACAAATAACTTGCTGACCATAGCTAAATAAATAGAAAATGTTCGTTAATGCCAATGTATATATATATATATATATATAAAGTCAACTTGTTCAGCTTATTAAAACGAAATAAATGACTTGATGCAAATACTTTAAAAAAAATCGTATCCGAGCTAACACAACCTAATCAACAGTACAGCTCGAAAAAATAAACTAAAATTTGTTAGATATCAAATGAGGTTTTTTATCAATTGTAAATTTACACCCAAACTAATTATAACCCTATCCTAATTAAAATAACATGGACAATGAGTCTTATTTTTGCCAGAAGACTTGATATCATATATCTGGAGTGTTGGATAAATGCTAGGATTAAGGAAAAGGATTCGGCCATCTTGACCATCTTTTTCGTCTTACACGATAACGCTGTTCACGATGTTCAATAATGTCTCCGCAAAATGTTGTTTTAAGTTTACCACATTCATACACTCATTGAAATGAAAGAAAGAACAACAATCAAAGCTGCTTATGCCGCATCATGCCCTCAGGGGTTATCCATCCTGCTTTGGACTCTTTTTTTGCACATTATCAGCCTGACTCCGTTGGCGTGTTGTCTGAATCGGGATAATACGCTTAGACGCGCCAATGCAATTTATCCACGGTAATTGCAGCCAAATTGGAAGAATTTCAGCAATAACAATAATGATTAATACAACAGCAACGACATACTATTTACAAAGGTTATATCAACTCACTTATTTCTGTCTGGTAAAACTGTGTTCACGTTATTTCTCCCACACCCTTTCTCGGATGAAGCTGACACTTCGCACAATTATTCATTGACATAGACAAGACATCAATCAATGAAAAAAAAAAGTAACCAATTATACAATTCATTACTGGTAATTCATTTTTCCTTGTTTAATAGCAACAAGGCAAACGAATACACCAGTAGTCACATATAATACTAAAATTGTAGGGTTTAGTCCCCTTAAACAGTTGTTAACGCTATTTCTCCCTCACGCATTCTCCGAGCAAGTTGCTACTTAAAACAATTGTTTATTGTACCTAACAAAATATAAATCAATAAACAAAAATACTTCATTATTGGTAATTAATTATTTTGTTTGATATCGAATAAGGGAAATAGCTTATACATTATAGGTACATATAGTTTTAAGGACGGAGTTCTTCACTTTTAAATAAGCTTCGTAGTTAAAAAAAATATATTTTTATATTTTGCTTGTTTGCAAGCTTAACTAGGTCTTTGAATTACCTGGACGCCTTTGTTAGAGGCAACCCAAGATACAGCATTGATGGAGCAAGCGTTGAACATACATTATTAATTTTTTTTTATAGTGGTGTAAGCTCTAAGGAAATGCTCTAATTAAAAACATGTTTGAAATGTTTGAAAATGAACCTCATTAAAACTGGAAGACAAAAAAAACACGTTAACCCCGACGGATCCAATTAAAATTTAAGGAAGTCGGTTGCAGAGCCTAAGACATCTAAAAATAAAACTTCTACAAAAGTTTTGATACAATTCAATGCACAATATATTTATATATTATTTACAATTTGAATATAATTTACATTTTTAAAATTACCCAAGTACTTTTTTTTTTTTGGTTATCAAAGTGTAGTCTATATTTACGGTGTCCACGGTCTTTAAATTAACATCTCCGGCTATTTCATTGGCTCTTAAGACACACGAAATTTAGCGCATGAACGTTCCTAATGCGATCAAAACAATATAGAAACTCAAAACTCTTGTTTTATTTGCTTAGGGCTTCAAGTCGTTTGATTAGCAAGAAAATGCATTCTTTATTAGCGATAACATGGATATTAAAAGAGTCTCAAACTGTGGAGCCATCGTTCAGATGAGATGGCGCTAATACAATTTCTTCCTCTTATAGCCTTTATGTAAAGGGGGAAGATTTTGATTTTAAAAAAAAAATTGTTACAGCTGTTGCTTGTAAAGATAGTTACTTTCAAACTCTAGGAGTCTAAGATAAGGGTAATTATAGTTGATTGTTCGTGGGTGAAATCAGGCGCTGCCAGGTGCAGTTCTGTCTTTATGGATACCTATTTGTACCATCTCCTGTTTGGGCCTGGAATAAGCTACTATCGCATGACATAAGACACAGACTTGGCTTTTGTTTAGGTAATTGTGCCTTTTGTCCTCGGTTTCCCCTCTACGTAATTCGTAACATCGCTCTAGTTTTTTTTTTAGGGGTATGGGGAGGAGGTGGAAGAAGAATGTAGAGGTATCACGTGGCCGTGTTGATAAACACCAGGGCGTTGGACTGAGTAGGAAAAAGGTTATCACACCCGCTTGTTTGGTATAAATAGCATTTTGAAATTCTAACGACTTGAGCAGCACAATGGCTACGTGTCGTTATGTAATTATGTCCTGTGACAAACTTAGCGATGACATTTTCAAAGTTTATTTAAGTCTAGAACTGACTATAAAAGTAACAGTCGGCTTGGTCTCTGGACATCTGGAATATATGAGTACAGCAAGACAATGACATTCCTCTTTCCATTCTTTATTAACCGAATTGTTTTTTTTAGCTCTGACGTCACATCCCTTCCTCAAGCGCCCCAAAAGTTATTGCGTTTTGGGATCTTCACTTTGAGCGACTCTAATTTAGACTCAACATTATTTTGAATCGAGAGGTGCGTTGGGTATCGGGTTCCAACAGGGGCGTAGCTAGGAATTTTCCACCGTTTGGGGGCCCAGAGGGCCTTGACCTCATTGGGGCCCCCTGCATTTTGCGTAATAATTAATTATTAATGTAAAAAAACAACAACGCTCATTTGGGGCCCGCCTCAAGTGGGGGCCCGAGGGGGATTTTCAAATTCTTCTCCCTTCTCCCCCAACCTTCGTTAACAATGGGCCATTGAAACAGATGGCCTTGACACCATCTGCCCTTTAGACCACAAGGTCTGAAAGGGGAACTACCCAGCTGAGTGGAGTCACCATATTTTTGGTTTCATATTAATAAATTGCATACGGTAACTCAAAATGTTTTAGATCTAAAATATTATGTACATCATCATCGTGTTTTTAAACTTTATTCTTGTATAAAATGGACATCTAATTTGAAAGATTTAGACGAATTTATATCATATCCAAGCTCAGTTATCCTTCTTATCGTATCACAGCTTAATTAGACCTCTCCGACCAGCTGTCTTTACTAGACTACAATATGTTTATAATACATTGCTCAAATGTCACCACCCCGAGGTCTGATGCGTCTCCAATTAAAAATGGCTTTAGTTTAGCGGTTTGAAAATAACGGAACCAGAATATTTGATTTATGTTGGCACACAAATGCGAGATTTATGCTGATATCAAGAATATATAATTCTGTATGTGTAACGCGTAGAATCAATAAGAGATGTCATTACTTCCAAGGTGTGTGTTAACTTGATTGAATAACGCAGCGTTTCTCAAACTGTGTTCCCCGGAACCTTAGTGCTTTGCGAGGCCTGAATAGGTGTTCAACAAACTACCGGAATAATTAACTAATAGGCCATCACGCGAATTAATTTCTCTAAAAGAAATAAGCAAAGTGTTCCTCTAAATACTCAGAATGAGCGAAGTGTTCCGTTAAGGAAAAAGTTTGGGAAACACTGGAATAACGCATTGCTGTTTGTTATACATTATCCTCAGAAAAGCTCCATGGAGCAGTGTACTTATACTTGTTGAACTTTCGTACAGTAGCCTATGTAACTTCTAGTCTTAGAGTGGACCCTGTCTCAATGGAGAGTGAGAGACAGTCGCTGATGAAGAGCCACACATTTATTCAAGAACATGTCTAAAATAGTGACTACTTTCCCCCTTCTCTTTTCCGCGTTCTTATTCTCTCCCCTTTACATTTAGTCTTCGGCATTCTTTTCTCCTCGTTTTTAAAATACTCTCCCTTCCTTCTCTCTCTTTCTACTCTCTGTCTTTCTCTCTAACATTGTGTCATTTATTTAACCAGTTTAAAAAAAAATAAAACCAACAACCCCCATTCCATCCAAGTCTATTCATTCACTAGTCGGGAGTTTGTCAGCTGCTGTTGCCGGGGGGGGGGGGGGGATAATGTTGTGACTGGACTGTGGACGTCCCATTAAGTGGAACGCTGTGTCCTGTGCCACCTACGCTGCTGTCCTCACGTATGATCTTAATTAGATCTACACTCTATATAATAGAGTTCTTCTTTTTTTTTTTTTTTTACTTTACATTTGTAAGTCATCGTTAGTTGACGAGACGTAATGGCGAGGTGACCTAATAGTAGAACACGAACTACCGTAAGGGCTGTACTCGAAGAAAAAAATGCTTTTACTATATAATAGATCCACCCCCATCATTTTTTCGTTTAAAAAGCACATAGCTGCATGCTATAATTATTGCCTTATTTATTTATTTTTACGGACATTGGGAAGGGAAGTAGTCAGTGTTACAGTTGGAGCGA
This sequence comes from Biomphalaria sudanica, assembly GCA_036873155.1. Lineage (NCBI taxonomy): Eukaryota > Metazoa > Mollusca > Gastropoda > Planorbidae > Biomphalaria > Biomphalaria sudanica. Next base: position 307,614 of record JAZGLO010005592.1, on the reverse strand, counting down.
ATGGAAACAATTTTTTAAAATACTTGTTCAGCGCTATCCATGACTAGCCCTTGCGGTTATAAGCTTTAGAAAAACCGATTTAAAATCAACATTTTCCTCCTTCTTGCTTGTTCCAAGAACTGGCATAGGTTTTCCTTAAGAAATGGTGGAGATCCCATTCGGTTTGGGAAAAGACCAAATAGTTTGTGTAAGTTTTCATCTCTGGCACGCATTAATTTTTTTTCTTCTGAATCACAAACACAGCTTCACCAAATAAAAACAACAACATAACAGCAGGTCAATTTCTCCTAGCTTTGTAAATCTTGGACCAAAAGTAAGTCACTACTGACCTAAAGCTATTTTAGACTAAAAGCAGCTCAGTTGATTCTTAAAATCAAAAGCTTGTCAATAATAAAGCTAATTGCTAATGACATATTGATTCTTGAAAAAAAAAAATTAATGACATTGATTCTTGGACCAAAGCATATAACTAGTGAACTGTTTTGACTTTGAAACCATGAGTCCCCCCCCCCCCCCCCCCCAAAAAAAAAAAAAAAAACCATCACAATTTTGTCCCTTTTTTTTTTAGGTTTAATAAACAAATGGACTTTTTGTCTTAAGAAAAAAAAAAAAAAGATTTCTCTCCAAGAAGGCAGTAAAAATGTGTAAAATTTGAGTGACATTGAATTGACCCTCATCTTGCTCCAGGGGAAATGTTTGATGAAGCGGTGTTATCTCATGGCTCAAGTCTGGCTGCCTTAGTGCCAGAGAGTTTGTCTTTTATGTAAATGCATGATTGGCTTTAATGGTGCTGATAAAATGGCGTTTAAGGAAACTTCCGGATGTGTGTGTATGAGTTTGTGTGCGTACAAGTGCTTGAAAAATAAGTTGTTACTGACAGCATCAGGATGAGAGAGTGTTTATATGTTTATAATATTGCCAGTTGTTTGTTTTTCCATAGCTTTGGAGTTATTGATTGCTCTATGAAGTTTTTAAAGTCGATTTTTGTTATTATTTCCACACGATCGCTTAGTGTTAGAGCGCTGGATAGAGTCGAAAACTTTGGGGTTCTAGGTCACATTTTAACTTTGATCGCATACGAATGCATTTTACTTTGTGTGACTCGGAGCTTATGGTCTAGAAAAACGCAAAACCGTATCGCCACTATGGCTAAATCGTTGCTAATTTTTCTGTTTGTGTAACGTCGTTAGAATGTGTCCACAACATCGTGGTCGAAGATGACCACATTATCATTTTCTTAGAACTTGGAAGATAGCTATGAAGTCTAGTCTCCGCTTTAAAAAGCTGACCGCGCACAAGGCACGGATAGTTTGGGTCTGTTGCAGTGTTGTCTGAATTGGCTCTTAGTTTTTTGGATGGGTCTTCCTTCTTTGTAGGTGGCTGTCCTCTTTGCCTCGTAGTTTGAAACATCCACATTGACGGCCCCACAAAATGATTAGCGGTCAAGAGTTAGCATTTCCCAATCATGGATGATAATATTTCTTGTGTGAGCTCTTGAGAGTATCTGTATACCTTGTTAGCGTTTTCCGTAAAAAAAAAAGACGTTTTGGGTGAGGCGATAGTCAGGCCTTCTGGCAGCATGTCCAGCCCATCGTAGTTGGGACCTTTTGCTGTGGCATGGGTACTGTTCATCTGTGATTTGTGTAAGATTTCAGAGTTTGGTAGGTGGTCAAACAAATTCACCTGGGGAATTTTTCTTAGCGAAGGTGGAAGAAGCCCAGCATATTGATGTGCAATTATAAAGTGCAAGACTTAGAAACAATATGAAATTGAAGGAAGGGCTACAGAACAGTAGATATTTAGTTTTATAGATGTGTGGAGTCTTCACCACACTTGTTCTTAAAGTCACGGAAATTTACCTCATCTAGGTTGAGATTTACTGATATAGTGCTTTCCTAGTAGTTTTTGTTGTTGTTACGTTTGCTAATATCTAGTCATCTTTGAGTATGCTTGGTTCCGTGTTTGTTTTATTTATTTAGTGTGTTGACTCTGAATATCTTTTGTCAATTCACATGTCGTCCTAGCTTATTATTAATCCTTGTATTAGGTTTCTATGTCGTACTGTATTTAAAAACAACAAAAACAAAATGGAGTCTTTGGTTGGTTTTGCTGCTGTTATTGTTGCGGAAAGGTAAGCTGAAAGATTTGTTTGTTTTATATTTTTCAACGGTACAGCTTGTTGCACCTTATAGGCAACTAATGTTGATTGATTCCTGCCAAAGTCTTCACAGAAGCATACTGGACAGCCAAATTCGATCCAACTTTGGCAGGAATCAATCAACACTTGTTGCCTATAAGGTGCAACAAGCCGTACCGTTAAAAAATATAAAACAAACAAATCTTTCAGCTTACCTTTCCGCAACAATAACAGCAGCAAAACCAACCAAAGAACTATTTTAGCGACGTCGACATCATTACACCTCCCCAGTCCCCCTCCCTTTTTTCTCCCCTACTCCTAGTTAACCGAGACAACTGTCTTGTCAAATGTCTTCATTTTTAAAACGTAAAAGTAACCACAAAAAAGAATCCAGACCAAATAAACTCACCACAACGTTGAATGTCACGTGTTGTTTGACACATAATGGATGGCATTTCTGGAGAGTTTTTACATGGTGAAATCTGCCACACAATCATTTCCTTGGCAACGTAATAATTTTTGAAAACGTTGTTGTTATTGTTTTCATAACCGTGTACATGCACTCTATGGGTTGACACTGAATTTTCGTATGATGTGGTAGGTCTGCAGTAATGAATTTTTAGGGCCAAGAATATGTATTTGAAGTCTAGTATCATCAGCCCTTCAACTGATACCAAAATATTATGACTTAATAACCCTCCATTGTCGCAGTAATCTCCAAGCCTAGTTTTAATATGTTGCTTTATATATTTTTTTTAAGTTATGAGAGCATTTCTGACATAGCTACTTGGATTTTAAAAAGATCCTCCTATTAGCTTGCAAACTCTTATACTGGACACAGTGGAACCTGGACATTGGACTTTTATTTCAATAATGGATCTAACGATTAAAAAAAAAAGATTTTACAGTTTATATATAATTAAGCAGCCACACAGTGAAAACTCTGGCTCGACGTTAAAATTTTTCAAACTATAGTCATGTTAAAATTAAATTTGGCTCACGTCTGGAACACGGCTCAGCAGTTATTGTCATACTCTCCCAATATTTCTTTGCATTTAGTAAAGAGTTGAACAGAGAAATAGACGAACGTGAACGGTTCGAACAGCGTCTTGTGTAGAATTGTTTGGCTGAATGTGTAGAGCTCACTGTTAAGTCTATTAGCATTAATGAAGCATTAAAAGAACTAAACAGACTACCATCATATTTATCAAAAGAAATTGATTTTAAAAAATCTTTTTCGTATGTTACTCCTTCATCAATCAAAAATTGATCTGGTCAATGGAATTTTTTTGTTAATTACCACAGTACAAGAGTTATTAGGTAGACTCGAGTAGGCCTACTTTTCCTCTGCTATGTCGACTTGCCAGATGGTGAGTGATGCATTAGTTCCACTATTTAATAATGGAGATCTATTTTTGTAGAGGGCTTTTAAATGAACATCAGTATTTGAGGCGAAACGCTGGCAAGTGGCAGTAGTTAAAATACACCGAAGCTATCGTTTGAGACGAAAGAGCCAAACCTGAACTAGTGGCTAGAATGACACAGTCCGGAGCAGCACTTGCAAAGCTCAAAACAATCTGGAAAGAGTAAGTCATTGTCCTCGACATTATAATCAGACTGATGCGCTCCTCGGTCATAAGACACACTGTTGTATGCTTGCGAATCTTGTAGGCTACGCGCCGAACTAGAGATGAAGATCCTAGCAATGGGATCGAAATACTATAGAAAATTCTAGGTATCACCTACGAAGACATCACAAACGAGGAAATTAGAAACAGGATCACAACGGCTATTGGGCCCCACGATGTCCGATGACCTCTGTCAAAAAAAAAAAAACGCTAAAAAAAAATGGCCATTTCTCAAGATCATCAGGGTTCGCAAAGACCTTCCTTCAGGGAACAGTAACAGGAAAAAAGAAGAGGCCAGCAGAGAACGATCCTAGCAATGGAATGAAAGAGATTCTATTCAAGGCAAAAGACTAGAGTAGTAGAGAAAGACGGTCGACAGATCATATGTGGTGCTCCAACGGTTCAACAGACTAAGGGATAAGTAAAGTGATTATTCTTATCTTAGGTATTAGGCATAGAAAATTGAATGTTAAATATGTGTACACATGCCTTAAACCCCGCCATTATACATGGGTACAAACCCGATGTGAAAGAATTAGATATCTGCCCTTTAACATGCCTTTCTAATGATTCGTTAAATATTGCTAACTCATTTATTTGGGTGCTGGGAAAGGCGGAGCTAAACCTTGGCTATATTTTTTCTTGAATTGAGAGAGGGTGTTCTTTAAATGCGCAAACGCGATTCATCCCGTGCAATAATTAATTCTTCGCGTCCCTTGACGTCATTGTTTCATTGATTAGCCATTGAGCTGATAGGATTTCGTCCCTCGCCATCCCCTTTGCGATCCTTCCGTATGCACATTAGCAGCTGGTCAATAAATATATTGTGCGAGGTGTCTTTACTGCCTGCGATCAGTCGACAGATGCGATAATCCTTCCACATTACCCGGCCTAGTGCTGGCTTTTTATCGAATCGTATTATATTTCAATGTATTATATATGAGCTGATTAAATAAAGGATATATATATATATATATATATATATATATATATATATATATATATATATATATATATATATATATATATATATATATATATATATATATATATATATATATATCAATTGAAAAAAAAAGATATTTAAATACATACTGTAAATTCGAGGTATAAAACTAGGTTATATCCTGCAAATAATCTGGAATAAGGATGGCTCTGGACAGGATTTTTATGGAGGCTTCTACCCTCTTCAGGCTTCAATATAAAATACACTTAATAGTAATAAATCGTAAAGCGTGTCATATTTGTATAGAAAGAAATAGAGTGCTTGTAAATTTAATCTCACAAACCTTTTTTTTTCGTTTTATTTAGTAGGCATAATTTGTTTCCTTTTTTTTTTAATGCGAGGTCTTGGGCGGCAGCGTTGTCTTCTATTGTCGTAAATCGGGCCCAGGTTAAATCCCATCCCACTTATTTTGAAGTATTTATTATTCGTGTTCCAACGAGACAATACATTGTCTTACAAAAAGAGTTTGTCCTGAACGTTCGATCTATCGGACTTCCGCTTGAACAGGGCATTTAGATCGGGCTGTGGCTGCACGTTGACTAAAAAGGAAGCTCTGATAACGTCACTGTAGTTTCAACAAACTTTATAAACAAAGTTGCGACAGGCGATCAGTCGTAGCAATACGCAGTAACAGCACTATGGGCTAACCTAGCACTAGACTTTTGGACGGTCTCAGCAATCTGTTATGTGTTGGCCTCCCTCAGTCGTAGAACGACTATGGTTCATCTCGTAGAACACTTTTTCGTGTGACTGTGAGCTCTATTCTCGAGAGGCATTTCCGTCCACACACCGTCTAATTTTTATTTTTATTACTTTTTTTTTTTTGTTTAACAAGGCACACTGATTTGGCACAATTACCGAATCCCCAGATCGATAATCCATCAGAGAAGCAATATTTCTCCTATCATTGAATTTCCACGGAGCAATTATAAGAGAAGAGGGCGTGGTTGGTGAGTGGTTAAGCGTTTGGCTTATGAACCTGGGGTCCTGGGTTCGAATCTCGGTAAAGACCTTTTAGGGCGTCCTCTGGGTCCACCCAATTCTAATGGGTACCTGACTTAAGTTGGGGAACGTAATGGCGGTTGGTCGTTGTGCTGGCCACATAACACTCTGCTCGTTAACCATTGGTCAAAGAAACGGATTTCTTTAACATCATCTGCTCTATAGATCGCAAGGTCTGAAAGGGGACCTTTACTTTAGTTGTAAGAGAACCAAAGTATAAAAAAACATAGCCTCAATCTGACATTTCGCAGTGTTCGGTTCTTACCTTGTGTAGAAGTGATCAGAATTGTTTAGAAAAGTGTACATCTATAATAAAAGCTTACAGTTCATCACCCCTGCAGACTTTTGTCTGACCGTTGACTGATCAGTGCTCTGTGTGTGCTGATTGGTATGAAGGCCCAAGCAGAGACCTCCAGGGAACTCCTAGCCAGTCCACAGAGTTTTTCTTCTCTTCTTCCCTTCTATAATGTTCAACAAAAGCCTCGCTCTGATCCCGTAAATTACTTTTAGGAACTCCATGAAAGCCTCATGTCTATCCAACAAAGTCTCCACAAAATGAGTTTGTTTGGAGCCAAAAAAAAAAAAAGGTTGATCGAATTACATTCAATGTTCATTGACATGCTAGTCGTGTAGCTAAAAAAAAAAACAGGACTACACCAACAAAAATTGCAGGAAAATAAACTCGTTAATAAAAGCTTAATGGAGAGATTGAGAGTTTTTGTATTTTAAAAAAAAAAGTTTTTTTCATCCATTCATCGACCCCCACCATGCGGCACTGTGTATACGTGTCTTTTTTGCGCATATAGCGTAGACAAAACAGTCCTTCTTTATTTTGAATGTCGTCTGACTGAAGTTGTCATCTAGCGCATTGGTTCTCGTGTTCGTGCTTGCTATTTGTAGTTAATTCTGTTGCTAACGTTATGACGTTGGCTACGCTTGTGACAAGCTGACCACTTGCCCTGACAAGATATATTCTTGTTTTGGTTTGTTCAGTCTGAGTTGGGAATCAGGTTTGCTTTCGTTGTTTCATAACATAAACATTGTTCCTTTTCAGCTATAGTTCTGAACCACAGACCTCGTTAGTACCGAGACCGTACAAGTCTTTCATACGCGCATTTTTCTTTTACCACAATGTAACGCCCCCCCCCCCCCCCCCCACGCTCCGATATAGTTACCAGATGTCTAGATCTAAATTTTAACTCTATACCTTTGTTAGAAATCAATACTATTACCACCCTCCTTAAAATATTTTTTTGGCCTTCATTTTTTTTTTGTAGAGAGCACAATCATTTTCCTACCAGGTTTCCTCTAAAATCTAAGTCGTCTAATGATTGGACGAGATGTTCAAATGTCACCCATGTAACTTTACTGTCTCCGGAATAATAAACAAAAATGCAATCATACCTAGAATTTAAGCTGCTTTTTTTTATGTCCGGGTTGGGAAAATGATAATGGTGATGCATTTGGATCTAAACGCCGAAGTCTAGTAAAATGAGCAAATAAAAATCGTGTCGTTGGCCATTCTTTAAACTTTTGTGTCTTTGAGGTGAGTTTTGTCGGATTCGGGGAAAAAGTAAAACCTCTACATTTTCTATTAAAAATAGATCTAACAGCAGGAATTAATTAATTAATTAATAATTATAACAATTGAGTTTGCATAGCCATATGAAACACTGGACTCATCGTTAATCTTCGGAGATGAAGACATTACCATTACTATTACACATGAATCTGAGTTACACCACTGTTAGCCACAGTGCCAGCCGTAGGCATAGGCCAACAAGGCAGTCGCAACTAGGCAGCCGCAGCCGCCTAGTGCTTCGGTTTGATTTTTTTTTGGGGGGGGGACCTAGCACGTGTCTCTACTTTCATTTAAAGGCTATTTTTTTTTTTTTTTTTAGATCTACTTATTAGACAGGATAAAGTAAACGGTTATATAATTCTATTGCGACGCGTAGAAAGGCTTTATAAGGAAGAAAGATCGTTGTTTCAGATCTATAAGTTAGGCTTACAATGGACCTCATTCACCCATCGTAAACAAACAACATTTTGTCACGTGATCTTATTGATAAAACAACGGAAAAAACTGTCACGTGACAACCATCATGAATTAAACATGAGATCGTAAATTATATAGAAGAGATAGAGCACCACGTGGCTAAATGTTGTTCGTTTACGATTGGTAAATGAGGTCCATTCGTCTAGATACGTTCTGTAATACTTTCCTTTGGAAACTTTTAATTCTCTTTCCATTCCTTCATTCCTCAACAACTTGCTTCCCTTGTTTTTTTTACCCAAACGCTAATTCTTATTATGCCATCGTTTTATACCGTTCGCTTGCATGCTTAATGATACAGCTACGGGGACGAAGACGAAGACATGGCTGTCCGTTAACGACGTCGTAAAACTTTAGTACAGCAGTGGACTTGCTACATGCGAGCCTTGTGTCTCGGGGACGCTCTGCTCCGTTTTAATGGGCACGCCAATAAAATTTGGGAATGATCTTGTTAGCGCCCTAGTAGGGCAAGGATGATCTGAGGTGCTCAGGGCGGACCGATTGTCCTCTGGCTTTTTCTCGCCTATTAATGTGCTATGATAGATCTGATGCTCTTTACCTATTTAATCATTATGTGTCCTAGTCGCGAGGCATTACAATGAATCATAACATGCGTTTTATAAAACGGTAGAGAAATTTATTTTTCTCTCTCTCGAGCCACCACAGACATTGTTAGGCAGGCAACATAAAAGAGAGGTTACGTACTTTAATCACAGAATATACAATGTATTTATAATACTAATAATAATGCTGATGTTAATGTGTACGAGGTAAAGTTGAGCTGTCTGGGGCTGTAACCCAACACTGACCCCCATCAGCATTTGTCTTTCCAGACTTGACAAGCGAGACCAACCGATATCAGACTATATAAAGAAACGAAACCTTTTAGTATTGAAAGATAGTATCTGTTGTGATTATTTCCTTGTCTCCCCCTTTTTGTGAACTTCTTTTTCCAACTCTTTCGTAGTGGGTTTGTTTTACTATGAAGCATACGATTAGTTAGTCTTCCTTTATATCTTTGTTTTTTTCTGGGATCGATACGACACTGTTGGTGAATGGCGTTTCCTGTCCCACTCTGATGTCAAGAGTTGTGTATTAATTCAGCGCTGTCTTTAACTGTCTCCCTGACTTCACTATTGATCTAGGCATAGTCTTCGGAGACACACCAGACTTAATGATTACATAAAACCGTGTTCTTTGTATCACGTGACGGATACGATATTTGAGTCAATTTTTAAATTTCCTTTCCCTTTTTAAATTTCCTTTTTATGTCTAAAATTCTGACTAGCGATAGTTCTGTCTTCAGTCATTATAAAGATATGGTCTATTTTCCATCATGCAAGGTCTTGCTGCTAGGCCCTGTGGTGTTTCAAACTATCGCCACAAAGGTATATCGTTTGGATACTGGCAGCCATTTTCCCCTGCAGTTCTGCAGTGAATAATTTGCATTTTAAAGTAACGCGTTGACGGTTAACAGGTTCTGTATACCTGTATCTGTCATTCGAATTTTAAGTGACGCTCCCATCACCCCTTTCCCCCTTGCCTATAACCAGGGCTTTTTAAAAAGTAGGGGCCGGTACTCAGTGATTGATTTCCTAACTTTTAACTACTAATAAATTAATTATATACGTTAAAATACAAGAAAAGTAATAATTTTTTCCCCACATTCAAAAAGATGCGGGACGCCGTACACGTACGTACCGTCACAAAAAAAAAAAGCCCTGCCTGTAACACATGCAGTGTTGAAGGAGACCCACCGAGTCTTGACTGGCATTGAGCAGTTGACGTCATTGCCAATGTAATGACTCAATAATAAGACGCGTAGAAGTTAATCGGGTATTTCATCAGTGACACGACAGTACATTAAAAAAAAACTTGGAACGGAAATAGATTAGAGACAAACGAACGGACGAGAGAGACATCTTGTTGTAACGCGTAGGAAATGGCGTGCATTTTCTTTAGCTGACAATATGGGTCCCTCTGTCAGCACCAAATCTCATTGAACTAATCATGGCATGAATGTTCCTTAGATCAGCGTTTAGTTGCCCTCCCACGTTATGCGGACCTTACAAAAATTAAAACTCCCAAATCTATAGCCAAAAGAGAAGATATAAGCCATGGAATCTATATTCCTGTTTATATTAAGATAAAATAGCTTCATTAAAATTTTAATAACAAAAAAAAATAATTAAAAGGTTTGTTTAATTTGTTGTTTATTTATTAATTAACTTATTTGGTATATGTTTCCAGCGCCAAAGTCTGCATATTTAGTACCTGACTTCTGACAAGTCTCAACTCCCGTGGTAAAAGGAAAGGCAATTCCTGAATTGCTCTTCCTTGTTTAAACTGACAAGTATATTTGATAAAATGAAAACGTTTTGTCAGAACTATCATTGAAATAGGACATTTGTAAGAGAAATAGGACATTTGTGAGAGAAGGGAAAAAAATGTCTCTGGGCAAAGGTTCAATGTGCTAGACGTCTATACTGGAGCTGGTGTTAGCTAGAAGTGAAAATGGACATCCTCAGAGAGAGAACAGAAATTCTACTCACCATTCGGTTGCGGGAAAGATGAGCTCATTATCTCAGTCGCAGCAAGTCTGTCGGAGAGTAGGTCACGTCTCCTGGCAATTTCTTTTACACCTGACTGCGCAGGCACAAAATTCTCATCCGACACTAGTATTGCTTTCCCACCCATCCCTCATTCCCCACCCCTCTCGTCACGGATTTAGTGCATGACTTGGTTTTAGTCACATGTCTGCCTAGCGGTCTTGAGCATAATAATTTAACCATTTAGAACTCATATACATCAAAGAAAGAAATGTTCCATGTGCTTATCTTTAAACACGGAATGTTAAATACTCTCTAAACTAGGAGTTCAGGTTTCTACCAGTTTATATTTTCTGTAAGTTATATTTGGGACATTATAGATTCTCTTTGATCCTATCAAGGCAAATTGTAACTACCGGTATCTAGAAAAGAACTAATGCCACTTTTAATGTATGACTTTGAGAGTCAATAATTGTTTTTAAATTCAACAAAAATGTAATCTCTAAAGTCCGTAGTTGTATTTGATACATGAAAGATGGCCACAACATGAACAGAAGAAAAAAAATGATCATGGAAAAGGTGAACTGTTTTTTTTTTGAAAGGGCCGGGAAGGGGTTAAGACCCAGCCCTTATAAAGAACAAATAAATACATCACCCCCGACTTACGGAAGTACAAAAATGAAATTTTTGAATGTATTTGCGGCACCCCCCCCCCCCCCATTTCTGTTTAAACGTAGCTGTTCAATGGAATGGCAAAAGTTTGTAGTTTTGGGTCAGCAGCGAGGCAGGACTTATCCGAGTGTAGCATAACCTTCCGATAGCCAATGTCCAGACACTCGTCTCGTCCTCCACGAGGTGAGCCATATTTGTTCCTCGACTGAAGATGTGCACATTTGTCTCGGTGGGGCTAGAATCTAGATGTTGAGAACCACTTCATCCACGTGGTGAGCCATAGTCGCCCTGTGACTGACGATGTGCACAGAGTGTCTCGGTGTGGCTAGATGTTGAGAATCACTGTTGGCGTGAGTTGTATTAATAGAAGGTGCCGTTACAATCACAGCGCTACTCACGCTTGGTTAAACCCAATTCCATGCTTTGACTCACACCACAAAATATCCTTTCTGATTAATTTTTTTAAACACAAACTTTTCTTTGAATTTTATATGTATCTTACTAATTGTTTTTTTTTCTCTGTCAAATATATATATATATATATATATATATATATATATATATATATAATATATATATTATATATATATATATATATATATATATATATATATATATATATATATATATATATATATATATATATATATATATATATATATATATATAACGCTTTGTGTGTGAGTGTGTATATGTGGTGTATGCAAGTGCGCTCCTTGTAAAAGAAATATTGATAAATGTTTTGTGATAAACAAACGTTTTGGGTTATGATTGTTTATTCTGTGGTTGTTGTTTTTTCTTTTCGAGGAAAACAACTAATGAACGGTAAACAAATCCAGCTGTGACTACACAAGAGCATAATGAGAATTTCTGACCCATTTCATTAACTAGAACATTCAGAAGAATAATAATAAAAAATATCGAAAACACGTGATCCCATTACCCCCTATTTTTTTTCTAAGCATTTGTTTCTCCCCCCCCCCCCCCCGAACATAAACGTGTTTTTTTAAAAAAATTTTTTAATAATAGTTTCTATTTTCACTATTCATAAAACGTTTTAAAGGTCTGTATCAAACACATTTTAGAGTGCGAGATCTACGTGTTAAGCAATGTGCATAAATGTACATCTGTACATTCAGTTTTATTTTCATTTTTGTCGACACGTTTGCCGAAGAACTACGGTGTAGCCATAAAAACAACATCAGGCTGTAGACTGATGTCCAATGAATTCTTTAAAAAAAAAGGGGGGGGGGATGGGTAGCGATTTTTTTTCATTACATCATAATTCCCCCTCCCCTCCTTTTTTTTGGAACTTTTTTCTCAAACCATACCACTAACCGGATGTTATATTAGCACAGACGCCCATTACACCCGCTACAGCGTTATCGAGTCCTCGAGTTGTAAAGAAGGCCGCTCTCTCTTGAAGGTCCGATCGTTTCAACCGTCTGGCACTCGGCCTGGGATTGATGTCTGCAGAGCTTTAGAAAGTCCGTGTGTGTATGTGTTTGTGTGTGTTGGAGGGAAGGAAATTGGGCAGAGGGGAGTGGGCAGATCGACTGGTCCGAAATGTTGAGCGGCAGATAGTCTGTCGACTTGTGATTGACCCTTTGGGTCTGGGCTGAACGACTGCTGGTAGGACAGACGAATAAGAGGTAAATACCAGTTAGTCTTTAGTCCCACTATTGAAGAAGACGATAATTGCCTGAAAGATACGTCTTGACGTTTGGTGCCCCCCCCCCCCCCCCCCCATGCTCAGGAGAAATACTTGATAGAAAGACGAAACAATAGAATGAACTCACGTTGAGAGGATAGATGTAAACATAACTGAATGTTTCTGTTTTAGTGTTGGCTGTTTGGGTGGGAGGATTGAAACTAACATTTAATCTACCAGTGATTGCATGAGAACAACGAGTGGCTTAGTGAATTAGTGAGAGGCGAATAGGGAAATTAGAGACACTAAAGTAAAAAAAAAACACTTGGCTTTAAGATTTTCTCTATCATTAGTGGGATTCGAAAGATTGAACGTTGAAACATATAAAACGAATGTCATATGTAAGTAAAAAAAGTAAAGGTACCCCCTTTCAGACCTTGCGATCTACGGGGCAGATGATAATTACTATTATGAATGTCACGTGACTGAATAATATTAAGTAAACTGCATAGCTTCATTGGCATTTATTATTGGGTCTTTGGTCTATTTATTTCAAAACCTATTCAAATCATTTACTTACATTTTTACAACTCACTCTGTCTGTCTGTCTGGTAAAAAGTGTGTACACGTTATTTCTCCCACACTCAAGCTGAAATTTCGCATAATTATTGCTTTTTAGTTTTACCCGACAACACATGAATTATTATTAATAAAATAACAATTAGTTATTTAATTATTGCCAATAAATTATTTTGGTTGTCATCTCAAACAAGGGAAAGAAATAGTGCTTGACCGAAGTAGTGGTATAAGCTGAATTAGTTCCCTTTATAGATTCTCATCTGAAGGTTATTACAAATTTCATTACAGGACTGATCCAAACTAATTGATGCACTTTATAAAAAGCTTTGCTTTTGAAATATTATTTTGCTTGTTAAGTAACAACATTTCATTGAACGCTCAATTCTACTGAAATTTTTCTACTGCTAGCTGGCCGATTCTTGATGTTAATCTCATGTTTTATGCTGGTTACTTTAGTAGCTGCCTTTAGGATTTTGGGGGGGGGGGTCGGAGGCACTATTTATGTAATTGCCCCGATAAATCCTCCGCGTTGGCGCGGCTCGTGTGTCGGTGGATATTAATCTGATTTTTTTAAGTAGCTCGCGCATTAGCCAAGAGAGTGATTGACAAGAGATTATATCATTTTGTCATCCTGTTTGGAGTGATAACACAGTGGCCTCGCGTCTATTACAATCAGTGGCGGAACGTATGTCAAAAAAAAAAAAACGAAAGAAAGAATTAAAAAAAATACTAACACCAAAAAGCTTATCTAGGAGGAAGGACCCCACAATTACAACTATATATCTCAACAATGTATAATTTATTTCCATTTTTCGATACGAAACAAAATAATTAATCAATAATTCATTGACTGTTGAGTTAATTTTTTTTTAGATTGATTCGTGTTTTGTTAGGTACAAAAAATAAATCTGTAAAGTTTCAACGTTGTCGAGAATGTCTAAGTGGACAAAAAAAAACATATTAATAATTATTGTGGAACAGAATATATGACTCTTCATGCTCGTATCGTTTAACAATGTCTATTAAGCGAAACTCTGATAAATCTATTTTCTAGCATCACGATATCAGAATTGCTTCAAAGCCAATATGGCAAGTCCCTGCTTTGAAACACATTAACCGAGAAGTATTAATATCTTTTTTTTTTTAAATATCGCATCTGAAACCGTACACTAGTGGTTTTGGTGATTATTAACTGTAGAAATCCAGTGCTGACGAGTCCTTATCACGCCATCCATTTTTGTTTTTTACTCCCCTGTATCTCCACTATGAAATCCGTCCTTCAGTGAGATCAGCGACACACACTACATCGTTCACTTCATTGCGTTTTATCTTTCTCACACTTGCGGATCACGTAGGCATTTATCGGGCTAAGTATTTGTAATTTGGTTATTGAAAATTTATATGGGGTATCCCTAGGAATATGGTGTTGGACCAATGTGGTCGGTATAACCACACGATGAGAACCTTTTATCTATTCACTGTCTAGTTTTGGCGTAATAATACTTTTTCCAAAGGTTGGTTATCTCCCATTTTAAATGTTAATTGTATGCAAACGCCTATTCTTAGGACACACTCAATTGTTCTGGTTTGCTGGCAATATGTTTGACATTTCCCGTGACTTTATCGTTGTACTTTCTTTGTGCCATGCATTAGTAACCTGCACCTTCCTGCTACATCCAGAGATGATCTAGGAAACAAATGTTTCATGCACAAAAGAGTTATACTGTGGTGTTTTTAAGTGTTTCTTAAGAGGAATGATGAGCATTTGGATATCATGCAATCTTGTTACGAATTACTTTCTATTTTCTTTTTTGTATCAACTAAAATAAATATTGATATAAATATTATTTAACTCTTTCTCTCCGTAATTATTTACCACATTCTGGTGTAATCAACGTTGGTATCGTCTGTTAGGAGAGATATAGTTAAGATCTAAGAGATTTTGAGTTTCCGTATACAATTTATTACCATGAAAAAAAAAATGGTGGCTCCACTCTGCTGGGTTGGGTAGACAAAAACTTGAAGACATGTTTTTTTTTTTGCAGCGCTTGAATTAAAAAAAAATTGTTTGCGCATACTCGGTTACCTTACCAGCTGTAGTGAAAAGTCCTTAGCTTGACCATTGCATGTTACAGTTTCATGCAGCAAAAAGCGTAGTTAAAGGTCTGTTCTTGATTAGTAGGTGACACATCAGAATCAGAATTTGTCACGCCACTTAAAAGGTTGGGAAGATAGCATTGAAGATGGCGATGACAGAACTTAGGAAAGAAGCATCAGAGTTGTGTTGGGAAGATAGCATTGAAGATGGCGATGACAGAACTTAGGAAAGAAGCATCAGAGTTGTGTTGGGAAGATAGCATTGAAGATGGCGATGACAGAACTTAGGAAAGAAGCATCAGAGTTGTGTTGGGAAGATAGCATTGAAGATGGCGATGACAGAACTTAGGAAAGAAGCATCAGAGTTGTGTTGGGAAGATAGCATTGAAGATGGCGATGACAGAACTTAGGAAAGAAGCATCAGAGTTGTGTTGGGAAGATAGCATTGAAGATGGCGATGACAGAACTTAGGAAAGAAGCATCAGAGTTGTGTTGGGAAGATAGCATTGAAGATGGCGATGACAGAACTTAGGAAAGAAGCATCAGAGTTGTGTTGGGAAGATAGCATTGAAGATGGCGATGACAGAACTTAGGAAAGAAGCATCAGAGTTGTGTTGGGAAGATAGCATTGAAGATGGCGATGACAGAACTTAGGAAAGAAGCATCAGAGTTGTGTTGGGAAGAGAAGCTTTTTTTTTTTTTTGGCCTCCGAAAGTGCCTAAACAAATAAAAGTGACGTAACTTTATGCACCTTGCAATAAGCATATTATAATTTTGTTGAGTAAATCATTCTGATAGTTAGTAAAGATCTATGTTTCAGTAATGTTTGCAGGGGGGAGGGGTTCGGGCTCATCTAAGGTATAATGTATTTGCCCGGGCTCCCTCTCCCTCTCCAAAGCAAAGAGAAATAATATGTAACACTGTGGCTTACTAAACATCGACTAAATGTCATTCAACTAAACAACAATTGTTCAACACGAACAATGTAAATGATAACGATAAGTTAACTTGCATTAGTTAACAACAAGAGCGTAAGTTTAACAATTTCATGAATAAATGAGGTGTTATGATATGGAAGATGAAGTCTCAATAATATTTCACAAAGCAGGTTCGCATAATCAAAATATTGACAATAGATATAGCACACCATAAGCTCAGTGCCATAACTCAATCACGGAACGAAGCCCACAAACTAATGCCATGGATTTAAGGACCAAACCATACAATCAGGCTTCACTACACCGAGTCCCAAACCTGCGTCCCTAAACACGAGAAATACGCATTCGAGACCGCCATTCACACGATAATAATAGAAAAGATTTCGAAACTACCTAGTGAAGAATAACGCAAAATAAACTAACTTACCCAACACTGGGGAAGAAAACCACTACAGAGAACTCCATCTCAAGGCAAAAACAAGCAGAGCAATGACACTAATATAGCGCGACCTTAGAAACTAAAACCCAAACCATTATGGTGCACAAATGAAAAACATCCCGTAAGAAGCAACTCCAGATGCGCACGACAATGTTATGTTTCACGGTCTCGATTTGTGGCTGTGGACTTTTCAAATATTGTCTGTAATTCAGTTCCTTAAAACCTTATCGACATTATTCGTTTCGCCATTTACATTGTTCGTGTTGAACAATTGTTGTTTAGTTGAATGACATTTAGTCGATGTAATTCAGTTCCTTAAAACCTTATCGACATTATTCGTTTCGCCATAGCTGCAGATAAAATCACATAAAAAAACTATGGGCCAACAAATACAATGGTTTTGTCATCTGGTAAAACGTCAGTATACTGGGGTAAGAGGACGATCATGAAAAAGTCCGCAAAGAAAAAATGTTATGGAACTTGATTTAGAAACTGAGCTGGCACTATATAAACAATGCTGACTGAATCAGCTATACTAGTATCGCAATCAATGGCGATGACAACACAATTTAAGACTTTTTGTTCCTTTGACAACACCATTTGCGACTTTTTGTTTCTATGTTAAATCGGGACCAATCATTATAAAAGGCCTCAACACTGACCTGCGACGGACGACCTGTAGGCAGTTTAGACCAATAGCTCATTGCCACGTCAAGGTCGTGACGTCAGACCTGAGACGTATCAACGAGCTATTGGCTTAAATGGCCCACGTCGCAGGTCAGTGTTGATGTTTTCTATAACGATTTGCCTCCGGTAAATTCGATACAGGTTTGTAAAAGACTATTCTTGAAGTCTGATATCAATGTATACTATAAACAAGCACAGTAACATCATTGAGAATAATGATTTAATGCATAAAAGTGAAGTTTTTAAATGACTGAATGCGTTTAAATTGACACCTCAACTGAACTTCGAACGCTTTTCCCCTAGCCTTGTGTAGATACCTAGCGAAACGATGGATTCTACCATAAGGCTTCCACATTGTCCAGACTCTTGCGCTCTTTCTCCTTAACATGTGGTAACTACTGTAGAACATTCGCCTTTAAAGTTCCCCCAGAAATAATGTTGATGTCCTCAATAAGGCCAACAGCGATCGAGAACTTTCCAATCTATGAATGAATGTCCTGAAAGTTTCCCAAATCCTTAGCTCCACAAACTGCCAGCTGATCATCGTCATGGAACAACGGAAAAGTGGATTGAAATACATCACTTGAAACTTGATTTCCTTAATGATCAAACCTCAGCGATTTAGTGGAAACCTGATTTCCTTATCGAGCCCCGTGACAGCGATTTATAGAAGTTTAAAAAGGCTTTTCTCCCGTACACGAGCTGCACAAGACAGGTGGGCTTACTCCTTTGGTAGGTACAGACCGGTCCTGGGACTTTAGTCTGGAATGCATCATTGTTTTTTTTTAAACACAAGGAAACATTGTGACGCTGTGATTTACGACGGTCTCATGAGGGCCTTTGGGCGTGTTTTTATATCTTGAAAGGCAATTCGCCGTAGTTTAGAACTTGCTTTTTTTCTCCTTTTGATTGTAAATTGTATGACGCTTTTCTAAATGGTTTTCTGGTTTAATGTTCTCCCCAGTTAGTTTAAATGGATAAACTTTCTTTTTGGCACCACTGAACTGTCATATCATAGAATAAACAAAAATAGCCTCTTTTTAAGCATACGATTTTTTTTAAATCTTAATTTCACGTGTTTGTAAAAAAATATATTTATTTGCCCACTATTAAAAGATTACAACTAAGTAACGGGACTTAGTTCTGCCTATTTCTCCAGCCTTCACCTCCATCTCTCAAACGTTGTGAAAGCAGACGTAGCCAACTGGATCTGCACCTCTTTATCGATCAACCCAACTATTAGCAGATTCTAAAGTACATTAGTCTACGCGCGTGTGAGCAGGGCCACTCGTACAAGAGCCGTAAAATCACTATGATGTTGGTTAGTGGTCTCCCTTGCTACCCATGTTACCGCGGAAGTGCGTTTCCATGCTCTCGTACGTTTGTATTAATTAATGCTTTTGTCCAAGACGAAATATTATGAATGCATTAGTTTCGACTTGTGCCCACTTCCTCTATTCCTAACTCATTTCATTGCATATCCAGGATTTGTTCTCGTAGCTGGATTTATACCATTGAGGATTTTGCTTCCCGTCGCTGTTGTCTTTTGTTGGTCGCCTTCCTAATCCTCCGTTTACTTGTTTCACTTTGGGGGAATGGTGTTGACAGTTCCGTTTTTTCTTTCCTTCACTTTCTTCATCAGGTGGTAGAGTTTGGTACGTCATTTTATTGTTGTGTGTGTGTGTGTAGGGGGGAGTTAGATAATGTTCATTCGTCAAGAAAAGTTTGTTCCAGACCTATGTCCATGTCAGTCCAGCGTGTGTCATGGTTGACGTTCACCTTGACGTATCCCATTGGACTCTTCGGGCACATGGTCTGTTAATCGTTTTTACTCAATTCCTCTATGTCTGCCATGACTAGAATCTCTTTCGATGACTGGCCTGTCCATTCTTTGATGTTGTCTTCCCATCGCTTTCTCTGTCTGCCTCTTCTTCTTTTCATGACGGAAAAGTCATTGCGTGCCCTGAGAGAACCCCGTAAAATGGCCTTACAGTTTCAATTTGCGTTGACTGTGGTCAGCAAGTGATCTCGGTTTCATAGTTACATTTGGACATTTACACAAACTTCTAGCTTCAACCAAATGAATGAAGATTCCATGCTTCCTCACTCATCCCACATTTTATTCCTTGCGTCACTGGGACGTGCCTTGCAGCTAGCATTTCCACACCAACTGCCCAACATCCAAATTATCATTTCCATACCAACTGCCCAACATCCAAACTTGTCAAGAGTTTAGCCCCTTTTAACGAGATTGTCTAACACGCCTTTCCCTTTCATGATAGATCTTTGCCGAGAAAGCTGCGGGTAATCCTATTTCCTATACATCTTTTATAGTACAGATATGCACACATTATTTTATACCGGGAAACCATAAATATATATTATTTTTATTATATATATATCTTTTTTCGAACTTTTTTATTATTTATTTGACAATAACAACACGTGAACGTTAAAAGTTATATGCTCAAATAGAGATTGGTTTTGGCCTTTTCCTACTCTCATCCTTTATAAATGAGATGTTCTTTAAGGCATTGATCCAACATTTTGTTGAGAAGCTGTCTAACTATAGGATAGAACATTCCACAAGATTTCTGCTGTGCCCATTTAACTGCTAAACCTGCGGAGTTCTCCATGTTATGAAAATTATATTCTGTATCGGTTGTCGTTCTTATGTTGACATGCGCTTGTAACTCGTCCGTAAGAATGTGTTCACGACATGTGTGTTGTGTGATCATTCAGTGTATTAAAGCCATACTAAGCAGACATGGTTTTCGACTCTGTTATCATTATGTCAGAACTAATAAATACATATGTCGGATGTGTGGCCGAAAGGCTTGGCTACCTAATAGAGGGACTGGAGCTCGAACACCGACTCGAGCAAAGTTGTGTTTGCTGAACGCCTAGAGGCAGCGCGAAAAACCTTCCGTATAACCCCCTCCCCCCACTGGTCGTCAAAAGAGAGTATGCTATAAGCATGAAAGCTGCGCAATAGAAATGATCAGAGCTGAAATTAAAGTACCAAATTTTACCTTATACATTTGGAATATATCGATTTTTAGTGCCCCCCTTCCTATCCTTAAACTAATCAAGGCCTTGAACTTACACCAACATTAATGATGCTGTGCATTTCTGTTGCTTCTGGTTTTGTCTAGTCTATAAATAAAGCTGACCAGTTTTTATAAAGTGGTTCCAAAACTGTTGTCATTGAATGGTCGATTGAAAACAAATGTTAGATTTACTCGATTCTATATTGATTTTATAAGTATCCTAATAATATAAAAGTCAGTACTCGTTATAAACAAAAGAAAAACTTTTTACAGTGTGTTTACATTTATAATGAAGAAGCTAGAGTGTATTTCAAACAGATGCAATGTTCGGCAGAGTGGGTGATTGGATTAGAAAGGGGTGTTATACAAAATTCACGAGTTTAACCCATCCTCTATCGTAGAGTTGTACAAATGGCATCTCTCTTTC
This sequence comes from Biomphalaria sudanica, assembly GCA_036873155.1. NCBI lineage: Eukaryota > Metazoa > Mollusca > Gastropoda > Planorbidae > Biomphalaria > Biomphalaria sudanica. The sequence continues at coordinate 286,696 of JAZGLO010005592.1, read as the reverse complement.
TCGATTAGATTATATTGGACTTGATAGAATTTATTTTCGAGTTCAAGTCTTTTAAAATGATGTGTAGCTCGAGACAGAGCTTTTCACCTTATCATAGCATAATGTGATCAAAGTGAGGCGCATTGTCCTACTACTTAGATACTTTTTTTTTCTTGATTCAATTTTATGGGCTAGAAGGTTGAAACATTTCCCTTTGATGGTCTTGGGAGGTTGTCACTTCTGTTGAAAAGTGTAAGAGTCTGCTGTGTTTTGAGATGTTGATGGTTGATAGTCGCGAGTTGTAATTACTTTTATTATCAGACAACGCTCTCAACATAAATTAAAGAATAAGATTACTTGTTAAATAATACACTGATTTATTGAAACAAGAAAGTGCACAGTCCACTGTCGTTAGAAAAATTGTTTCCCAGAAAACTACAAGAGGTTTTCTTTTCTGTTAGCCTGTCTCTAAGCTATTTCCGTTCTACGTTTTCAGTGTACCGTCGTGTCTCAAAGGGAATACCCGATTAGTCCCAGTTTATACGCGTCTCAATATATAGTCATTACAATAGTATTAGCACCTAAACAAACATTTAAAAGACTCTAAGATTTACAAAAAAAAAACAACAACTAAAAATAGTAATTAAAATTGTCTATTTGAATTTATTAGCGTGATGCTTTAAGTATTTAAATTAAATTTATCTTCGCATAATTTAGTACCATTCCATTATGGTTAAATGTGTCCTCTAGTGTTGGAAACGCTTCCTTTCCAAAGTGACCAAAACCTGCCCAGAAGAGTTCGATAGAGCTGTGCTTGTCCAAGACAAGAGAAGGAAAAGAAAACAAACTCGCGCTGGTCGTAAAAAGGGAAATAATCATTAACAGCTCAAAGTTTATTGACGTCTTCTACAGGGTGAACGAATAATGGATATTTGATGGTGGAGCACAGCTAACCAGGGACTTGGGGTTCCTTGTTGCATTGAGCCTTCCCCCACCCTCCCTTTCCCAGTTTTTTTTTCTAGACCTCTCTTCCGTATTTACTATAAATTTTAGTAAAAAAATAATTTTGTTTTGTTATCTGTAAAGGTGGTTAAGGCTGTCATTCTTTTTTTTCTTTTCTTTTGGAATGGATAGGGGTGAGGGGTTAAAGGGTCATCTAACTGTTGTCATCAGAGCTAAAGACATTTTCAATAGATTTTATGACAAGACTCATACAGTTTTAGCACAAACACATACAGCTATCTGATCTATCTTACTCATCATTGAAAATACTAACAACGAAACATTTGAGTGTAGTGACTGTCAAGAGACAGCAGAGGAAATGGAGCCAACAAATTATAGGCGGACATTTTGCACAAGGCCATTTTGCACAAGGCCGACAGTGTTTAAACAAATAAAAAGAAGCCTCATTTAGCAATCCATAGTTAATATAGTCTTACAATATTCTAATAGAAATAGATTCATTGCCACCATATGTAAATCCAATGATCTGATGGAAATAGATTCATTGCCACCATATGTAAATTAAATGATGTAAAGGAAATATATTTTTTACCAGCATATGTAAATTAAATGATCTAAAGGAAATAGATTTGTTACCAGCTAAGTGCAAAATGCAGGCATTCTGTAGAATGCTGGGCCTGAACATTTCTGGTATTCTATAGAATGCTGAATTTCGCACTTTGTCAGTAACAGATTCAATGCCACTATATATAAATTAAATGAAATAATTTATCTTTAATTTTTTTTTCTAATCAATGCATAAACATGCAGATATATGTAGCTATGTAACTTTCATTATAGATTTAACAAAAGTGTTAAAAAAACAGACAAAGTTAAGTGCCATAGAGAAATAGATAGAATGTATATAAAATAATGGAAAAAACAAAGCAGTTTTAAATATAGGCTTTACACTTTGCAACATTCTCATTGTATTATTTGTTTTGTTTCTCTGTTTCCAGACAAGCAGGATCCTGGTGTAGGCTGCCAGCATCCAGACCATTACAGGTGCCGCAGTAGCTTAGAGGACCACATCGACAACAAGAGTTACCCTTCCTGCATAGATAAAAAGCTTTTGTGTGACGGTGACATTGACTGTTTCCATGGAGATGACGAGGAGAATTGCAGTAAGCAAATGACTTGGCGATACATATTTACAGGAGATAAAGAAATGTATTCCCCCCTCACTGAAACCACCTTCCCCCTTTTTGTTTCTCGGGTCTACAACCCAAGATTTTGTATGGACTTATAGGATAAGCTGAAGAAGATAGTAGTGAAAACCCATTTTATTTGCTGACCTTAGAAGAAGTAACATCTGCTTCTATGGACCATAGGAGACTATAAAAAATTTTTTTTCGACTTTCAGACCTTGTGATCTTTTGGGCAGATGATGTAAAGGTCATCTGTTTCTGTGGTCTACAGTTAATGAGGGTGTCGTGTGGCCATCACAACAACCAACTGCCTTAACTTTTTCCCCAACTAATGTCAGGTACCCATTAGAGCTGGGTGGACTCAGAGGCTCTCAAAGATCCCAAAATGATAAAATCCCAGTCTTCACCAGGATTCGTACGCGGGACCACCAGGATAGAAGCCAAGCGCTTTACCCCTTAGCCATGGTGCCTCCCTAGGAAACATTAACTTTCACAGTGTTTTATTGATTAAAGATTTATAGTGGGATTCAAATAATTCAATCCTATTTTCCTCTCACAAATACATTAGAGGGTATCAGCTAGCACTCAACTATCTTTGTATTTTATTTGGCCTGCTTTAAAAGAAAAACAAATAGTAACATTAAAAAAGTATTTTTATCTTATCTTATCAATTAAAGACCTTCCTTCAGAAAAGAAGATAATTACATTCTATATGTATGTTAATCAAACCTGACATGTTAATTAGAGACATGAAATAAACTAAATAATTGGTTTTCATGGCTGATTCATAAATACTTTCCATACTCTAATGGCGCTAGGGAAAGTAGGGGCATCTGTATGAATTTATTCCAGCATATGGAGTAAGAAATGTCTTTATATTTGTGTCTTTCTGAGTATATTATCAGATTGTGTTATATAAGCTATAGACATTTACACAGTCAAGTCAGTTGTCCTTTAGACTTAACAGCTATTGAAATTATTACTATTAAAATATCTAAGCTAAAGGCTTGATGCCACTTAATATAAAGGTGACCATTTTGTGACTAATACACACTACCTTGTAATCTCAAATTGTCACAAAAACTAAACTTTATGATGACGACAACAAACAGGGATTCTTTTTACCTTATCACAACAGAATACTTTGATTCTTTCCTATTGTATTCTTAAAAAATCCTTCCCACAGGAATTTTGATGAAGCTTACTATTACCTGAGGATTTGAAATTTTTTTACAGGTAGTTCTTAACCAACATTGTGACAGCTAGAGCAACCTAGGTGAAAAATGGGGCTTAATATTATCTATTTAATAAAGTTTTTGTTAAATCTATAAGCCTAGATTACTAAGAATCTGATGCTTTCTAAAAGAGTTCATTTTTTTAAGTATTTCTAGAAATATTCAAATATAAGCCAAGATTGAAAATAAGAAATTTTATGAACTGTTATTCATATTATGCATGGTCAAGATGTAAAATTCATGCATTTTTATTACCAAGCAATAAGTTGAGAAGCACAGTACGAAGGGATATGTTGTCCTTTAGCATTTCTGAATACTTTTTCACCTTAGCAGTGCAATTGCAATAGTTCCAAAGTAATGTTATTACTTTCAGACTCAACTGGGATCATTTAAAGTTTTATTGTATTATAAAGTACTGCATTTAAGAGTCATCCTTTTAAAATTTGACATTATTTTAGTGATTGGTCCTCCCCCCCCTTCCCTCCTCCCAGTCTATATATCTCCCCAGGTATTGTAAACCCCTAGCTCCACTAAATTCAATGTATGCTAATTTCAAACTCTCTTGTATCACCTGATATCTCTTGACAGCTATCACCCCCTGTGCAAGGAATGAGTTTGAGTGCTCCATCAGCTCCAGGCCTCGCTGTATCTCAATCAGCTACAGATGTGACGGTGAAATGGACTGTGAGTTTGGCGAGGACGAGGCCTCTGATGAATGTAAGGTCCTTTTAGCCACATAAAGCATACTTAAAACAAAACCAAGACATGTCTAGTTATAACTTAAGTAAAATGTCAAAGTAAATTTTTGTTCTACTCAGAAGTTCTTATTTGCATTAATTCAATAAAGTTTCATTCTCATTCTTGACTTTCAACAAATGGATAGTAAAATATATAGTTAGAAATGGTTGAAATGTGGGTCACAGTGTCCATGATTAGAGGTTTGCCACTTAGCTGAGTATTTATGTTTTACTAACAGAACACAAAAAAAGCATCTCTTGTCATGAAACAGAATTTTGTTCTTATGATTCATTACTAATTTTTATCTTGTCATTGTGTTGTGGCATGCTGTAAACAAGAAATGAAACCAAAAAACACAATTAAACGAATGTACTTTTCAATGACTTTGTGCATTCAATCTCTTTCTAACAGTCTTCGTTTTAATCATTTAACCTGCTAAATATGAAAAGAACTTTTAATACAGTCACGCATAGACAGCTCTACCTGTCATAGAACGGATTATTTTGTTATAATCTTTTTTTTTTTACAAATATTTTTTAAATGATTTTTTTTTCAGCTTAATAATCTTTTTTTCAGACTAATAATTTGTTTCAAATGCAATGATCCTTAATACAAGAAACATTTGACATGCAAAGAGGATTATAGCAAAGCAGTTTTTTTTTTCATCATTAATTTAATGAGATTTTATTATTGCGTTCTACATTATAGAATATCCATAGAAACAATCTGACAAACACCATTGGTTTCAATATTCTTTGGTTTTTATTTTGTAATCAACATTGAATTGTGATCACACAGTTACAAGTATATTTGGTTGTGTAAATGGTGAAATTCAGTTTTTTGAAGGCCCATACAATTATAAATTTTTGGTCAGTGAAAATGTTGAATGCTCACCAACCATTAAGGCCAAGAGTGTTATTTTCCAAGCTGGAAATAGTTTGTTACAAAATTAATGGGAGCACTATTTTGGATTCATATTAGTAATATGGTTACACAACAGTATTTTCATATTAGTACTGTGAATATGTGTATATATCAGTACTGTGAATATGGGTATATATCACTATCATGGTTACATATCTGGATTAATTTTTTTCTTCTTCATGTTCTGGGATTGAATCCAACAGGCTTTGAATTTTTCATTTTTACAAATTACCTAACATTATTTACATGTTTATTGTAACTTTTAAAATATTAATTTGTTTGATGCCCAGCCTATGGTGAAATACTTATGTTAAATGATTATATTATCTGTGCTGCACTACTAGGCCATAGCAGTGAGGATTTTAAGTGTTCACTTGTTTTGGTATTCTAGTGTTGATGGTTGCACACACCTTCAGGCTTTAGGCTTTAGATGCACTTTTTGGCTTTCAGCAGTCAGTTCTTAGTTGGATGTGAAAAAGTTCAAAGTCTTATTTATATTGATGGCTTAGTTGCAGCTTGTTTTATGGTGAAGGGCAATGCGTTTATAATCCATTATACTGTGATTGTTTTCTTTGTTATAGTTTTGTTTTGGTTTGCATTTTTTAAAACCAGTTTGTGATTAGAAAAAATGTAGACATTCTTCAGGAAGAGAAAATCCTGCAACATACATGACCACCCTGGTCATGTGGTGTGGGCTGCAGACTGATGTGAGTTTAAACCCTGCTTTCTTCTATCCCCTGCCATTCTGCAGGAGGTTTGGATCTAGATGTATTAATCTTCTTTTCTGAAGGAACATCCAAAACTTATTTTAAAAAATGTTAATGCATGAGATCCTGTGGGCTCCAGTTTTAATGGATAGTTCATTCATCTCATAAGACATCTACAGATAACTTTTTTTTTGAGATTTAAAGATGTTGTTTGATGTGTGGTCAACCTGGTTGGTTACAGATATGGTAAATCTACTGATACTCACTTTAAAAAAACAAAACAAAACAATAAAATATTGACTTTCATATAAGTATATAATGGTTTCAAAGCAGTAGTTGGGTTGATGGTAGTTTCTCTCTTCCTGAAGTTGTTTACATTATTTGATCAGACTGTGCCTAAATCTAAGGTATATTTTTGGTGCTAGTTGATTCCATTTGTTTGGTGTGTTTTTTTAGCTTTCAATGTACAATATACATATATATTCCCTTTCAATATTGTTAGCATTATTACCAGCTATTCAAGTAAACCATATATATATATATATATATATATAAATATGCATTAAAAGCTTTGTGTCCATCAACACTTATACTGATGTATTTTCTTTTACAAACTTGTTAAAATGTAGTGCTTTTTGAAAATATGTTTCTTTTCCTTGTAATATTTCTCTGTCTCTTGCTCTCAATCTCTGTCTCATGTTTCACACTAAAGTTTATGAGTTAATTGGAAATCCAATTGGTTTTGTACTACCCAAATTGAACAGCTAACTAATTCAATCACTTTTACTTGCAGCTTTGCCCAAGATCAAGAAGACAGTTCATGCAACTCACTCCAGAATCTAGTCACTTCCTTTTCCTCAACTAACTGTTCATTCTCATGGATATTGTTTCTACAAATCACTCTCAAATCCATTCACATCTTTCTAGCTTTTCTGCTGAATAATGTTAAGACTATTTCTTTTATTATTATTATTATAGCTGTATTACATTCACTTTTGAAAACCAAGTTTCTTGAATAAGATTCTTTTGGATCTGGTTGTTTTCAATTAAGTCAAGTTAAAACACATGGTTAAACTATTGATACAGCTGGTGTATAAAATCTACATGAGTGTGTTAATAAATAGGACATTTAACTTAATAGCTAATGAAAGTATGCAACGACTTATGATAGCTGCAAGAATTATTAGTGCTTTTCTGCTGAATTGATGGTCCCAGGTGAACATTCTAGTAAAGCCAATGAAAGACCTTAGTCTCTCTTGGTATAAATAGATTTTAGAGGCCACCTTTTCAAATATTAGGATTGATACTCAAAAGTAAATAGTCAATGTAAAGTGGTCCTACAAGAACTTTATCATCTTTTGTACACATTAATGGATATTCTTTTTTCATTGGAATTTTCTAATGTTTTTGAAAAGTTTAAGCTTGGGTAAAACCTTTTCTTTCTCAATTTCATTTTTATTGGTTTATAAAGCTACACGAAGTGGAAATAATTTGCTAGACTCTGCACAGAATACCAATTTGATTCTGTTTTGATTTGTTTTGTAATTTCACTCTTTTTTTTTTAAATACAATTTTGTGTCAGTATTTTAGAGTAAAAAAAGCCTCTTTCAGATGAAGCTAGCAAAGACTTGAGACTGCTCAACTGAGTTGTTGAGGCTGAGAAACTTTGATATGAACACAAAAGTGCAGCATCTTCAAAAATCCAGATGGGGGATGCATCATTCATGTTATGCCTAATTCTCATCATACTTAATGTTTTCATGTATAAATATCCTTTTCGTTTTTGCATTTCCATCCCATAATTTCCTTTACAAATTCCATCTCTTTGCTGCTTAGGTCGGACAATAACTAAAAAAGGAAGTTGGTCTAGAGGTCTGTATGCAAGAACCAAAAAAAAAAAAAAAAAGTTAACAAAGCAACTAAAACAAAATCACTATTACATTGCGCCACAGCATATATATATAAATATACATATATTTATCTATGTACCTTTCATAGTGCCTACCACTCAAGCTGTTATAAGCTATTGCTTTCTGATAAAGTACTACCTTGTATACTATACTTGTATACTTTATATTTGCTGTGCAGTCTCTATTTACAAAGAGCACTTCATTTAGGTAATTTGCTAGAAAAAGTATGGAATTAAAAGAAAAACAAATGAACATCACTAAAACATACTTAAATAATGACACAAAACTAAACAATAGAAAAAAAATTATTTCATTTAATTTATTTTCTCTTTTTAAAAAAATATTTTTTTTTAGCTTAATAACCATTTTTTTCTATTGTTAATTAAAATTTATACTTGACATATTTTTAAATACAAATTTCTTCTAGTTAGAAGGCAAACTAGTGTTAATATTTGCATGAATCTTGTATATATTATCTTTATTCAATGTATATGTAGATATATTTATCATGTGTGTAATAATTAGATTCCTAATTCACCACTATAATAGGAGTGTTTAACTGTATATACATACATACATATATGACTTTCTACTTATATATAATTTAAAACTTCAATGAAACATTTTGTTAACCCTTAAAGAGACTGTACTGTCACTTTGTTTCTTTTATTTTCATGTTCTCAACAAAGAAATAATCTCTTGCTACATGATGGCTTTCGCTCCTTTCTCCACCCTTTTTTTTGTTCCCCTCATATTTTTTCTAGAAGTGCTATCATTCTTTAATGCTGCTTTTCACGACCTGCTTCTAAACTTTTGCATAGTTATAGTAAACCTTCATTAATTTTGATAGCTGATCTATTGCCTTAGAAAATGATAGAAAATATTTTACTTTTTTCAAAGTACACATTTAGTTATGAAAATTGTACTTTTCCCAAATGGGGCACAGGAGAGTACAAAACACAGTTCTTGCTTTTTCTTTTTTTTTTTTTTAAACCTCTGCACTTTAGTGAGCAACATATTTAAACAGGTTATTTATGCATTTAATTATTCTAGCAGGAGTTTTAGTTAATCTTTATCACTTTAGCTTTTTAGATTAGAACTCATACTCTCTGGTTGACTTGATCTCTGCTATCTTTTCATAATATTACTTTAAAATAAGCTTTAAACTTTAAGGTTTTGCTTTCTGGGGGCCGAATGCCAGACGGTGCTAAACTTATAGTTTTAAGGGAATTTCTGCTTCAACTAGATCCAGTATCTGACATCTATTTAAGATTATGAAAGTTGTTGGTTGGTGTGCATGTCACATGACACACCCTCTTTTACTTTCTCCTAAAAAGAAAATTATTAAAACATATTTTATTCAAGTTGATCAATAGAAACTGAATAAATTTCTGTAACTTAGTATCTTTGTATCTTTGTATACAGACTACATTAAACAATACATTCTTATCAGTTTCATTTTGTTATCTAGGTCACTTTCCCAAGAAAGGTAATCTAGCTTAAAATCAAATAATAATTACCTTTCCTTTCTTTTTTTTTTTATTTTGAAAAAAAAAAATTGTTTCTAAATTACTCTTTGCATCTAATTTCTCCATGATTCCTTCTCATTATTTGATACAATTTTTAAAGTTGTGTATTCTTGTGTATGCATTGTCTTGAGTTGAGAGAGAATGTTGACATTTTGTTGGTCCGCACAAAGTGGATGTGAAGGCTGACTATATTGTTCCATGTGGCCTTTTTCTAACTTTTCCACTTCTGGCCATTCTTCTTGTAACCTTTACCAAAGTCAGGAAAGGCTTAATCTTTGTATTTGCATGGCCTTGAATGCTCTGTTTAACAAATACACATATACGTCCCGCAATATTAGTTAAGGTTTTAAATGACCTATCAGCAACCTTATCTTCAGTTTAATATACATTTAATGCTGTAGTGCCTCTAACAATCTTTTCTCTTCATACAAGTGCCTATGTGAATGTACCCTGCATGCAGCCATGAACTCTGATAATTGGAAGGTTATGGGATATATATTGATAATGGTTGTTTCTTGCCTGATAGGATATGTATAGTCAGAAATGCCTGATGCATGGTCATTTTTATCTTGGGCTTTCTTGAGATTAATGTTTTTAGAGAGTCTGTACAATTTAAAATGAAGGCTGTTGTATATTTTATAAAGATGGCAATTTCTTGTGGCTATAGCCGACATTTTTAATATATTAAAAAGTAAAGTTCCGATTTCAGTGGAAAGCATCTATAAGGCTGATGATGTAAAAGTCATCTGTTTCTGTGGCCCATGGTTATTTTTTTTATATGGTAAAATTAATATAAGATGTAGTCATTTTGTTATTTCTTCTCATGTCTATAACATTAGGGCTACTTGTAAAAATCTCTTCTTAATGCAAAAAACAGCAAATGTTCCATTTTATTGCATTATTTGTATAAATATAAAAAATATATACATTAATAATTGCTTAGATGTAAAGAAGTTCTCATTAACTACGAACAACGCACTTTCGATTTGTTAACCAACAACATTTTATATGAAGTGTATTATGGGTAAATAATTTTAAGTAGGTCAACAAACCTTAAATTCTGGTTGTTGCAAGATAATGATAGCAGAAGATTTGGTTGTCACAGCATGTCAGTAACTAATGTGGTTGAGATGTCTTGAATTTAGTGTCTTGATTGTTTAGCATTTTGGGAGAACAATCAACAGCTTAATCATTAGCAGCATGCACTTTTAGATCTAAAACATTACTAAGTAGTTACTAATAATTTAACTGATAATAATAGATCTGTGATAATTGATTATAATCTTAAGTAGTTCTGAATTATTGAACACTATTATTACTTTTTCTTTAGTTAAAGAATATTTTTAGTCAATGTTATTTATTGGCTTTTCTGAAAACTAACCAATGGTAGTTTATTTTTTTTTTTTCCTAATGAGCAAAATTTATAACCAACTTGAACAAACTCTTTACTGAACAACCAAGTTTTTTTTTTGGAATTTAATACATTTACAGTGGGGTCTCAATATTGGTATACAGTGTAGAACACATATATATTTTTAATTTGTACTTAATTTGTAAATTCATTTAATTTATATAGTCCTAAATGAATTAGGCTTCTTAAGTCTAGAATTGTATCACCACAGCAATGTTTTAGGGATCATAGATGGACACAATCTCATTTTTTTTTTATACTTGAAGAAGGCCTAGGAGCCCAACTGTCATATCCAAAAGCCAATTTATGTTTTCTTTCTTTAAAATGTTCCTAAATCTGAAAACAAAAAGACCTAGCTTTGCTGATGCACTCTTTAGCTGTGTAAAGAGAAATTGAAGTAAACAAATTTTACGATAAGCATACCATGAAATAAAAAGCAACACATAAATTTCTGCACCCTTTTTAATCTCCACAAGGGAAAGGAATTGTAACTATGGACTTAGAACAAAGAATAAATAAAACATAAAATTTATAAATGTGGGAGGGTGGGGCAATACTGAGTCTCCACTGTGTCTGAAATTTATTTTTGATTATGATTATTAAAATGCTGAGAAAAAAAGGAGAAGAAAAAAAAAAGAGAAAGAGGGAAAAAAAATGCTGAGTTTGATTTCACTTTAAAAAAAAAAACAAAAAACATTACCTCATAAAGCCCCATCTATGCCATTTTGTAATAAGCTTTTGTTTCATCTAACTAATCAATAGTTATCTCCCTTTTGTAGAATCAAAAGTAAAATTAAAGTAGAATTTCCTTTTTAAAAAAACAAAACTGATGAATTTCTCAGCACCAATCAATCTTTCAGTCAGACCTGAAAGATATTAATTTTAGTTTTTAGTAGCATTAAGCTAGTAGAAAAGATATTTCTCTATTTTAATTTAATATATTTGTTTATGGTGTATATTTAGAAAAGTTGATAACAAATTAATATTATTCACCATACCTGTATGTAATAAAACACCAATTCTTTGAATTGTAATGTTTTACTGACAGCTGTTTGTGTTACTGTATTCCTTAAGGCTCCTTGGTGGACACGTTTACTTGTCCTAACATGTTCCGATGTCCAAACACATTTACATGTATCAACATGACCAAACTCTGTGATGGAAACATAGATTGCCCTTTGGATAATGCTGATGATGGAAATCACTGTTGTAAGGCTTGAAATTATAATATTGCTTCCCTTTCTCTCTCTCTCTCTCTCTCTCGCTCTAATTATTTTCCATTTTTATTTTGGTCATTTATTAACCTTTTTATATAACTTGAAACTAATATTACTTTTTTTTTTAAAAGTCAACAGAGCCTGCAAGAATAAAAAATGCCCTTCTGGTCGATGTAAAGAAACAAGTAAAGGTCCAAAATGTTATTGTGAGAGTGGCAAAGAATTCAATGGAACACACTGCATAGGTCAGTGCACATTTTCTTGACCATTCCCCATCTACCTTCCTTTTTACAAAGCTTATATGAACTCTCTCTCTGGCCAAAAATGTGTACAAGCAATTTCTCCGACACCCAATCTTGGATCAAGATGAAATTTTGTATTATTATTTCTTTTACCTGACAACACAAGAATCAATTTAGAAAATTAACCAATTAAACCAATTAGTCAATTGGCTATTGTTAAAAATTTTGTTAGGTATCTCAAACAAGGGAAAGAAATAGTACTTGATTAAAGGCTTATAACAAATTTATTTACATGACTGATCCAAACTAATTGTTACACAATATAACCTTTGTTTTTTTTTTTTAAAAGTATTTATTTTGTATTTTGCTTGTTTAAAAATCAATTTGCTAGCTTAATAGAGGCATTGTTAAAAAATTTTAAATCTCAAAACTGCAGTTTTAATAGTACATAATTTTTATATTTGCACTTACATTGTTTCATTGTAAAAAGTTATTGATAGTTTTATTGTTTTCCCTTTAATAATGTTTTTATTTCTTCTTAGATTTGAATGAATGTTATTATTCTGGCTTCTGTGACCAAAAATGCAGCAACACTATTGGTGATTATAGTTGTTCTTGTGTATCAGGCTATACACTGGTTGGTAAAGGCACTTGTGTAATCAGTGGTGAGTGCAAATGTTTATATATATATATATATATGTGAATATATATATTTTAAATCAATGGTTGAAAAACAGCTTTGAAAAATGAGAATTGTTTAAAGCACTAGGAAATGTTTTGTAAATCAGTGTATACTTATTGTTTTTATATTCAATGATAGTACACAGACAATAAGTTTTTATATTCAGAAAAAATAAGGCTGACTTTTTCACACTAATATTTCAACACCCAAATTAACCGTTTTAAAACTATATCTGTATAGTTTAATCCATGATGTTCGATTGTGCTCTGTCCAACAGAGAACCCACCTAGTCCAAAGTTTGGCTTGGCCAACTATATCAGTGCTCAGATCCTGGATCTAGTATCCAATGAACGTCTTACAGCCTTAAACTATCAGGTCTATGGGACAGATGTGACAATACTAGATGTAGACATCAAGAACAACTCTCTATGCTGGGTAAGAATGATTCTGATAGCAGTGTTCATTCCCATTTCTATTTCAACCCATATATACATGTTTTTCAATAAATGTAATTCCTGTACGATTAAAGCAATTAGGCAGTTCAGTGAATGGTACCAACCTTCCCTTGTGAGTCAGTAATGGTATTAACAAGCCACATCTATGTGACTCATTAGCTCTAACACCAAAAGTATCATGTTGATATTGGATGGCCATGCTCTAGAGCAGGTATGTCAATCACGGCGTTTGGGGGCCGCATGCGGCCCGCGACCACTTTGCATGCGGCCTGCTTGGCCACCTCAAAAATTATCAAAATAATGTTAAACTATTACACTGGAAAATAAGAGATGACAAGCTACTTGAATCGAAAAAAATTATTTGTTGAACTGAACAAGGAGAGTGAGTCTGCAATGAAAGCAAGTTACATTTTGTCAAACTTAATTGCAAGCCATAGCAAATCATTTAGTGAATGTGATTGTATGAAGAGTGTGTCGTTAAAGTTCTTGAAGTAATTTGTCCAGAATAGGTGAAAACATAAATAAAAAATAGCGTTAACAAGGAACCTTGTGTCATATAGAATAAATGACATGTCAGTCAGCTTGCGTGAACAATTAAAGAACAAAATAGTTGATTTTGAATTATTTTCATTGGATATCGATGAGTCAATTTTATGTAACAGGTGTAGCACAGTTGGCTATATTAATAAGAGCCTGTGGCAGGAATTTTGAGAAGCAAGAGAAGCTACTTGAGTTCTGTTCTATGCATAACACCACAACAAGCAAGGATGTTTTTGAGAAATAACAGGAGGTGATATTGTTAACCTTTGGTAAATGAAATGAAATGGTTTTGATGCAAAGCTACTAGCAAATATAAAAGAGAATTACGCTAATTTTAAATGACCTCATTTTCAGTGCATCTTTCACCAAGAAACGTTCTGCGCACAGCAGTTGCAGTTCCAACGTGTCATAAGACAGGTTTCAGTCGCTCTCTTTAAATCCTTGCCAATTTTCAATGTTTCTGGATGACATGGGACACAAATTTGATTGTGCTCCCTACTACACAGAAATCCGCTGGCTCAACAGTCATAAAGTATTGAAGAGATTTTTTTGCACTGCGTGAGGAAATTGTATTGTTTCTGAACATAAAAGGTGAACCTGTTGAACATTTCCAAACAGACGAATGGGTTCGGAATTAGCCATTTGCAGTTGATCTCACTGGTCAGACAAAATTGTCACAATTGCGTGTACTCATGTGAAGTGCTTTCAAACAAAATTCCGACTGACGATAAACCAAATATGAGGAGAAAAGCTTGTTCACTTCTCAAAGTGTTGGGAATTTAAAAAATTAAGTCATCTAATCAAAATTTGTCATCAGTGATGAAAGTGTCAGAGGAAAACAAACTTCAGTCTGACATTAATAAACTTGTATCCCAGAAAAGATGTCAAGCATCAGGACAAACAAAATAATGCGTAATCATAATAATTTTTAGTTAACAACTTGTATTATAAATTTAGCTAAGGGACAGGTATGCCATTAATTATTGTATTCTATTGTATTGTTTCTAATTTACATAAAACTAGTAGGTTGTTTTGCAACTGATTTTTGGCTGGGGCCCCTCAGGTTATGGTAACTTTTTATGTGGCCCATACACCTTAATGAGTTTGACATGCCTGCTCTAGAGCAGTTTTGACCAAACTGTTTTCCACTGAACCCTAGTGTTCTGCAAGGCCTGACTAGGTGTTCCACGAACTACTGGAATAGGCCACCATGTGAATCAGTGTCTTAGTAAAACAGGAAAAAAGGATTTTTGTATTAGTTCTTCTTAATAAGAAAATAAATTGTTACATCATTATTAACTTTGAATTGATGTAGATTCTGAATCTCATTTGAAACAAAGATATAAAGATCATTAGATTTCTTGTTTAGTTTTTCTGAAGATCACTACATAAGTTTAAAACAAGGTATTGTGGGTTTTTTTTAATTTTTTTATATTTTCTTTAGTTTCATCCAACATATTTGTTTGAATCAGAATTTTCTTACCGTCAAAGTATAGCAATAGGCATGATGCCACACTGGATATAGTAGAACTCAGACATTTGAATACATATGTTTATATCAAATAGACATATTTAAAAAAAAAAGATTTATACTTAAAGATTTAATTTTTATTTATTTAAACAAATAGGAAAAAAAAACAACCTCAATCTAAAGAGTAAAGTGTTCTGTTTAATACTCATAATGTGCGAAGTGTTCCAATAGGGGGAAAGTTTGGGATACACTTTTTTTAAGCTTTGTAGCACAGAGCAGTCTAGCTTGTTTATAATGCATTTATTCTGTTTTCTAGCTATCTGGAGATTCTCATTTGATGTGCGCCAGTGCTTCCAGTGATAGCCAGACATGGGAGGTCAAGATACAGTACTCATTGTCAAGTAATGCTTTTTTTTTTAAATACCTTTCTCTGCACCAGTGTGTCAGCAATTTTATATGTTAACCATGAGGCTTAGTGACCTGAGTGGTAAAGAACCGGGGGTCCTGGGTTCGAATCTTGGTGAAGTCTAGGATTTTTAATTTCAGGGTCTTTAGGGCAACTCTGGGTCCACCCACCTCTGTTGGGTACCTGGCATTAGTTGGGGAAAAGTAAAGGTGGTTGGTTGTTGTGCTGTGTCATTAACTGTGAGCCATAGAATCAAATTACCTTTACATCATCTGCCCTATAGATAGAAAGTTCTGTAAGTGGAACTTTTTATGGACTAATCTTGGACCATGCTATCAGAATTAGCATGCACACCACTGATTGGGTTGGGGGGGGGGTATTTTACAAATTGTATTCTTTGAGGTTATCATTATAAATCTTCATTTCACTCCCTAAATACAATATACATGAAGCTCTTGTTTTCCTAACATGAAGAGGTGTCCACTAAACTAAAATTGGCTTATGGGTTTACAGGCCTTTGCTGTAGGACTTGCTGTTATTTTGAAGGTATAGAATTATATATTTTGCTAATGTAATTTTTTTGTTTTATTCTTGACTTGTAGCTGTGAAAGACATGGCCAAAGATTGGTTGTCTGGCAACTGGTATTTTACTGATGACCAGAAAGAGCTCATCTTTATGTGTATAGCTAATGGCAGCTACTGTCAAAATGTGCTGACCATAGGAATCAAGAGGCCTTACAGCCTGGCCATTGATGCCACTAGAGGGTATGTTGCACTTGAAATTCTATCTGAGCTATATACATTTCAAAAAATATATACGTCATAACTATGTTGTTACACTTCAATTACTGTAAATTGTATCTGTGCTCCTTGGTTGTTTTTTTTTGTCATTTGTTATTGAAAAAAAAAATTAAATTTTAATTTACATTTTTAAAAAAATATATACATTTTAAGAAATTAAGAAAATTTTCTGATTATTTTCTCTTTTGTTTAAAATACATTTTTATCATTGAATTAAAAAAAAAAATAAATATATATATATATATACATACATTAGACTTACTTAGACTTATGTCCTCCTGCGCCAATCGGCGCATTGGGCGACAAGATGTCTCCACAAAGATCTGTCATTGGCAATGTTGAAGCCTCCTTCCACCTAGTGTCCACTGCTCTGAGGTCGTCCATGAAGGTGTGGTGCCAAACGTCCCTGTTTGCGCTTTCCTCGTATTGGCCTCCATGTCATCGCAACATACATACATACAGTATATGTTTTTGGGAAGTGTGGTCGAGAGGCCAAGTGCGCTTGAACTTGGCTTGGCTTGGCTACCTAGAAGGGGCTCGAGGTTCGACACCAGACTCGGGCAGACTTGTGTTTACTGAGCGCCTAAAGGCAGCACGAAAAAACCAACTCATAGATACCCCCTCCCCCCCCCCCCCCCCCCCACCCGCGCCCCACCGGTCTGCAAATGAGATTGGACCAAAAGCGCTCTGAGCATGCTATAAGCATGAAAGTAGCGCTATATAAATGCTATTTATTTATTTAAACTGCATTTCATTCTTATACTTAGAAATGTGAAAAAAAAATTCTTTTTCAGATTCCTTTTCTATTCAGACTGGTTTTCTGATGACTCTGCCAACATTGGTCGCTTAGATTTGGATGGTAACAACCAGAGGTCATTGGTTAGCTTCAAGATTGTCCATCCCAGGGCCTTAACACTGGATGAAGCCAACTCACACCTGTACTGGGGAGACTCATTCCTCAGTGTAATTGAAAGGATTGACTACAATGGTAACAAAAGGATGGTCATTGCAAAGGGAGTTGATGTAAGTTTTATTTCAGCAAGCTAGATAAGGTAAGGCCCGGGGGCTGAGTGGTAAGGTGCTTGGCTGCCCAAACCGAGGACCTGGATTCGAATCCTGGTAAAGACAGATTTTGAATTTTGTGTGATCTGACCTAGCTCTAAAGGGTACCTAACATTAGTTGGGGAAAAGTAAAGGCAGTTTGTCGTTGTGCTGGCCACATGACACCCTTGTTGACCGTGGGCCATAGAAACAGATGACCTTTACATCCTCTGCCCCATAGATCGCATAGTCTGAAAGGGGAACTTTACTTTCTAAGCTAGATAAGTTAGGCTCATGGAACTTAAAAGGTTCTTTTGTTTATCTCTGTTACTAACATTTACTGTCTAATTCTCTCAAAATGAAGATATTCCCCTTCTTATGTGTTGTATATATAATTTCATGTTTTACGTAGGGACTGGGACCTGTGTGCAATTTTGGCTTCTGACTGCGTTTAACATTATAGCAACATGGCCTTTCTGCCTGACATATTCTGTCTACATGTGCATTTATTTACCACTCTCTGTTTTTCTTCAATCACTAAAAGAAAACAGCATTTGACTGACACACTTTTCACATCCATAATAAAAAAATAACATGCATTGTTTCATCCTTTCTCAGGAGAAGACAACTGCTGCCCCCAGCACCACAATTTATATATATGCTTGGTACTTTCCCCTTAGTGTACAGTCTTCTTATTTTATGTTTTCCCACCCTTTCTTCTGTTAAAAAAACAGATCAAACTCCCTTCCTTAACCCTCTATATTAGCAGAAAAGAAAAGTGAATGTCCCAATTAGATTGATGTCATTTATCAGTTTCTAAGAAGGAAGTTGAAAAAAGAACACAATAAAATCAGACTATTTCATAAATAATGCATTTGTTTCTAAGCAGCCATTATTAGGAGATTCTCAAATTTTAGAAGGTTCCGAATGAATGTGCAATTTAATGACATTGTTTAAAGCAGTGTTTCCCAAAGTAGGGGACGTGTACCCCTAGGGCATTGGGAAGAGTTTAAAGGGAGTAAGCGTTTTATTTATATAGCCATTTATAATGTTTAGTTGATAAATGCTATTTAAGCATTTTTTAAAAATTAAGTTGAAATAAATCTCTTCTCAAATTAAAATAAACAACCAGGATACCAAATGATGATGATTTGTCATCCAAACACAAGCCATTGGATCCTTCCCATTGCTCCAAATCAATGTCTTTTATACTAGAACTTATATTTACTTTCTTTACAATATTATTTTTTGTTTTTTTTTAATGTAGGCCTACCAAAAAAAAATTTTTGATTGTCATTAAAATAAATCCCTCAAGGGAGGGGAGGGGTACTTAGTGTTGCGATAATTCTAGAAGGGGTACAAATAGGTCGAAAATTTGGGAAACACTGGTATAATGTGATCAACTCACCAAGTATATCATCTCGCCTTCATTCTTATATTGCTAGGTGACGAATGTGTTTGGGATAGCATTGCTGGAGAACTTCCTCTATGTGACCAACAGGTTCAACAACAGCATCTTGCGCATACACCGCTTCAACACTTCTGTGCCCAACAAGATCGTGTTTAAATCCCCCAGTAAACCAGGCACCATAAAGCTGTTTCACCCCGTAGCACAACCTTCAGGTAAATCTGACCAATAGCTTGAATAGTTGGGATGTTCATTTTTTTTAAACATTTCATTTTAATTCATATTTGTAAATAGTGAATGCACATTTATCAAACTTGAATTTAGAATAGCAACCAGAGATCATTGATAAACATCAGGATAGGTCGTCTTGGGGCCCTAACAAGAGAAACTTATTCCTTAGTGTTATTTAAATTGTGTAATAGTATTGTTTTTTTTATTCAAGTATGTCTACATTCTCCTATAAGATCTCAATGTCAGTTTTTTAACATCTGTTTGGTACAATTAGACCTGCTGGGTTCAGGAATATTTTCTATTTAAAGTACAATTCTTGTTTTTACAAAGCTTATATCAACTCACTCTGTCTGTCTCTCTGGTTACAAGTTTGAACATGTTTTTTCTTCCATAGCCCATTATCAGATCAAGTTAAAAGGTTGCAAAACTATTCATATATGAATCAATCTAAAAAGTAACCAGTTATTTAATCGTTTAGTACTAATTAATTAATTTTGTTGTATATAGCAGAAAGGGAAATAAACCCCATAATTTTCATGGAAATGGCAGTAATTAGTGGTTCCTTCCCTTAAATAAGCTTTGTTTTTTAAAAGTATTCTTTTTTTTCTATTGCTTGTTTCAGGGTTCAGTCCTAAGACTAGTTTTTTTTTTACTAAGTGATCTTCCTCTTGGTACCACATGCTGTTAAAATTTTGAACATATTTTCGACATGCAATTTTTTTCTCAACTTTGTAGCCATTTTGAAGCTGCCTTAATGAATATTTCTGTTCACATTGAACCTACCACACTGTGTGACCCTGCTGTGTTAGTTTTCAATGTATTATCATTTGGCATTGTGAAAAAAAATCTTTGAAGTTTTTTTTTTTTAAAAAACATAAACGATAGGCAGTAAGTATTGATTAATAAGCTTGCCAATTTGATTGTTTTTATCTGACAGTCAACCTAGATGTGTGCAGTGCTGCCAAATGTGAGCATCTCTGTATCCCTGTACCAGATGGTAACTCAGTCAAAGCTAAATGTCAGTGTAAACTAGGCTACAAGAGAGATAACTCTGGCAAATGTATAAGTAAGCTGTCCTTTATTTTACTTGCCTTTTCCATTGGAATTTTTTGTGTGTAAAATGTTCCTTATTGAGACAAAAAAGTTCTTATACTTCTTGTCACAGTTTTAGATGAAGAGAAAAAAAATCAAGTAATATGCTTTCATACTCAGGCTTTTGTAACATAAAAAATAAAAGCTAAAATTGGTACATTTGTTTTGGCTTGAATGAGAATCAGTATACTATTATCTAATAAGTAAACAGTGTATTATTTTTGCTCTTATGGGCATAAGTATTTTCTTTTGAAATATTGACCGTTTTTTAAAGCTCTTTTTTCTTTGTCCCTTATTTAAGGAAACACACATTTCTGAGAATAATATTTAGATAAACTACTTAAGTTAGGTTGCAGAGTTACATTAAGAGCCAGTTTTTCCAGATAATATAAAATATAAAAATAAAATTTTACCTGGTGACTCGTTTGTTTAAAGTGTGTATTAACTCTTTGAGAAAACAGAACCTATTCTGTAATGATATTTATAGTGCCAACAATACATCTATATTTTTAAAAATTAACTTAAACACACATACTTAAACACCCATAATAGTCTTCTGTTTCTAATTTGCATAAACATTATTTTTATATGAACTTTTTTTACAAACCTTACATCAAATCACTCTGTCTGGTAAACAGTTTGTACACATGATTTCTCCCAGACCCAATCTTGAATCAGGCTGAAATTTTGCACAATAATTATTTCTTTTACCTGACAGCACAAGAATCAATAACAAAAATTAACCAATTAATTTTATTGGTAATAAATTATTTTGTTTCGTTATTTTTGTTTTGTTTAGGTGTCTCAAACAAGGGAAGGAAATTTTAATTGACTAAAGTGGTGGTATAAGCTGAATTAGTCCCCTTTATAGGTCGTCATCTGAATCTTAGTGAACACAAACTTAAAAAATAAAGACTATAGAAACAATAGATAACTAACCAATCTTCCATGTTCATAAGCTCTCCACTAGCAGAGTGGTTTTCGTGTTGGCTTGAGAAGCCTGAGAAGGCTTAAGCCATGAGTTCAAATTCAGATTGTTCCCCTCTTGACTTTCTTTTCATAAATGCTTTGTTATTGTCAGTCTAGATCTATTACAAATTTAATTACATGACTGATCCAAACTAATTGATACAAGTATGCTTAATATAAGCTTTTTAAAAAAGTATTTAAAAATTTTTTTTCTTGTTTAAAATATTACTTAAAAAAAACAGTATCCCTACTGCTGTAATACAACTTGCAACATTTTTATTGCAACTTAATTATAAATTTATTGAATATTTCCTTCATAAGTATCTCACTGACTTGAGCTTTGTAAACTCTACATTTGCCAGAAAGAACAACTGAAAAGTTTCTCATATTTGCTAACGGCCAGCAGGGAATGATACATCTTATATCCACTAATATCTCTGAAGGAGGAGTCGACGTGTACCCTCCAATAGCCAATCTGGTACGCCCTCATGCTGTGGACTTTGATTCTTTCCAAAGCTTTGTGTATTTCTTTGACATTGCCAACCCCTCCCTGATGCGAAGGAAGTTTAATGTAGAAACTGATCCAGAGCCATTCTTGACCTCAGGTTAGAGTTGCCATTAGTCAAGTCAAATTTTTAAAATGTATATTACTCACTTATATTTTTTGTCTTAAAAAATCTTTTATAGTGTTTAAATGCACTAGGCACAACCGGAAATGGAATAAAAAAAGACAATTTTTTTTTTAGTATTTAATTAAATTTAAAGTTTTTAGAGTACATTTGAGTACCATTTGTGGCATGAACTGTTTTGGCTACCTATTAATGGAGCTGGACCTTAAATTCCAAGGTAGAACAGGTTGAGATTCAACTCAAGCTATTTACTGAGTGGGTAAAATGGAGCATGAAAATTGCACCATAGCAAAGCATTTTAAACTCTTTTTAACTGCTTGAGTAGTAATTATAGAGTATATTTTTTTCTCTGTGTGTCACAACTAATTATTTAATGTAACAATTTTTTTATTTTTTTACAAATTTTATAAATGAAATGAGTAATTTCTATATTTACTAAATCTAGAGAGCCAAAATTCAGTCATTACAATTGTTAATGTTTACAAAAATATTTCTTGGCCAACTGTAACATTTTTTACAAGACTTACATTCTAATTAAGAGTTGAAATCATATTCACACCTGAATGAAAATCATTATTTCCTAAAGAATAAAGAAAAACATATTGTTTAAAAAGTTTCATCTATTCCGCAGTTGAGCTTTATATTACGTTCAAAATGTGCCTTTTCTTTTTCTTTTTTTTTTTTTTTTCAAAATTGTCTTAATCAAAGTAAATGAGGCAGTCCCATTAAATCCACACACCTGTCCCTTACTCTGTTAGATAATCGGGGACCACACATAATCTGTTGACCATCACTTTTCATTCCTATTGACTAGAATCTCTTTTAATGACAGGCCTGTCCATTCTTTAATGTTGTCTTTCCATCACTTTCTCTGACTCCTAAAGGTTTTGATCAAATTACCAAATAATTTCATTTTTTACGAACAACGATTTTTTTTATTTAATTGTATCTCTTAGGTGTTAAATGTGATGGTCTTGCGGTTGACTGGATTGGAAGAAACATCTACTGTGCAGACAGCAGAAGAAATGAGATTGTGGCGATCAGCCTCCGCAACAGTAGTCACATCTTTGTTGTTTTAAACTCCACACAGTTCACTAATCTCAACCCAAAGGCTCTTGCTGTTGACCCCAGGAAAGGGTAACTATAAAAAATATTGTGGCTAAATTTTATCTTAGAAATTTGTTTCAAAAAATAAAAAGGAACATTTTTTCAACTATTTCTTCATTCAGCTAAAAGACCTAGATTTTTTTCAAAAGAAGGCAGAATTCTTTTTGATCTTTTGATATGTTTATGTGTGTTTAGGTTTTTTAAAGATCTTTAAATCAAGATTAATACTTAACAGAAAAATCTACTGGACCAACTGGCTGATCTCCTCTGAATCTGGCAAGTCCAGCATTAACTGGCTAAATATGGATGGCTCTGCTTGGGGTGTCATCCAGGACACTGGCATCCAGTGGCCCAATGGGCTTGTGCTAGACCCTGCAACTGAGACTCTCTACTGGACTGATGGATACTATGATAGAATTGAATCCACTTCAACTGATGGAACCAGGAGAAAAGTAATTCATTCCACTTTTATTGTAAATGAGATAAAAATCTGCTAATAATATTCTGTTATAAAATTCTGTAATCTTCACAATTAAAATGACCTACTACCAAGGATATCTCTGACATCTCTAGCTCTGAAAGCATAACACTAGCTAATCTTTTGTGATAGTATAGCAATAGCTAAACTATTGCAATAGCATAGCACTAGCTAATTGATTGCTGTAATAGCTAATCTTTTGTTGGTCATCAAAGTTTAGATTTAGTTTTCTCATTTTGACCCACCTTTCAGGCCTTGAACACTTGAAATTTACTGTGGTTTTTATACAATTCATTGATTGTTTTATTTCCCTTAATTCTGAGTTTTGTCATGCAGAAGATGCTATCTTTTGACCTCTTTTAGTTTGGAAGTGACTATGGATCATGAAAGTCTAGGCATTAGCTTTGGTCGGAACAATGTCCCCCACATAGCAGTTCCCCCGTCTTAATACAGCTGATGTGTCCAAGGAATGGCAGGTGCTGATATAGTGGCATCACGCCTACAACAAAAACCAGGCTGTGACAGGCAGGTTCTGACAGGGTGTAAGACTGGACTGAATGCTAAAAGCTGCCTAACGGCCACCATCTCCTG
Organism: Biomphalaria sudanica; assembly: GCA_036873155.1. NCBI lineage: Eukaryota > Metazoa > Mollusca > Gastropoda > Planorbidae > Biomphalaria > Biomphalaria sudanica. The sequence continues at coordinate 262,753 of JAZGLO010005592.1, read as the reverse complement.
ATTGACTTCTGAAGCATTTTTCATTTTTTGTGTTTAGCTGCAAGGCTGCAGCGGTTTGAATTCAGAGATTTTCTTAGGCTAAAGAATGCCTCCTTCCTGAAGCTTTCTGGTTTAGGTACCTTTCCACCTTGATAACTTCCACTGGATGCAGTATATCAAAGCCAATAGTTGAACTGGTCATTACAGGCTTTTTGAAATGCATGCCATTAGAAACATTTAAAATGGAGTGTAGTGCTTATATCCATTATCACTTCTAATAATAATAATAACCTTACAGAACTATGATTTTAATATTTGTCAACATTAATGTTGCAGCCTTTTTTTTATGTTTCTTTTAGAACATACTGAACTTTACCAGCAATATGCACCCCTATGGCATAGCTTTATATAGTAATAAACTGTACTGGACAGAGACCACTAACGGCAGCATTATGGAAATGGATCTGGCCACAAAGCAGATTTCCTTTTACCGCAACAGCAGCGCACCACTTTTTGATGTCAAAATGTATGATTTTGATGCTCAGCCACAAGGTTGGTTTTTAATTGTCTTCCAAAAGACTTAATTTCTCTACTATGTAGTTTTCAGTATGAAATTAATGAATATGTTCAGCACATTGTATTAAAGTAGTAATATTGTGTTTACTTTTTTTAACGGCCCCCGAAAGGGGAAAAGACGCTATTAGTTTTGTGCGAAATGTCTGTCCGTCTGTCCCGTTTAGATCTCGTAAACTAGAAAAGATATTGAAAATCCGACATCACAATATTTTAGACCATTCAAAGTTCTGATGCAACGGCTACTTTTTTTTTCTGAAAGTGAAAAATCTAATTTTTAAAATCAGTTATGCAAGCAGTTTTTTAAAGAGAAAAAGTTAATTAGTATGCATCATAATTTAGACCTAATTAAAAACGAAAAGTAATCTTGTAAACTTCATTTTCCTAAGCCCTTTTTTTTTTTATTGCAGATTTTTTTTTTTTTTTTTTTTTTTTTTTTTTTTTAAGGATTTGAATAAGAGCTCTTTCAAAACCATTAGATCAATTATAAGGCATCAGTTAGGCCAGGGGAGGCGCGGTGGCTGAGCGGTAAAGCGCTTGGCTTCCGAACCGGGGGTCCCGGGATCGAATCCTGGTGAGAACTAAGATTTTCTACTTTGGAATCTTTGGGCGCCTCTGAGTCCACTCAGCTCTAATGGGTACCTGACATTAGTTGGGGAAAAGTAATGGCGGTTGGTCGTTGTGCTGGCTACATGACACCCTCGTTAACCGTAGGCCACAAAAACATATGAACTTTACATCATCTGCCCTATAGACCACAAGGTCTGAAAGGGGAACTAGTAAGTCCAGGTTCACATCTAACTTTACATTCACTTTCACCTATCTTTTGATCTGCGGGACCGTTGGGGCACTACACAAGATCTGTTAACCTTTTTTCTCCATTCTAATCTCTCATTTGTCTTTGATATAATTTCATTCGGATGTTCTTTCTGAAAATATTGAAGCCTGCCTGGGTGGACTACTTCGGGGGCCGATTTTGAGTTTGTGTTTCCACACAAACTGTCTTTTGTAAACTTGTTTTTCTTGTGTCTGTATTCTATTAACTTAAAAATTGCATGCGTAAAAACTTATGGAATATTTATAATAAATATTTTATGTTATCAATTTAAAAAGAACGAAAATTCCTCTTTACTGCATACTTCATTAAGCCAGACTCAGTCCCCAAAACCCTCCTATAGAAGAAAAACTATATTGAGAACTGCCGTATCTGGAAACTACTGTGAGGTTCATCTCAGATATAGTATTACTGATCTGAACCCTCCAACATGAAACAAAGAAGAAGAAGAAACAAGAAAGCCCACTTAATTTTAATTTGGCTAATTACCAAAAAAAAATACTGTTATACAATTGGAAATTAAGTTTTAATCACTGTAAAAAATATAATTTGTATGAAATACTCAAATATCATTTTAACAGTTTGCTGAGTTTCTTGACGAAATCAGCAAATCAGACACTGAGTTAAAATATATGTTACTGTCTTAATAAATAATCTTGTCAAAACTGTTTAGTTATTATCATTGCATGTCAGTCATACTTACAAACTCATTCACAGATCCCAATCATGGCTGTTTTAAAGAGAACAGCTGCAGTGACATGTGTTTGGTCAACACTTCAGGTGGTGCTGTCTGTAAATGTTCTGCAGGAAGATTGCAAGATGGCAGACAGTGTACAGGTAATTCTTAGTGTTAAAAACAGTACAGCTTGGTATAAACCTTAGCAGCTTTGGGAAATCTATAAATTGAAAAATTTTCTTTACTAATAATGTAATAATTTCAAATTAAGGTGTTCTGTGTCCATTAGTAAAATAAGGCTTGTATTTTGCAAGGCTCATTTAGATTTCAAGCCAGGTCATGTAGTATATGCTTTGGTTTAGGACTGTCATAAGAATGGCCCCAAGTTCCATCTCTGCCTGGTACCATCCATGATGCTCTGCAGGAGATTTTTGCTAGAACCTAATAATCTTATTTCTGAAAAAACATCTGAAACGTAATTTAACAGCTAATCATTTGTGTGGTAATAAGATTGGTGACCTTTATATAAGCTTTTATATAGTGCTACTTTCATGTTTGTAGCATGCTCAGAGCGCTATGGTCCAATCTCATTTGTGGACCAGTTGGGGTGAGGGGGTATCTGGGAGAAGGTTTTCAGTGCAGCAGTAAACACAACTCTGCTCGAGTCAGGTGTTGAACCTTGAGCCCTCTTCATAGGAAGCTAAGACAAGCCAAGTTCAAGCATACTTAGCCTCTCAACCACGCTTCCCACTATTGCACTGTCTTTTAGTCTGTTGGACCAAGACCAATAGTTGTAGTAGGCCTGAACACTGACCTATGATGTAGCAACCTGTGGTCAATGAAGACCAATAGCGTTCTGCCATGTCACAGGTCTGACGTTCTGACCACATATGATCTTTCAATTGTCTTTTTATCCATCAGGGTCCATCCATTCCTTGATGTTGATAATGCCATGATTCTTTTGTCTGTCTTTAAAAATGCTCTAGTGGAGGTAAAAAAAAACGAAAAAAGTGTACATGGGCTGTTTGTTTACAGGTAATGTGGCAGTCAGGGGATGTCACAATATCCTACAGTTCCAGTGCAATGACGGGACATGCATACACAGTGCCAGTAAGTGTGATGGCAAACCTGACTGTCGTGACCGATCTGATGAGGATCCAAAAGGAGTATGTGGTAAGCAGTTGTTTGTGATTCTTTTTTTTATCTAGCAGTTTAAAAATTTTTTTAGCATTAAGTAATATTAAATTTAATAAACTTTGTTTCAAAAGTAATAGGAGAATTCTTTTAGTAGTAGTGCAATAAAACAAAGTACACCAAAATACAAATTACAGTTTAACTTTAGGTTAGTCCTACTTGGTTGTTTATTTCCTAGACAGTTATTCAAAGTCTATTTTATAGAAAAGTAGATAACCATCATCTTGTATAGTTTGGTTTTGTGTCATGATTACATTTTTTAACATTACTATTAGAGTTTTTTTTATGTCAGTTTCAGTAAAAGTATTTTGTTTTTCTAAATAGATGTACTGTTGCATAATGAAAATAATTAACACGAGCCGACCAGAGGCATAGCATATTCACTTCCATTTTTTTTTCTCTGAGCCTTGGTCTGTCACCGTGAAAGTTATGTGTCGTAGCTCAAGTCTGACTTGCAGAAATAAAAGGGTTATCTTTCCGCATGGTTGGGCCACGAAGAGAATTATATATAAAGATAGGCCAACATTTAAAAGTTTTACATTTGCTTGTCCTGCTTTTTTTTTTTTTCCTAGACAATTATTCAGATGCCTCAATTTTATCGAAAAATAGATAACTATTATTACTATTAGTTTGGTTTGTGTATTGATTACATTTTTTAACATTACTATTGCCGTCTTTTTAGTGTAAGTTTCAATAAAAGTATTAGTTTTTTAACTCTACCTCTCCCTAATTATTTTCTGCGTTCAGATGAAATTATTTATTTTTCCCAATGGTATTTCACTACCCTTTGGGTTAAATGTCAATAATGTTTTTTTCTTTTAATCAGAAAATGTTATAATTTGTAGAGATAAATGCATGCCCTTTTATATATAACACCAATTAAACTTTATGAACCCAAAAATTAGGTTAATTTAATGGGGTCAAATCAAAGATGGTATCGTCAATCAAGAGAGAAAGAGTAAAAAAATATCCTGGGGCTTAATGAAAGTAATTAACATAAGCCAACATTAAATAGTTTTAAATTAGACAATAGCCATGGAGATGTTTCCATGTAGCCTGTATGCTTTGTGTGTTCTCCCTGTAACAGCAGTGAAGCAGTGTGACTCTGAGACCATGTTCAGGTGCAACTCTTCAAGGTGTATCTACCTGCAGTACAAATGTGATGGGGAAGTGGACTGTGAGCATGGAGAGGATGAGGACATGGACCAGTGCTCAGGTAACATGTTGGGGCTTATACATAGTGTGTCTTTAGTTTAGTTTTTTTTTTTTGTGTTTTTTTTTTTTTTGGGTGTGTGTCTAATGCAGTAACATTGAATACACAATCCAATGCTTCGTCTCTTGGCTGTAAGGACCTTTAAGCTCTATTTCTTTCATAATAATAGTAAAGCAAAGTTCCACTTTCAAACCTTGTGGTCTATGGGACAGATAAAAAGATCATCTGTTTCTATGGCCCATGGTTAACTAGGGTGTCAAGTGGCCAGCACAATGACCAACCGCCTTTCCTTTTCCCTAACTAATGTCAGGTACCCATTAGAGCAGAGTGGACTCAAAAGCGCCCTAAAGATCCCAAAAGTTAAAATCTTAGTCTTCTCCAGGATTTGAACCAGGGTCTCCCTGTTCAGAAGTCAAGCGCTTTACCGCTCAGTGCATCCCTTTCATAATAATGCCAAGCATTTATTATTTTACTTGGAAACTATTTTCCTGTTAAAACATTTTTTAAAAGCTTATGATCTACATGTTCCCCTTTTGAGACCTTGCAATCTATAGGGCAGATGATGTAAAGGTCATCTGTTTCTGTAGCACACAGTTAATGAAGGTGTCATGTGACCTGCTCAGCAACTACTGCCTTTACTTTTCCCCAAGTAATGTCAGGTACCCATTAGAGGGTGGACTCAGAGGCGCTCTAAAGATCCCAAAATAAAAAAAATCTGATCCTTACTAGAATTTGAGCCTTGGACACTCTCACTGCAAAAGCCTAGCGCTTTACCACTTGGCCACCACACCTCCTGATCTACATTATCACATACATATTTGGAAGTTTATGGTATTACACTTTTAGCGACTCCTGGTAAAATATAGAAAAAAATATACAAAAAAGGCAATATATTGTACATTTTTCTGCTTTTTATAAGCTTCATTTTCTTTCTACCCACCTTTTTCACTTTTTTTTTTTTTTTTTTTTTTTTTTTTTATATAGTTGTTATTGTTCTGTTTGCTGTTGTTACATGTTCTATTTGTCGTTGTAGATCCCAGGTACACTGTTCTGCCTCAACGTGGCAAAACAAAACTCCTGTGGGAGTGTCCAAGGGTACGCGAGAGTGAACCCATTGCACGGACGGAGTTGAAAGAGAGCTCTCACGACCCTGTCGATAATCCATGCGCTGTTCCTCAAGGGACCGTTACATTAATGCCGGTTCCCCCATGGTTAGCTTGGTATAACATAGGAAGATGTCGGAGGCTCCCTGTAAACTCGGTTCTTTGGCCTTGTCTAGCCCATGCGCCCACAAATAGCAATGCTTTATGTAGACATTGACTTGGGTCTCTTCCAGACAGAACGGCGGTTCAGACAGGTTTTTTTTTTTTTTTACTGTTGCTCAAACAGGTTTTTTTTTTTTTACTGTTGCTCAAACAGGTTTTTTTTTCAAAATTAGAGCTCGAAGAGCCTTCAGCTCAGCTTTTAGATGATCAAACAGCCGTTGTAGATAATGTTGACTTGTTGCTTTGTAATTTCTTTGCTATCTTGTTCTTGTCCATTAAACTGTAACAAAAAAAAAAAAAAAAACGATTTGTTGAAAATCAACTGTGATTTATTTAAAATAAAAAATGATTGTCCTAGCCCAACTATCATCGTATCGCTATAACAATTGAAAATCTAAGCTTGCTGTCCTAATATTAGATCAAGCAAGGCAAAGGCAAAAGACACTAGCTCCAGCTTTAATAACCTGCCCATTGTGCAGCCAAAATTGTGGGCTCACATAGGTCTCACCAGCCACATGAGGAGGCACAAAACCCCAGTGCAAAAGTGGTCATCATCGAAACATGATGAACAAAATATATATATATAATATTACATCTATAAATGATGTTACCTTTCTTAATGCCAAGTTTATACTGTTATTTTTGTGCATTCGTACCATAAACCTCATAAAATTGTGTGTAAAGCACTATTTCTACTATCTCTAATCTAAAGTGCGCTTTTCTACATCTAGACTATTCAAACAATTAACTCCATTAAGCTCTAAACCCTAACAGCTTACACCTCACTGTAAACACTTTGAGTCCTTAAGTTAGCATGTATCTAACACTGGATAAATACTTACTAACGACGACCAATATATTTATATTAAAACCTTTATTTCAGTTCACACATGTGGTGTTGGCTACCACCAGTGTATTAAGTCTCGTCAATGTATACCAGACTCTTGGTTTTGTGATGGAGAAGAAGATTGTTCAGATGGTTCTGATGAAGATGCTGAACACTGCTGCTCCAAGGGAAGTTGTGGTAAGTAGTTTTGTTTCAGCAAGAACTGCTTCAGTGAAATCTATTAGACCAGATGTTGTCAGCTACAATATCATGTTTGTTGTTTTCTTCTTGAGAAGAGAGAACTTCAACTTTAAGGATCTAATCCCTTTTTTCAATCTCAGTGGTAGCCTGTCCCATTTTCAACCACAGTGGTAGTTTATCCCACTTTTAACCTCAGTGGTAGTTTATTCCACTTTTAACCTCAGTGGTAGTTTATCCCACTTTTAACCTCAGTGGTAGTTTATCCCACTTTTAACCTCAGTGGTAGTTTATCCCACTTTTAACCTCAGTGGTAGTTTATCCCACTTTTAACCTCAGTGGTAGTTTATCCCACTTTTAACCTCAGTGGTAGTTTATCCCACTTTTAACCTTAGTGGTTGCTTATCCCACTTTCAATCTCTATAGTAGCTTATCCCACTTTTGCAACTTGAGAAATGTTATCCCACTTTCAACCTCAGTGGTAGTTTATCCATTTCCCGTGCAAGCAATTACAACTTTAAGGACAGAACACAGGAGAGTAAATGTTACAAAGTTAGAGAGGACAGGAGAATGACACCTAGTTAGAGAGTAAATGACACGTTGTTAGAGAGGAGAATGACACCTAGTTAGAGAGTAAATGACACCTAGTTAGAGAGTAAATGACACTTTGCTAGAGAGGAGAATGACACCTTGTTAGAAAGTAAATAACACGTTGTTAGAGAGGAGAATGACACCTTGTTAAAGAGTAAATGACACCTTGTTAGAGAGGAGAATGACACCTTGTTAGAGAGTAAATGACACCTAGTTAGAGAGTAAATGACACGTTGTTAGAGAGGAGAATGACACCTTGTTAGAGAGTAAATGACACCTAGTTAGAGAGTAAATGACACCTTGTTAGAGAGGAGAATGACACATTGTTAGAGAGTAAATGACACCTTGTTAGAGAGTAAATGACACCTTGTTAGAGAGTAAATGACACCTTGTTAGAGAGTATATGACACATTGTTAGAGAGGAGAATGACACCTAGTTAGAGAGTAAATGACATGTTGTTAGAGAGGAGAATGGCACCTAGTAAGAGAGGAGAATGTCACCTAGTAAGAGAAGAGAATGACACCTGGGTCATGAAAAAAAAATGACATTCTTAATTGATAAACCTGTTTTAATACTGGAGAGTAATTAATTTGGAGATATACTTCCATTGCATGGAAGAAAAATGGCAAAGTAATGGTGTTTCTTTGTTGTTTTTTTTTCTTTATTTGACAGTTGCATTTTAATTAATTTTTTTTAGATATCTTAGACTTAGACTTAGGTCCTCCCGTGCTGTTCGGCGCATTGGGCGGCAAGCTGTCTCCATAAAGATCTGTCATTGGCAATGTCTGAAGCCTCCTCCCACCTGGTGTCAACTGTTCTGAGGTCCTCCATGAAGGTGTGTCGCCAAGTAATATGAGGACATCCCTGTTTGCGCTTTCCTCGTATTGGCTTCCATGTTATTGCAACTCTTGGTGTGCGTAATTCATTTTGACGTAGAGCATGTCCCGCAAACCTCATGCGACGCTCTGTCACAACCTCACTAAGTGTTTGACTCCCAGTTCGGCAGATGGATTTCCTTGTTTGAGATATTGAGATGTTAGATATTATTAAAATATATTATTATGTTTTCAATGATAAGATGAAGCTGTATTTTGAGCAAAAAAATTCCATTAAGTTTTATGACTTTTAATAAACCATTTAACCATCTTATCTCTAGTGTATGTTTGTCATTTCTGTACTATTTTGGTTCGATTGTTTATTATTAATTCCTTCTTTCTTTTACTGTTCACAATACTTTAACTAATAATCCAATCCAAGACTTCACCTTTCAATGAGTATTAAGATGATAAGCATTATTATAAATGAATAAAATGCCGATGTGTTTGTCCATCTCAGACAGGAAGTGTGCCGCGGATGAATATAAATGCCTTAGTGGTAACAAGTGCATCAAGTACGAGTTCAGGTGTGATAATGAGTATGATTGTCCAGACAATTCGGATGAAGTAAGTTGGACTAGAAATTAGATTTATTCATTATATACAGCATGCAATGTGATTGATAGTGACATGACATTTTTTGTCTACCAGTGTATCATTCCCACCATAGGACTGTTCCTAGGCCTGCTGAGAAAGGAGGAGGGTTGGGCGTAGAGCTACCTACCCTACCCCTTAGAAAAACCACTAGCTACAGAAACACCAAACAACAAAGCAACAGGAAACTATGTACTGCAAGAGACAAGTAGAAAAAAAAAGTCTAGGTTCAATTATAAAAATAGGAATGATTTTAGAACAATCTCTACATACAAAAGCTAGCTCATAACTTAGCCAAGATTTATTACATGTAATCTAAATAGACTTATAAGTAAAGGCTGAATCTCTGTTATTGAGGGTCGTTGACTTGTAGCACCAAATTGCTGGTAGACAACTAAACTTCTCTACGCATATTGTATCTTAACTTGTAAACCTTGAAATATTAAATATTATTATTTTATTATAATATAGACAAAATCAACTTGTGATGAAATGCAATAAGTATAGTAGATTTTAGCAATAATATAAAATGGTATTTTAAACAAAATATAGCTCACTACAATTACACATCTTTTCATTATCACGTTCTGGAGTCATCTGCCCTAACTAAGTCCGATGGCAAAAATGCCATCTATCTTGTATCAGTCACAATCAATAACTAGCCCTTTCCCACCGTCACCATTGAAATACACACACTCCATAACAAGCTCAATTTCATTTGATGGCCAAGTTGTAGGTTTTGTTGAACAATGGCACAATAAATGTGTTGTCAGTTGTTGCTTACAAATCAATGTCTTTCTATCTGAGCAGATTGATTGTGGAGAATGGTGCGACCCTGTCAAAGAGTTCAAGTGTGTGAATGAAACTAAATGCAGGCCCAAAATTTACTTGTGTGATGGAGAGAGGAACTGCGCTGATGGAACAGATGAAAAAAACTGCAGTGAGTTTTTTGAGACTACTATAGCATCTGAGAGAATATTAACTTTGCTACGTATTACAATTAGCATTTTTTTAAAACTATAGTTTGAAATTATAGAGTATAACCACAATAGGATTCCCAGAATCTTTCTATATTCAGAACATTGGCATTGTGATTTTACGTTTCAATTTTGGGTTGTAAATTAAAAATGTTTGATACATCTCGATTCAGTAAGGAAATAGTCTACAGAAATGGCAATAAACATTTTGGCTCCTTGTCAAATAACATAGTTGCATTACTAAGTGCTTTGAATTGGGTTTATTATTTAACATTTTTGTAAATGTATAAATTAATAATTATATAAATTATTGAAACTTAAATCTTCTCTGTGTGAGTCACTATGGCTTAACACTTATGAAGTTTCAAGGACTTATTTATAGTCAAAAGTAAAGTAAAGTACCCTTTTCAGACCTTGTGATCTATAGGACAGAAGAAGTAAAGATCATCTGTTTCTATACCCGACTGTTATTGAGGGTGTCATGTGGACAGCTCAATGACCAACCACCTTTACTTTCCCTAACTAAAGTCAGGCACCCATTAGAGTTGAGTGGACTTAAGGGTGTACTAATAATCCTGGCACTAAAAATCCCAGTCTTCACTGAGATTTGAACCCTGGACCTCCCAGTTTGGAAACCAAGTGCTTTACCACTCAGCCATCATGCCCCCCTCTTCATAATCTTACCTTCTATGAATAAGCTCAGACTTATCTTGCTTCATCACCATTACAAGCCTTAACAATCCTTAACTCATTTTACTTTTGCCTTCTAGCAAAGCAGGAGAGGATCTGTCACAAAGATGAATTTGCCTGTGGTTCTGGGCCCTGTATCAAGCTTATGTATCGTTGCGACAACAAGACGGACTGCTTTGATGGTTCTGATGAGCTTAACTGCTGTAAGATACTCAGGGAATATTTATTTCTAATGTTAGGAATTTATATTGGATTAGGCGCATAAATGGCTGGATAGTTTATTTGTTTATAAATCCTAGTAGGGACAAAATTATAAAAACAAGAATGGTCAAAAGTTAGTTGATAGCATTAGTCCCCTTTTCGAGGTTAATGCTAAACATTTCTTTTGCTTTTTTGAATCTGTTTTTTTTTCTACCCACCACAAACTTGTTCTCATCCTCTCTTTTGGCTGTTAGTGTTTCTAAACTACTGTCAGTCAATAAGTGTTTGGGTATAGGATTAACATTTATCTTTTTTTTTTTCTGTTCCGCTTGTTCATCAGTGGCTAATATGACAGTCAAGAGCTGCAGTCGCCCAGACAAGGAGTTTGCCTGTCATGATGGTAAACAGTGCATAGACAAGTTCTTCAGGTGTGATGATGACTTTGACTGTGATGACAAGTCTGATGAGCTAGACTGCAGTAAGTATTGGACATCTTTGTGAGCTTTTACCCCTGTCCCTTAAAGAATATAATTGTTTACATTATTTGTTCTAAACTTGTAGATAGGAACCATAAACAGTTCATAGGTAATACATAAATATAATGAAAAGATATAAGATAAACTAGTAATCAATAATTATAATTCATCATTATTTCAAAGCTTAACAATTTTAAATGGTTGCTTAATTTTACAATGGATACAAAAACCCAGCACTGATCAAAGGGTTGCCAGTGGACTGGATTGATGTAGATTGCAGGAAATATGACTTTGAGAATCAGTGTTGTTGTTTTTTTTCTCCCTTCAGAACAGTAACTTTTAGTCAGCATTTATTTTATAACATTTGCTTGTTTGTCTTCCAGCCAAGTGCCAGTCCCCTAACTTTGCGTGCAAGACTCATAGCTCCATGTGTATCCCACCTGAGAAACTGTGTGACAACAGAAATGATTGTCCCGATAGCTCAGATGAAGGAAGACTTTGTGGTAATGGTTTCACCTTTTTGTTTTCTTTCATACACACCTTAGCCTACACAGCTTTCTAGCATAGTTGAAATTGATTCTATTGAAGACTAGTTGGTTACTACTATGCTTGTAATATTTTCAATTACCCTCCCCTGTTCCACCCCCACCCCCTTTTTTTTTTACTTAAACCCCCCCCCCCCCCCAACTACCTGTTGAAAAAAACTTTTTAAAAAAATGCACTTATTATTTTCAGCATCATAATCAGTTGATAAATATGATTTCATAAATGTATGAATGCTTAACTTCTCTTGAACAGTTTTCTTATAATAAAATACAGTGGAAGTGCTTTAGTTAGTATAACATTAATCATTGCTGATTGAATAGCTATATCAAGAGCTTACAATAAGTGCTTTAATACTCGTACATCAAGTTTTTAAAATAGCATTAGGTGTCAGTTCATGAAGACTCACAGAGCTCAAGCATCAGAATTAGTTTCAAAAAATCATAAGTCCATTCCACAATGCTAAAAAATACCAAATAAAGCATAGCCCCTTCTTAAGCCTAGAATAGGTTGTTACTATGTATTTGGCAATGAAGGAACCTACAGTTGTGAAACAGTAGTGCAGAAAGGGCTAAAAACTTTCTGTTGGTCTTTTTGAAATAATTTATTAGCACCTTGTATTTTGTTTTTAAGTTAGAGTTAAATTTGTAACAATTGTCATGTATTCTAACCTGAGCTATTGTTGTCTAGAATATGACATGTGCATAAACCATGACTGTGAAGGAACCTGTCACAAATCCCCTGAGGGCTTTGTGTGCTCCTGTCCAGAGAACCAGAGACTGAGGCCTGACAACAAGACTTGTGCTGGTCAGTAACTAGTTTCATGGCATGAGTAGTTAAGTAAGATCAAATCTGCTCTTCATATTAGATGTATCTAGTTACCTAAAGAGCACACAACTTCTTATAACAAGTACGCATAATGATTTATCGTCTTGTATGTTTACCTTCACAGCCATAGACTCTTGTGAGAAGTGGGGCGTTTGCAGTCAACTTTGTCAGCAGACTGTCAAGGGACATAAATGTCACTGTAGTCCAGGCTACACGCTGCAGTCAGATCAATACAGCTGCAAGCCCAATGGTATGTACTTACAGGCTCTTAAAGAGATAGCTTCCCTGTTCTGAAATAGCATGGAAGCTTCTATTTCCATTTCCATCCCGCAAGGCAATATTGTCATCTCATTATTGTCATCTCTTATTGTTATTGTGATATCAATAAACTGTTTCATTTAGATAAGCAAAATAAAGTCTCATTTCCATCCTGCAAGGCACATTGTCATCTCTTATTGTTTGGGATATCAATAGACTGTTTCATTTAGATAAGCTTCTTTCAGAATTGTGCTGCTTGTAAAATGATGACCACAATGTGATTAACTTTGATTTGTTTTACTCAGACCCTGTGCCAGTGTACATAATCTTTGCCAATCGCCATGAGATCAGACGTTTGAATGTCCGGAACAACTCTATGGTTCACCTGGTATCTAACCTTCAGAATGCCATTGCCTTGGACTTTCATTACAACCAGTCTCTAGTCTTTTGGACTGATGTCAGCAATGATAAAATTTACAAAGGAGAGATCAATGCCAATTGTGAGCATCTTTGTCTTAAGTAAAAAAAAAGTTAAAACTAAATATTATGAGGATGTGGAAATTATGTGGGGGTGAAATACATGAATAATGGGTTGGGACATAAGGGTTGCAAATGCATTAGTGATGGATGAGTCATGTGAAATGTGGTTATAGATTGGGATGATTTTAAAACAAATCAATACCTTATTTCAAATATTGAATGAATCATATCGTTAAAACTTTGTTTTAGAACATGTTGAAAAATTAGTTCAAAGAAGTCCTTCAAAATTAAAAAAGGAATGGTGATAAAAATAGAGAAACATTTATATGGGCACAAACAAATCTTTGCTAGACAGGTAATATGTGACCCTAGTTGTCAGGGGCATAGCTAGGAATTTTCCATCATTTGGGGACCCGGGGGCTTGACCTCTTTGGGTTCTCTTGTATTTTGCATAATATTTAATGTAAAAAACACTCATTTGGGGGCCCCCCTAAATTGGGTTGGGGGGGGCTTGGAAGGATTTTCAAATCCCCTCCTCCTCCCCTTTCACATTAGCTACGCCACTGTTATTTATTAAAGAATCAATTCTTTGTTTTTGTTTAATCTTGCCTGAACAAACTACAATGAATGTAAAAGCTTGTTTTAGGCTGAAGTTCATGTTGTTGATGAAAAACAATTATTGGTTCATTGGAGGCTTTGTCATTTTACAAAAATGATTTTGAAACAGCTATCTGGCTCACATGGTGCCATCTTTGAACATGGTAAGTTCCCCTTTCAGATCATGCGATGTACAAGGCAGATGATTTAAAGGGCATCTGTTTATGTGGCCCAAGGTTAACAAGGGTGTCATATGGCCAGCAAAATGATTAACCACCTTTATTTTTCCTCCACTATCATCACTTTTAGAGCTGGGTGGACTCAGAGGTGCCCTAAAGATCCCGAAATTAAAAATCCCAGTCTCACCAGGATTCGAACCTGGGCCGATCCAGTTCATGAACTTTATTTTTTGCTTAACCAATTACACCACAACAGTATTGTGATAGTCTTGTTTTGTCTTTCTTAGCAGCTGTCACAAAGATCGAGCCCATCATTGAGTTTGGCCTGGCCACCACTGAAGGTTTGGCTGTGGACTGGATTGCCAACAACATCTACTGGGTGGAGAGTAACCTTGACCAGATTGAGGTGGCCAAACTGGATGGATCGCAAAGGGCCACTCTGATAGCAGGGAACATGACCAGCCCTAGAGCCATTGTACTTGATCCAAGAGTGGGGTTGGTAACATATATTGATATAAAACAATAGTAGAAAAAAAAATTAACAAATCATTTCCATGTGGCCATTTTAAGCCCTCTTTTGAATGAGTTTTTTTTTTATGGTCTTCTTTTTAGTTGAATCAATGTAGTAATCAATGATAACAAAAAAGAACATAAATTAGGAATCAAGTGATATGAATAACATTATGTAACTTTTAGTTCCTATACTAAACATTAGCTATCACTTAATTTAGTTTAATTTTCATGACTGTAGGAAGCTGTTTTGGACTGACTGGGATGGTTCACATCCTAGAATTGAGTCATGCTCTATGGCTGGTGAACCTGAGACTCGCATGGTAGTGTTTGACATTCGCAACTACAAGGGAGCTGGATGGCCTAATGGGTTAGCCTTGGATTACGAGACGAAACGTCTGTATTGGGTTGATGCAAGGTTTGTTTTATCTTTGTATTATTCTTCATTATTATTGCATCATTAGTACAGCTTTTAAAAGTTTTTTTCTAGTTTTATGTTTACTACATTTTTATACTGACCTATATAGGTGAAGTAATCCTCGAGGGATTTTGGGTACAACATGGCCTAAATTGTTCCTATGTGCCAAAAATCCAATCCAATTTTTCTTTACTAAATGTTATCACTCTGCTTCCCTCCTTTTCAAGAATATTAAATAGTTACTCTGTATGAACTTAAGACAAGGCAAATTAGAATACATAGTTTCTGACACATGGCAATAGTAAAATTTTGGTTTTATGTGAAGGCAATGTCTGCAAAGAAGTTGGCCATCTGGTAAGCAAATTTGTTGCCGGTCAGAAATTTGTATTCACACACCTCTTGCAATCAGAATAGTTGGAAGAATACAAGTGACACTGATTTGTTTTCAGGTCCGACTCCATCCATAGTGTCTTGTACAATGGCAGTGATCATCGCCTGGTCCTTAAATCACACAGAGCATTGAACCATCCTTTCTCTCTGGCAGTGTTCGAGCATTATGTCTACTGGACAGACTGGAGGTTCAATACACTGGTTATGGTCTCTGTATTTTTACTTTCGTTTTAGCATCTTAGAAATGTTACTTATGAAACTATATTCTTTTTTCACCTTTAGATGTTTTAAAGATATGAATAAGGGAGTAACTTTGTCTTCTTATATGTTAATGACTGAATTGAAGAGCAGGTCTTATGAAACTTGCAATTTGACTGAAAGCTGTGGGTTTCTCTAACAATTAGTCATGTGGATCAGATTATAAGTCTTATTCAATTTGTACTGTCTGACATATTTGGCTCACTCAGTTTTCACTAAAGTTGTGATTCTTATAGTTTTGCATTCTGAGCCAGCATACAACTTAATGGCTTAAAAGGCATTACAGTTTCAATTTCCTTGTGCTATTTATCAAGGACTTGTAACAGTTACCAGATTTTTTTTTTTTTCCAAAAAGTATTACTTAATTCTTTTTTGAAATGTTTCTAAATCCTTAGTTTTTAAGATGGTAACTTAAGTTAGAGAACAAAGCTTTTGTAAGGGAACTTAAGTTAGAGGTCAAAACTTTTGTAAGGGAACTTAAGTTAGAGGTCAAAGCTTTTGTAAGGGAACTTAAGTTAGAGGACAAAGCTTTTGTCAATAGATATTTCTGTGCTATCCAGTCATGTGATCAGTTATTTCTGATTTCTTTCAACAGGCCAACAAATTTAATGGTTCTGATGTGACAGTCCTTCACAGAACCTACCAGCAACCATTTGATCTACAAGTGTATCATCCTAAACGACAACCTCAAAGTTAGTCAAACATTGCCATTTATGTGTGTGTGTGTGGAAACATTTGTCTGGCTTGAAAAGTTGCAATAGAATGGCATATAAACTGCTAACCTCTTGCAAGGTGGTATTTGATCATTACAGATGGGATTTCAACTCTGGTTCATTCTATCATCAGTCCTAATGAAACACTTGGATAAGGTAGTGGGCTGAGCACTTACAATCAGTATCTCAAACTCATAAGGTGAAATCCTGTCAAAATTTTTTTTGTTGAAAATTTGAGATGCAAAGTAAAACTTTAAGCTCTACATAATGGGCTTTCACCACCCTTTACCTTCCATAAGTGTGCTAAAATGTTGGGGCTCCATTTGTCTCTGTCTTTTTATCTTCGATAGTATTTCTCTCAAGGACAGGCCTGTCTGCTGACTTTTCTTTTTCCTGGTACTGTTCCCTGAAGTAAGGTCTTTGTAAGTTCTGAGGACCTTGTGATATAACCATAGAGTTTTAGCTTGCATTTTATATTACACATTATACATTTATTTTTTGTTTTTACTATAAAGTTTTATTTGACTCTTTGTAATAACAAATGCTTTAAAAAATATTTTTTTTAGGTCAGAACCCATGTCTCAGTAACAAATGCAGTCACCTGTGTCTGATTGGAGACAAAATCAAACCAGTCTGTCGCTGTCCTCACAGGTTTAAGATGACCAGTGATAATTTAAGATGTGAAGGTAGGCACATTTAGTTAAAGTTTTTTTAGACAATATGCTGTGATTTGGAAGCAGATAGGCCAAATGTGGGGACAGTTTGAGAGACTTGCCCAGAAATAAGATGCATGGAGAAAGCTGGTTAGTGGCCTATGCCTCAGACAAGACCACAGGCAGAGATGAGATGAGACTATACAAAATATTATTTTCAAAAGCAATACATTATTTTATGCTTAGATATCTTAGTATTTTGTTTCCCATTAATTGATTTTAACAGGTAAGGTAGATGACCTTTTGAAAGAAGTTAATTACTTTGATATACGAGCTAGATATCTTAAAATTAATTTTTTATGCTACATGCTGTCCCTTACAGTGTCTTTGGTGGCTTAGTTGACAACTTTATTAAAGATTACCCCCCTGTCTCTGATCTCTTCTGATTTATTGATTTAATTTTGTCAAACCCTAGTCCTTCATATTATCCACTATTTTTACAGCCCTTTAGGCCAGTGTTTCCTAAAGGGTTTATATGGACCCCCCCAGTGGTCTATGATGACTTCCAAGGGGTCTAAGAGACAAAAAAAGTCTGGGAGCCACTGGCTTAGCCAATAGTTTTAAAATGCTTGCCATGTTTCTTTGTCTTTGACAACTATTAAACAAATTAGTAAACAGAATTTACAAGTCAAAAAAATATTAATAGATTTTGCACAGGTTGATCAGCTGATAGAATATTAATTTGGGGCTAATGGCATGTGCCATTATTTTGTATTGTGACCATGACCTTTGTGTGCATTTCCCTCCACCAGAAGACAACACTTTTCTGCTGTTCACCAAGGAGAATGAGATCCGAGGAGTTGACCTAGATAATGCCCACTACAATGTCATCCCATCCATCACTGTGCCGTTTGTGGAGAATGCTACCACTATCGACTATGACGTGGCAGTAAGTGAACAAGCTACACAACTATATAATCTCTTTGAATCCGAAGGTCATTGTAGTTTATTTATTGCAACTGCATTCTCATTGTTATAGAAGAAGTGAATGAGAACCAAGTATAGTGATGACTATAAAGTAAATACGTACAGAACTTAACAGTAATCACAATGATGGTATGACAAGATAGGATGTTTTACATTAAATTAAGAATCAAATGTTCTGAATATGGAACTATGTACAATTATAAGATAAGATAATGTTTGCATTGGATTCTGGTGCTGTCCAATCCTTCTGGTGTTGTTGACTCTATACATTTGTAACTCAGCTCCCAACCCTCAATAATAAACAACCTTGGTTCATGTTTGACATGCGTTTATGACTTAAGAATATTTGATTTACTTTAAATGATAAAGTAACTGTTTTGTTTGTTTTATTGGCTGTCATCTTAGATAACATATTTTTGTTTGTCACACTTATAAATGTGCAACCTCATAAATGAAATAATTTAGTCTTGAATAATAACCTCCTATTAGCCTAAGTTCAAACTAACCAATGTATTACTTACAAAAAATGCATAACATCTTTGACTATTAGGGTATTAGCTTTTACTGATATTTTTGGATGATGTAGAAATGTCATCTTGATATTCTTAGTAATGCCTAATAGATAAGTAAATTAAATTAATAAACTTTTTTATTTAACTAGTAAAATATTGAGAGAAGCCTTCTTGTTATAAATGGTTAAGAGCACAACTACCTGTGAACATGTTGTTTTTTTTTCATCATGTGAGTTGAGCTGATGAGCCAATATTTTGTTTGTTTGTCTTTATGTATGAGCTAAACAATTAAATACTTTGAATTGAGTTTCAAGTAACATAATGGCCTAATGACCTAGTTCTTAAAGTCATATGAAATATTTCTACCCAACAGGATGAGCGCCTTTACTGGACAGACATGAAAAAGAATGTGATCACTAGTGCTTACCTGAATGGAACAGGAATTACTACAGTCATAGACTCAGGTAAGAGTGATAAACTTTGGCTTTTTAGTATTTAGAATTGAGAATAAAAATAATACACCATTGATTATTTAGGATGTAATAATTTTTTTTAGGAGGTGCTGTGGCTGAACTGTTAAGCCCTTGGCTTCCGAATCGGGGGTTCTGGGTTTGAACCCTGGTGAAGACTGGGATTTTTTATTTCAGGATCTTTGGGTGCCTGTGAGTCCACCCAGCTCTCATGGGTACCTGACATTAGTTGGGGAATAGTAAAAGGGGTTGGTCGTTGTGCTGGCCACATGACATCCTTGTTAATCGTATGCCACAGAAACACATGGCCTCTACATCATCTTCCCTCTAGATTGCCAAATCTGAAATGGGGAACTTACTTACATCAAAATGAGGCTTCTCATTTATCTTGTGTTTGATGGTCATTGCTTCCACAGCTTTAATGACATTTTTTCTTTCATTGTCTCATGTTTTTGTTTTCTTCCTTTCTCAGGTCTGTCCAATCCTTCTGGTTTTGCCATTGACTGGGTGTCCAGGAACATGTACTTCTCCTCTTATACTGATGTGGCTGGCTACATCTCAGTAGCCAAGCTGGACGGTGCCTTCCGTAAAGAGATCTACAGATCAGATGCCAAAACTGTATCCAAACCCAACTCTATCGCCATACACCCATCTGAGGGGTTAGTATTTTGTTTTTAAGCTATCATCTTAAATCCTGATTCTCTTTTTTTCCCTTACACCAGGGCATTCACTTATCCACATCATCCATCTTTAATCTCATATTTTGGTTTAGTTTTAAAGTTTCTGATGTACCTGAAGACTATTATTACATTTGAACTCAAAAGTTTACCTGCATGATGGCTGGGGGGAAGGAAGAGAGAGCAGTATTTAAACTTGGTAGGTGTTGCGGTGACTACCTGAAGCATTTACTAATGCAACCAGGCTACCAGCTACTTTTATTACAGAAATTATCCAGCTATCCTTTCATGTGACTTTCTTTATTAGATGTGTTCATTCGATTGTGTTTTAAACTGTATTTTTAATAGGTTTTGTTCAAAGAGAAGTAAATGTTTATTTCTGTCACAAAAATCCTTAACTAGCCCTTTCGTATTTCCTAAACATACGTCTCCTGCATTTTAGTTTTAGAAAAGTTTTTATATGACAATTGAAATTTTATTGTAATCAGAATTTGATTTGGTAACATTTCATTAGATGGCTCATATTTTACTGCTTGTATTATCCTATTTCAAAAAGAAAAAGTTTTTTTTTTTTTTTTTTTTTTTTTAACAATATTTTAAAAATAATACATTTTAATCTGACAGTATCATGTTCTGGTCAGACATGGGAGGTAACACCATCTGGAAGGCGGATATGGATGGCAAGAAGTTCCATGAGTTTGTGACTGTTTCTAACAAGGGAGCACAAAAACCAGCCAGTGAGTTTTAGCTTTCGTTTCCAGTACAATGTGCTGACCTCATAGTAGTTTAACTCTCTGGTCAGTGTACATTCATTGTTTTTTTTTGTGGGGGTTTACCTTTCCACATGTAACTTCAGGTTTAAAGAGTATTACATTCTAGCCCAGGATGACATGAGATGACGGCAGTCATTGTTCCAACCTGTGACCATTGACACAACTATCCAGAATAGATACCATACGATGATGCTCTATCAGCTATCTGCATCAGTTTTATTCATTTTGCTGAAGTACTTAGGATCCCCTTGCTATGTCAATACAAATCTCTTACAATTTAAATGAGAATGTCATTGCTTCAGGAGGTGGACAACAAAAGAAAATAAGTTACAAAAAAAACTCATCAAAAATACTATTACAGAGAAATATGGTTTTGTGCAAACTCTTTGTCAAAAATATTAAAGCTTTATGAGCTAAACATAAAATCTGAAATAATTTCATGTTTAAAGGAAATAATTTTGACGAATATCCATGTTATTTATCTATTTCCGTTGTTGTGTAACACAAACTCTTTTAATTCAAAATCCTTACCTATTTCCTTCCAATTAAGTAGATTCCAAAAGTGCATGACATAGCTTAGACAGGACATGTGTGCCATACAGTAATGCATAAAATAGATGATGCAGGTTAGCCTTACCCTAATGATTTCAAGGCAGGCACTTGATTGGAATCCACAAGGAAAACTGAAAGTGGTCAGATCCAAGCAAATCTGGAAGAAGCCTGTCATCAGTGAAGCTGAGGATACTATAATTACCTGGGAGCAGATGAAGAAAGCTGCTCAGAACCAAGTTAGGTGGAGAGGTGTTGCAGCTCTATGCTCCCCTGGGAATCCATAATATTAAGTCATAAGTCAATGATTTCATAAAGAGGATTCAATTTATAATGAAAAAGTCTTTCAAATGTAAAGTTAAAACTTCAAGTCCAATTATGAACAAACACAAAAGTTTTATAATAGAAATGCTAAAAATTGTGTCTAATCTATTAAACGAATGATGTAATTCCAATATTTTTTATTTCCATTGCATGTCAGGTTTAACTGTGGACATAGATACCAACAGATTGTACTGGATTAGTCGAGGTGAGAAGGCCATTTTCTGGTGTAACATCTCATTGTCCATCTGCAAGCCCACCTTGGACCAGAACATCCCTATTGAGGACCCCATCTCCATGGCCCTCTACACACCAGAGAAGCCCGGGGGACAGGGCAGGGACAAGATCTTCTTCTATGCCAACAATACCTACATTATCAAGGTGATGGTTTAGAATGTTATCTTTGCTTTTTATTGTCAATGGATAGCTGCTTTCAAAAAAAATTTTAAATGGGAAAACTTTAGGGTTTAATTCTTTCAATTAAGTAATGAAAATCCTGTTGTAACCATTTATTCGCTGAATTTATTTTTGTGGCTTATGGTGGTCTAGTGTTGTAATGTGATACAATTCAATACCTCCAGCTCTAGTGAATTCAATCACTACTGAATCACTGCTATAAAAACAAAATCCACAAATGTTCTTTTATAATAATGTTTATTCTTGAAATGGGAAAATGTCATCTTGTCTATTTACTGTCCAGTCTCTATGGTAACTAATTATTCTTTAACTGTAAAACTGTTGTCTAAACATATATTCCACTTTGGTACTAGATAAAGACCTAATAAATCCTAGTACTTGTACCCTGACTCTAGTGAGATCTAGTTTCCATCAGTGGACAATGGTGCTTTCAATTCAGGATTTTAGGATATCTTTTTAACCTGTCCAGTTTTTATGCTACCCAAGGATCCTCTTTAATTATTGGTCACAGTACTGTTAAGATGTTGGAATGAACTAAAGAAAATAACTCACTGATTCTCAGATCGCTGATGTCTCTCTGATTGCAGAAGCACAATCCAACTATGATCAATCAATATCCCTGATAAAAAGAAATAATGTCACAATCTCCAAATCAAATTTACATATCCCGATTCACTAACACAATAGAAAACAATCCCTCATTCCTCAGTCAAAAAATCCAAAATTATAACTAAAGTTTCTTAGCACATTTACACATAGTTAAAATCATTTATGCCCAACAGCATAAACAAAAAAAAAACCCTTCTTCGCACATGGCAAAAATGGTTAGTTAGGGAGGAACAGGGTTACACCAGTACTTTAAAGTACTTCATGATTATTTAAAACAAGTTAAAACATGATGATAAGGTTGAAACTTTTAAGTACTTCATGATTATTTAAAACAAGTTGAAACATTATGATTACATTGAAAAAAAAAGCGTTGTTCACATTTCAAACTAGTTATTCTGTGGATGTCTTAATGATGTGGCTAGACCTTTCACCTTTTTCTTATGTTGTCACAGAATGAGAATGGGAACCAAAAAACTTTAAGAGAAGATGCCCAGAACGTTTATGACCTGAGAGTTTATGACCCCAAGAGCAGGAAAGAAAGTAGGTTCGGTTTTATTCTTACTTTAATAAGAAACATTTACTGAATTGGTTGTCAGTTTCCATTTATAATGAATTGCTGCACATCTTGCTATTTTAATCCAGGCAAATCATTTTAACATTTTATGGGTGCTCAAACATTTACATAGCAATATTCTTTTATGGGAAATGTCTGATTGAACTTAAAAGCAATTCCAAAAAAATATATAGTTTTTAAATCACATACAGGAGGAATTCTTTCTGTTTCATTTTATTATGAAAATATAATTGGTTTATTTTTAGTCCTTGGATAAGTAATTCTCGATGATTCTCTACCTAACAGTTAAAAATAATTGTGCTATCGCCAATGGAGGCTGTGAGCAGCTATGTTTACCAAAACCCAGTGAAGGGATAGTATGTGAATGCACAGTTGGTTACAAGACAGTCAATGGCAGCAAATGTCAAGGTAAGACATTAAATTACCTACAAATTATACTTCCACAGTCTTTCTCATAATTAATATTTGACCTGGCTATATTCCCTAATGGAGTGTTTCCCAAACTTTTTCCATAACGGAACACCTCGTACATTCTGAGTATTTAGTGGAACAGTTTGCTTATTTTTTTAGAGAGATTACTTCACATGGTGGCCTACTAGTTCATTATTCCACTAGTTCATGGAAAACCTATTCAGGCCTTGTGGAACACTAGTGTTCCGTGGTTACACTGCCCTAGTGTGTCCATTATGTTACTACTTGTGACATGGCAATGAGCTATTGGTGTAAACTGCCCACAGGTTGCAATGTCATATATCAGTGTTAAGGCCTTTTATATCAATTGGTCTCCATTGTATAGATTTTTTTTTTATAGAAATTCTAACGACATTCTAAAATTTTAATTAATAAAGAAAAATTAACATCTTTTCATTCTTTTTAATTTTGAATTTAAACATCTGCAGCTGTGGACTGGCTTTTTAAGTTCAATTTGTTGTAGAGGGTTGAATAATATGTTGATAGTTAAGTACTTCCCTTCATCAAACTCCATTTGAGTGAGGGCTTGAGAGGTTCAAATCCTCACTTGCAAAAGTCCTGGACAGAAACCCTGCTGTTTTGCATAGTGCAATATATGTCTTCATACGGGTCGAGAATTTGTGGTAGCCCAGAACTGTGGAGATGGAGATTAGCAAGTCATGGGAAGTAAAAAAAAAATGAGACATGGTTTCCTCTTCCCTGCGGCATCGGCACTGTGCCTCACTCCACTTTTGTGGATTAAACCCTGCCCATACCAGCAAGTATTTACCTTAAAACATTTTACAATCATTCTTTGGCATCTTTCCTTAAAAAGAAGTCAATTTCACTTTAAACAACTTTTGATTACTTACTCTTAAATGTAACTCTTTTTACTTTTACTTGTAGGTTAGTACAGACTTTTAGTTTTGAAAGTCACCCTTTTTTGTCATTTTAATAGCAAGTAACCTTCAAATAATCAAATATTTGTTTAAAAAAATATGTTTGATTAATGAAATTTTTTTTAGCTTTTTTTTATGCTGTTGTTTCAAAGTGCTCGTAAAACAGTTTGGGTTTTTATAAAAAAAACATCTGGCCGTACAAATAGTTTTACTCTTGAAAAGGGAAGTAATAATTGTTAGGTGAAGAAATTATTTTAGGCTTAAAGTTATCCAGGCTGTCAATGTCTTTAATTTCAGGCATAGAGACATTCATCCTGTACACTCAAGCATCTGAAATACATGGAATGACCTTGGACTTGAATGGTAGTGTGCCAGCCTTGGCTTCCATCTCCAAAATCTCTAGAGCTACATCAGTGGACTTTCATGCAGGTTACTGAAAAAATTCATTGAAATTTAACCCAATAGCTTCGATTTCCAGTTTGAAAAATCTTTCTAATACCCTCAGCAAAGAGAGGTAACTCCAAAATGCAAAAAAAATCTTTAAAATTAAACAATTTGAAAAAATAATATAAATTTTAGATCTAATACGGTACTAAGAAATAAATAAATAACTTTTAAAATAGAACGATATGCCTAGTTTGAAAACTATACTTTTAATACCTTTAGAATATAAGAAAGCTTAAAAAATGCTCATTTTCCTGGGTGGGGGCGTGTTCGTTTGAAAAATTGTTTTACAAATAATAAAAAACAATACACATCAGGTTTTCACTAAAAAAAAAACCAGTCACCATGCTCTAGTTATTGTTTGAAATGAGACATGATGAGCTCTTCATATTGGAAAGTTTTAAAAAACTTTCTAGAGCCTCAACGCCTTATCCTGCTGTAGGACTTTTACGTAAAAGACACACTGTACTGCGGCAGGAGCTATTGGGTTACAACAATTTATTTGGATATTATTTGAATAAAATGTTTGAACAGCAAAGTAGACAGAGGTTAATTCATTATGTGGCTAAATATTCTTTTTTAAATAGTGATATTTTATCAATTGTGTATGTTAATAAGCTCAAAGCTTCTGTTATTCTTTATACTGGCTTGTATAATTTTACATATGTATGCTCAGGCAATGGACAGATCTATTGGGTGGACAGTGAGCTCCGGGTCATTTCTCGTATCAAGAGGGACCTTAGTGGACGAGAAGTGATTGTGTCACAGGGCATTGCTGGTGCAGAGTCCCTTGCAGTGGACTGGATAGCTGGTAATATATATTTTTTTTAAAGTTTATCATAATTATATAAATGCTAGTATATAATGAAGAACAACATCAACCAAAATTACCATTTTAATTATATCTGGTTGTTATGTGTTATGAACCCTGGATCTTTGTGACTACAAGACCATATTACTATTAATGTTATCATTAGTTTATGTAATAATATAAGTTTTAAAAATAATATTTTACAAAGACTACAATGTTTTAATTGAAATTATTATTACCATTTTTTGAAAGCATTTTAGGTAATAAATATCTATAGTAGGAAACAGAATTAGTGCATTTTAAAAAATTCATATTGATAATTGCTTAGAAATCTTTGAGCATCTGAATTGTATACAAACGAAAGACAAAGGAGACAAATCAGCTAACTGTGAATAGAGAAATGTATGATAGAAGAAAGCCAAGGAGTTGAGATTTCTAGAGAAAAAAAAGTGTGAGATGCTGAACTCATCATTTGTTTCATTAGGCTATAATGTGAATGTATCTGTATTATATATTATGTATTAAAGGCACATTCCTTGTTCCAAATGCTAGGACAAATTTGTACAAATGCTCCTTCTTCCCTAGTGCTATTAGAGCATGGAATGGGTTGCCTGGCCCAGCCAGGAAAACCAATGACTTGGCAGAATTTAAGTCAGGCATGACTAGATGCATGACACATAAGACGTAATCATCTTTTTTTTAAGTAACGCCTGTATTTTATAAGATATGTATTAGACTAACATCCAATCTTTCTGCAGGTAATATCTATTGGACTGACCAAGGACACAACACAATTGAAGTGACCAGACTGGATGGCAGTAAAAGATATGTGGTGCTTCATGATGACATTGAGAAGCCTCGATCGATTGTTGTGCATCCTATTAAAGGGTAACACATACTTTTAGAGCCTAACTTTCAAACATAGAGCTTCATTCTTTAAGTTCTAGAAATAGATTAGCTTTACCTTGTCAATCCATAAAGTTTCTAAAGGAAAATTTCATCAATAAATTCTATAATTTTAGATTTCTGTATTTTGTCAATGGGGTGAAAGACCCGAGAATCGTAAGAGCTCGACTGGATGGCTCAGGCAGGATAGACTTTGTGAATTCTATGAATTCTACAGACAGGCAGATTAAAGGGCCTACTGGCCTAGCACTTGACTATGAAACAGGTGACCTTTACTGGTGTGACAAAGATCGTGATGTCATTGAAAAGGTTACTGAGAGTGGGGTCAGATCATTAGTTGTCACCACCAACCTGACTGACTGCAGTAGTCTTGCAGTCCACAGAGAGAAACTTTATTGGGCTGATATGTAAGTATCCTTTGACTTTCTTGTAAAATCTGTTAACATTATTATAGTTAAACATCTTTCTAATATCTGGTAATTTGAAGAAGATGCTACAAAATATTAAAATAATACTGGAATTCAGTCTTTGTGCTATCATTATCAACTGATATCTTTTCTCATCTCACCTGCCCATTGACATTTGGTGTAGGGGTGATGCGAGAGATCTCGTAACCAAATCCCTCCACTTTTTTCTATCAGCAGCTGTTCTTGTCAGGATATCAGGAAAGAGGCTGGTCCATTCTTTTATGTTGTCCACCCAGCTTTTCTTTAGACAAAACTTTCTTCAGACTCCCTCCATTGTAATTTGAAGGATGACTCTTGACAGCGTTTCTTGTCTTACAATATGACCGAGCTCGGCTTTTCTCTCTTCACAGTATAGAGGAGTTCCTCCTTTTTGCCAGCCAGTGTGTTTACTTTTAATATAAATTATTGAGTGTTAATACTGACCACATAATCTCTTAGCAAGGCATAAACAGTTACTGGTGGACATATCCCAATGTATACTATTGCTGAGAGTTGTACTATAGCTTAGAGTTGTGCTTTGGCTTAGAGTTAATCTATGGCTAAGAGGAATTTTGTTCCATAAGTCATGATTTATGTGACACTAATTGTAAGGTAACTGTGAAATTATCTGATTATAATAGTAATGTCTGTTTTTGCATTTTTCTAGCACTGACCTTCAAGGTTCCATCAAGTACATCAACAAAACTTCCAACACTGGTAAAGACTACAATGTTTTAAAGTCTAACATCACCAAGTTGAAGGACATCAAGGTGTTTGACATCAGGGTACAATCTGGTAGGTCCTACATGTCAGGGTGGGATTTCAGATTAGCTAGGGTATGATATGATATTACGGTCCCGTATCCCCAGCCTGAACAGAGTAACACAAGAACCTAAAGATATTAGCATGTAAACTACAAACATTGCATAACAGTTATTCAACTGAACATTTAGTGAATAACAACAGTTGTCAACAGGAACAATATTTAATTAAACTTAATTGTAAGTTTCAAACATATTTGCATGTACATCAATATCCGTGAAGTTAGCATTTGATACTAATTAGTCTAATATCACACCAACAGGTTTCCGTAACACACCTTCGCACTCCATCTCAGCGCCCAACAGAAGCTAAACTCCCTACACCTCAACACCGATAGTTGCTACACAACTCCAAGGGCAGAAAGACGACAAACTTTCCCATAGCCCAAACCTAACACCCTGAAACGAAAAGAAAACCTAGATCTAGCGCTGCCGCTACAAGAAAGAACTTTTTCCAATAGCGACACCCGTACCGAAAGATCAGCTTACTTAATAAAACTATGTACTTACGTACCCTTACAAGGGGAACCAAAAAACCAGCTACCCAGCTCACACAAGCAACTCTCTCTCTCTTGCGGAAACTAAGGATGACGTAAACACACACACACAATATTCTAGACAACAAAACACACTTAAAAGAGACTACTTCCTATACCCTAAAACACCAATATTAAATGCAAAGAAAAACTACTAGCGCGCACGACATCCCCCCTCTTCCCCTAACTGGATCTTGCGAAGACAAGTCCAGTCTTCAAAAAAAAATAATTGAAAACTGAAGTATATAGACAGCAAAAGGAATTAGGAAACATTGCCCAAAACTGAAACCGAAGAATACAACTTTCATAAAGTCAAACTGACATAATTATTCAAATAGATGATGTCTCAAAGAACAACATCCATCATACAACTATTATAACATTGCAATGCATACTAAAAACAAGCAGTACATATTACATAGATATATACATACAAATCAAGCAATAGCTATAATAAAATAGTCTTTTTGTGCGAATCACACCAGTCTTGAGCACAAGTCTGCAAGTATATTGTCCTCTCCTTTTATGTGACACACGTCGAAGGTGTAGTCCTGAAGCATCAGAGCCCACCTCGTAACTCGGTGGTTCGTAAAGTTCGTGCTCCGAAGGTAAGCCAAGGCCTTGTGGTCCGTTTGAAGGTGAAACGTATTTCCACGCAGGTATCTGTCCAGTTTTCTAATGGCAAATACGATAGCCAAACCTTCTCTCTCGATGATGGAATACCTCTGCTCCCGAGGCAATAACTTGCGACTCACATACTTGACGGGATGCAGAACACCATTCACGCACTGACTCAGTATACCGGAGATTCCTTTGTCCGAAGCATCGGTCTGAAGAACAAATGGCAATGAAGGATCAGGCAAACGAAGAATGGGGTACCTACACAGATACGCCTGCACCCTGCTTAAAGCCTCCGCGCACTCACGATTCCAGTGCACCTTAACAGACCGACCCCGACACAATAAATCAGTAAAAGGGTAAACCAGATCAGAGAATCTCGGTATGAACCTGCTGTAATAATTCACCAACCCAATGAGACTACGAATCTCTTTTTTTGTTGTGGGCGTTTTAAACTCTAGAATTTTCTTAACATTACTAGGATCAGGCTTAACAACCCCCTGCCCTACATTATGTCCGAGAAACTTAACACTAGTGAAACCCACTTCTAATTTGGCTGGCTTTAACGTAAAACCATTTTCCCTAAGAGCGCCGAAAACATTATGGACACTTTTCAGATGTGTATCCCAATCTTCACTGAAGATACATATGTCATCAAAATAAAATAAAACGTTTTGCAACCCTTGCAACATACGTTTAACGACCCTATTGAAATGATTTGGGGCCCCACTTAACCCAAAAGGTAAATAATGAAACATATAATGTTCCCCCAACACACGAAAAGCTGTATATGGTTTACTTTCCTCACTAATGGGAATCTGCCAATAACCTTTAGTAAGATCAACCAAGGTAAAATATTTGGCCTTATGCAATTTGTTAAACAACTCCTCCTGCTCGGGTATCACCTCAGCCGGGATCTGAGTTACATTATTAAGTTTTCTAAAAATCTATACATGGTCTTAACGACCCATCCTTCTTTTTAATAATGACAACCGGGGCTGCATATGACGAGTTCGTGGGACCTATTATTCCCAATTCAAGCATACTGTCAACTTCTTGCTTAACTTTATCTCTCATGTGTATGGGAACCGCGTATGGCTTTAGTGCAATAGGCTTTGTATCTGTTAACGTAATAGAAAATTTCTCTACCTTTGCTCTACCGGGCGAATCTGAAATGATATCCCTAAACTCATTTAGAATATCACCAACCTGATTTCTCTGTACATAACTAAGATCGGGGTTTATTTTGACCTGCGCCAAGATACTCCCGTCTAACTTCTGGCTAACTTCCAACGTTGGAATGTTAGGCAGAGCATCTTCCTTAGACAACCCTTCAGCATCTACGTCTTCGTCGCTCACGACAGACACCATATTGGCTGATAAAAACCCATTTTTATCGCCACTAGAATTATTACTAACTACATCATCTACTTTCCCTACTCGACAATGGTACTTCATAAGCCTATTAATATGGTACATTTTCAGCTTCTCATCCTTCTGTACAACAAAGTTAAACTTAGAAATTTTTTGGACAACCTTATACGGGCCCTGCCAAAATACAGACAACTTATTATCTCTTTGTGGTTTTAAAACCAACACACAATCTCCCGCCTCTATGTCACGATTGGATGAATACTTGTCATACTGGGCTTTATATTTTCTTTTATTTACTTGGTCATTCTCACTAGCAATAGCGGTCACTACAGACAACCTTTCTTTTAAGTCCAATAAGTAGCTAAATACATTTTTATACCCGGTGTCTTTCTCTTCATTTGTAAAAACTTGTTTTAAAATAGACAACGGACCCCTCATTTGTCTACCATAAACAAGCTGAAACGGAGACACACCAGTTGTCTCATTAGGAACTTCCCTAAATGCAAATAATGCAGCTGTTATCTTTCTATCCCAGTCCCGTGGGCTATGTTGGGTAACCTTCCTAAGGAACAACTTTAAAGTTCCATTTAGCCTCTCAATTTGACCATTCGAAGAGGGGTGAAACACAGTGGAGTGCACCGGTTTAATTGAGAAGAACTCACACACCTGGTTATACAGTTCGGAGGTAAACTGACCCCCCTGGTCCGACAATATTTCACACGGCAGTCCGATTCGGCTAAATATGGTGGTTAGTGCCTCGATTACCGTCTCTGTATTTATATTACGTAGTGGGATAGCCTCCGGCCATCTTGTAGCAATATCCACCAAGGTTAGAATGAACCTATTTTTATTTTCTGTTAACTCCAATGGACCAACAATGTCAATGGCCACCTTAAAAAATGGGGTGGAAATCACATTCATACGACCCAGTTCCACTCTGTCACAACGACGCGGCGTTCTAGCTTTCTGACATACATCACAAGATTTTACAAACTCTTTCACATCTCTGTCTAGCCCTTGCCAAAAAAAATATTTATAAATCTTGCCTTTCGTTTTCCTTATTGAAAAGTGACCCGCTAACATACTCTCATGCGCCGTTCTTAGCACAAGCTCCCTCTTAGACGACGGTACAACCAACTGTCTCTCCTCCTCACCACATTCTCCCTTAAATACCCTATACAACAATCTATCAAATACTTTAAATTCTACACATCCATTCTTCTTATTGTCCACACAGTTATCCACCTGCCGCTCCCAAAGATCTTTCAATGACGGATCACTTAATTGCTCCCGTAAAAAGTCATCGCTCGTTCCTAAAACCTCACGACAATCTTCCAGCACTCCACTGTCATTCGTAACACTGTCATCATTTTCTCTCTCTGTCATCGCCCTAGTTACAGCAGCACAACCAAGTTGACTGCCACCGTTCAAATCTACATTCCCAATAATTAAGTCTGCTACTGGATCCCTAAAACATGCTACTACAAACTTACCGATAATATATTCAGTCTCAACGTAAACACACGCCAACGGGTAATCTCTCACAGTCCCATCAACAAGTTTCAACCTGTAACTTCCAGGAATCATATCATTCTTTCCAACTAACGAGCTCCTAATACCTATCACACTTTAACCAGAATCTTTCAACACAGACACAACTTTGCCATTTACTCTACCACCTTCAACTTGCCTACCGATCTGTCACGCAACGATTTATCCACATAAGATAATGTTTCTTTTTTACAAGGGGAAAAACAATCAAGACCCTTTCCTAAAGAACAATTGCAACAGTTTTGCACATCATGTGGACCACTCAGTCACCTGTATCTAATCGGTGGGCCAAAGGTTCTGTTATTATAGTTGGGTCTCGGTGTGTACGCCCCTGTACCCCCTGACCTTCCGTAGTTGTTATCAGGAGGACGCCCCTCCACGTCATAACTTTGTCGCCTCGTGCTCGTGCCGCGGATTCTGCGCCCACTACCATCAAATTGTCTCCGATAGCGCCCCAATGAAACATTTCTATTTGGGTGAGAATTTGCAGGGATTGCGGGTGCTTTTTTACACCTTCCATCAGTAACAGGGGTGGAGTTCGCTACCGGCGAACGTTGAGGGCATTCAATCACTTTTCTTTCAACGGCCGCGCCACGATTCACTGCTTCACACGCCGCCGCCACATAAACACTTTCTTCTTTAGCAAGCGACGCCCCCGAATTCGCGACTTTAAACCCCTCTATGATGTCTAACATGTTCTCCACAGTATTTTGCTTGTTTAGAACAAGTTGTCGATAGACCTCCCCTGAAACATTTTCAAGTATCCCGTCTTTAATGAAGAGATCTTTGATCTCATCTACTGTCTTTCCTACCTCAGCCATTTTGCACCAGTTGTCAAGTGCGGTCCTCCGCTCAGTCACATACCCACGGAAGTCATTCTGCCGTGGTTTGACCCGGTGAAACCTTTTGCGGCATGTCTCCGCATTGATGTCTGCGTGGCGGAGAAGTGCCGTTTTGACATCCTCATACTTATCGCTAAGGAACAGACTGTCCCTCAACATAAAGTTTTTGAGCGATGTCGTCAGCTTGTACGACAATAGCAGGGACCACTCCTTACTCTCAATCTTACACCTTGCTGCCACGGCCTCAAAGTGCGTCAGGTACGCCAGAAGATCATCGTCTTCCTTCATGCCTTGGAAGTTCTTGTCTAGCCTGTCCAAGACACTCTTTTGTCGCACATCAACTGCCTGACCTGCCACTGCACCTGCCTCTGGCGCCGACTTCTCTTTAAGCCGTGCCAACTCCAGTTCATCTTTTCTCTTGAGCTCCTCTCTAGCCTCTCTCTCCTTCCACCTCTCGTGCTCCTCACGCCTAGACTTCTCCTCCCTTTCATGTCTAGCGGCCTCCTCCGCCTTCGCCTCTCTTCTCAACCTCTCTTCACGCTCAAGCCTGGCTTTCTCCTCAGCCTTCGCCTCTTTTCTCAACCTCTCTTCCTCTGCCTTCGCCTCTTTTCTCAACCTCTCTTCCTCTGCCTTCGCCTCTTTCTTTAATCTCTCCTCTCGCTCAAGTCTCGCCGTCTCTCGTTCAAACTCCTCCTTCTTACGTTCAAACTCCTCTTTCTTGGCTCTCTCGTAGTCAACCTTCTGCTCTGCCACATACCTCTCCAACCTCTCACCATCATACCCGAGAGCACGGCCGTCACTGATGAACTGGGCGGTTAGAGTCAACCTCGTCTCCATTACATAGACTATTAAGCCTTAATTAATAATTACAGTCTAACTATCACTAACAAAACCCAAAGTCAGATCATAGAGAGAAACAGAATATATATCATTACTTAATTATAACGGGCGAACTGAAATCACGGGCGCATCGACAAAAACAGGGCCAAGGACTTATCTGCTCAGTATCCCGCGTCGGAAGGAATCGCCTCACTCCAGGCTCCGCAGAAGAGAAAAGCCACAGGCAACCACAGCCACTGGAACAGACCAACGGTTCTAACTTCAGGACGGTTCCGGTACACCAGCCAACAAACCGCACAGATTCAGGTCGATCCCGTCGACAGGCACTCGATCCACTCACACGTTGCCGCTCAGAGTCAGAGGATTCAGGCGTTGGTGACAATAAATACAAAAACAAGTTACAATAGTTTCAAAGAGTAATTACACACTCTAAGTTTACCGAACAAATGGGAACTACTCACATTAGGCACAATACAAGGGATGCCCAACGAATATATCGTGTGCTGTACATAAATCATCAGACCGCTCAAACGGCTTAAATGTATTTAATTTTATTTAATACATAAACATTACATATTTATATATCTTATGATGGTTCTAACGGTCAAATCAAGGACACAGAGGTCACAAAGTTGACAATTACATATTGTTTGGACGAGCCCCCATTTCTGTCAGGGTGGGATTTCAGATTAGCTAGGGTATGATATGATATTACGGTCCCGTATCCCCAGCCTGAACAGAGTAACACAAGAACCTAAAGATATTAGCATGTAAACTACAAACATTACATAACAGTTATTCAACTGAACATTTAGTGAATAACAACAGTTGTCAACAGGAACAATATTTAATTAAACTTAATTGTAAGTTTCAAACATATTTGCATGTACATCAATATCCGTGAAGTTAGCATTTGATACTAATTAGTCTAATATCACACCAACAGGTTTCCGTAACACACCTTCGCACTCCATCTCGGCGCCCAACAGAAGCTAAACTCCCTACACCTCAACACCGATAGTTGCTACACAACTCCAAGGGCAGAAAGACGACAAACTTTCCCATAGCCCAAACCTAACACCCTGAAACGAAAAGAAAACCTAGATCTAGCGCTGCCGCTACAAGAAAGAACTTTTTCCAATAGCGACACCCGTACCGAAAGATCAGCTTACTTAATAAAACTATGTACTTACGTACCCTTACAAGGGGAACCAAAAAACCAGCTACCCAGCTCACACAAGCAACTCTCTCTCTCTTGCGGAAACTAAGGATGACGTAAACACACACACACAATATTCTAGACAACAAAACGCACTTAAAAGAGACTACTTCCTATACCCTAAAACACCAATATTAAATGCAAAGAAAAACTACTAGCGCGCACGACACTACAAGCTTGAAGTCTAAGTATCTGGTAGGTCCTGCAAGCTTGAATCTAAGTATTTCATAGGACCTACAAGCTTGTGTCTAAGTATCTGGTAGGTCCTACTACCTTGAATCTAAGTATTTGGTTGGTCCTACAAGCTTCATATCAAGTATCTGGTAGGTCCTACAAGCTTGAGTCTAAGTATCTGGTAGGTCCTACTAGCTTGAGTCTAAGTAACTGGTAGGTCCTGCAAGCTTGAAGTCTAAGTATCTGCTTGGTCCTTCAAACTTGAGTCTAAGTATGTAGACTTTATATTTAGTACTTTTTTAAAGTGTTAATTTATTACTTTTTCATATTAATCATCAATTACCCATATTATTGAACACTTTCTAATCCTGCTTTGAAGAACATCTTTACATGTAATAGATACAGTAGATTTTAATAGAATTTTAATGGCAAAATTACATATAAGAATGTTTCTGTTTGTTGTTTTTAGAGTTATGTCATAATGCGGAAAGTTTTTATCAAGTTTGCTTGTTCAATGTTTTGCATAAATATAAAATTTGATATTTAAAAAAAAAATAATTAAAAATCAATTTTTATGTGTTTAATTAGAAAAAAAAACAAAAAAAAAACACCAAGACCTCCTTTCAGTTTTCTTTTGAAATTTGCAATATTTACTGTCTATATTGTGAATGTATCCCACAAATATCAGCACCAGTCTGAGGTGAAGCCTGGTAATAAGATTTTTTTCTTAAATAGTGTACAGCTGAAATTTTAGCCATTATGCATTAAAAAATTTTTTTTCTTTTTTTTGTCCTCTTATCTAAAGCTGCTTACTTTCAAACTGCAGGTTCAAATCCTTGTGGGTTCAGAAATGGTGGCTGTGAGGAACTGTGCTTGTTCAGGGGTGGTAAAAACTTCACCTGTGCTTGCTCACATGGTAAACTGATGAACAATGGCAAAAACTGTACAGGTAGTTTTACAACAGGTTTTTTGTTTTTGTTTGAGATGTGTATCTGTTTATCTGTGGCTATGCAGATTTATGATGAAAAGTTAACAGTGTATTTGTGTGTATCAGTGATGCCCAAAATACGTCCCATCTGGCCTGCAAAGTGGTTGCATCTGGCCCACTGAAACCTGGCACAAAGTATAGAAAATCCACTTCCCCTTTTTGCAAAAACAAGTAAGGTTGGGCATCACTATTGTGTATGAATAGTCTGTATATTATTAATACTTATGACTGGTACTGTATGCAAATGGCTCTATTACTTCTGATCTATAGGAGCCTGCCCATGTGTCTCTGGGTATCAAATTCTTGACATGGTTAATTTAGTATACACTTCTCTGCAGGGTTGGCCTTTTGTATTGTTGGGCTTTTAATTGTTGAGTTAGAACCTAAACCATTGACATTATTAAAATGTTCTTTTCTTTTTTCAGGTATCCTAAAATTTTATAAATAGAAATCCAGCCATCTTCCAAATTTTTAACCCCTTTCCATTCCCTTTCTTTATGCTTTACTTGGTTTATTGTCTTTGTCATATTTGTATTGTCGAATACATTTTTTTCATAAATGAACTTTTTTTCATATTTTAGCTTGACCTCTTGATACTCTAGATGACCTCTGTAAATTTTTAAGGCTGTGGGTCTATTATCTTTTTTTCAGAATATGACTCATTCTTATTGTACTCTGAGATAAATGCTTTGAAGAGCTTGGTTTTGGCCAACAGCACTGACCAGAATGCCCCTCGGCAGACCATTCAGAATGACACACACATGAAGAATGTGATAGGACTGGCTTTCGATTATGCAACACAACGAATTTTCTTCAGTGACATCCAGCAGGGCAACATCCAGTCTGTGTTCTTCAACGGCACAGGATTCACACTCATTCTTGAAGGTG
The DNA here is from genome assembly GCA_036873155.1 of Biomphalaria sudanica. Taxonomy (NCBI): domain Eukaryota; kingdom Metazoa; phylum Mollusca; class Gastropoda; family Planorbidae; genus Biomphalaria; species Biomphalaria sudanica. The sequence continues at coordinate 226,066 of JAZGLO010005592.1, read as the reverse complement.
AGGGTACCTTCATGAAGTAATCTCCCTTTGAAAACTTATAAACCTTCTTACTTGGAGAGAGGGCTATGTTGAAATGGATTTAAATTTTTTTTTATTATAATTAAAAATTGTAAATGTATGCATATTCTATGTGTAAAGAAGAGCATTACATATTAGTGCTACCAGTAAGTTAATATTATAATATGAAAATATTATGTAGAGTTTTAATTTTATTTTAAATTCTTCGGGTTACTAAGCAACGTATTCCAAGTTTGAGTTCCAATAAAATAAGGATTGTTTTATTTTTTTGGGCCTATTAGTGCCTAGTATTAATGACGTTTTCTGTAGAGTGTCTGCATATCTTAATAATTAGTTTGTTGACTTTTCCAGGTATTGGTTCTGCTGAAGGTTTGGCATTTGATCCACTACAGCAGCATCTGTACTGGACCAGCTACTCAGGGTCTAACATTAACAGAATTTCCTTCCATGGAAACAAGCCTAAAAATGAGGTCTTCTTTCAGCTTGAGGCCCTTGATCACCCCAGAGATATTGTCATCAACTCTTGCATAAGGAGGGTCTTTTGGACCAACTGGAGTGACCGCCGGCCATCCATTCAGGCTGCAGCCTATGACAGCGAGGGTAAGACCAATAGCACACAGTCCATTATCACTGACAGAATTCGGACTCCCAATGGGCTGACCATTGATCACAAAGCTTTGAAGTTGTATTGGTCAGATGCAAGACTGGACAAGATAGAAAGATGTGACTTTGATGGGAGCAATAGGATAGTAAGTGTTTTGTGATGAGCCTTTTTTTTTTTAATTTGTTTTTTTTTTTAAAGCAGAATAGATTTAAGTTTCATGTAAGAAAAATACACTATTTGTTTATTGGCTAGACATTAGATAGATTAGGGCGGCTGTTCAATACTTTGATTTAAGCATTTGAGATTGTCACATTATCCATAAAGCTGTATTTTTTCTCTGCTGTTCCAATTCCCAGTGAACATTAAACTGGGTTTTAAGGTAGAAAAATTTTTAAGGGTTTTTGTTTAGTTTTGTTCTTTTTCTAAGGAGAGATCCAGAAAGTAGTGTTTATTTTTTAATCAAGTTTTGTTTTTGCAACACATTTTTTTTTACCATGGATAAGAATTGAATCTAGATCTAGTTGTAAGGCTGTAAGATGCGTTTTAGGATTATTCTTGCTAACACTTGTACAGGTGATAGTCACATCTATACCCCAACACTCATTTGGCCTTGCTTTGTATGGAGACTTCCTGTACTGGACTGACTGGCTGCTAAGAGCTGTCATCAGAGCCAATAAGTATGATGGCTCCCGAGTGACCTGGCTCAAGCAGAACATCCCTCGTCAGCCAATGGGAATTATCGCAGTGGCTAATGACACTGATGACTGTAAGTTACCATATTGTTTATGTTAGCTGTCATCAAACCTAATGTTCATGGAGTAGTTCCTCTTTGTTAATGCCGTTGTTGTGTTGGCTTTATTATTTCTTGAATTTATCATCATATTTTCAGCAGACTCAATCCCCTAGTGCAGTGTTTCCCAAACATGAGATGAATAAAATTGTTTGTGTTGAGATAATTCATAGAATTCGGCTCACTGGTTGTTAATTTTAATCTGAGATGCTGTCTCACGTAAAATAGTTTGTTCCATATTTTCGACTTAATGTCTACAAATGCTGAAATAACAATTTCATATACAAATGCTGAAATAACAATTTCACATAAATATAAAGTTGGGAAAGCCAAGATGTATTTCAGATTTTATTGCATTTGTAACCAAATTGGTGTTAAAGTACACATCCTAGGTTTATTTTTAAGACTCAGCCTGAAGTGGGCTTATTTTGTGTGCTTCTGAAAAATAAAAAAGAATGTTTTTGAAAAACATCCTTATTCATTACTTGATCTTTGTAAAATTTAGTTTTAAGATTTACTTTGTATAAATATAAAATAAAATAACATTAAAGAAGGCGAAATAAAACGTATCAATAATTTATTTTAATTTATTAGCTGTACGTAATGATGGGTCAAAATCAGCTTAGTTAATGAAGTTCAATACACACACATTCCAATTTTTGCTGTACCCCTTGGGGTACAATTTGGGAAACAACGCCCTATTGTATAAATTGTATTTGTCAACAATCATAGAAGGATTTTCAGTGTTATGCATTTGAGAATTTATATAGCTAGAGAATAACAATCTCATCTTTCATAAGCATTAGAAATTGATACAGATTGGCTGCCCTTCCATTGATTGTTGACTAAACAGTATTATCTCAGTTGTAATAAAAGAAAAATAGATTAGAGCACTGTAATTTTTAGAAGTACGAAAACTGCACAATGAAATGGATTATTTTAATTGTTCATTTAAAAGAAAACACTTTTCAATTTGTTAGGCCTCATCAGATCTAGATCATGTAGTTGTATTTCTTTAAAAGATTAACTAATGAACAAACATGATGACTTGTATGTGTTTTGGCTTTACTACAAAAAGTTTATCAGCATGCTTACATGAATTTGGTAGCATTAGTAATATAGTTCATTTTTAATGGTAAAATGATTCCTTAATTATTCAAGTTTAATTATGTGATTGTTTGCCTATTTTGACAAATAGAGAAAAAAAAAAAACATTCTTGTAAAATGTCCTGATTCATCCTTGTGTAGGTAAATTGAACCCATGCTATGAGAATTCTTTTGGTTGCTCGGACATTTGTATAGTGAATGAGAGAGGTGATGCCACTTGTCAATGTGGAGAACGCAAAAAACTTCTTCCAGATGGGAAAAGATGTGTCTGTAAGCTATTCTCTTATTACACATTGATATTTCCTGACTTCAGATTATTTAAAATGGACAAATATAGTTATCTATAAGTCTTTACATTATTTAGTATAGATAGACTAGTATTGTTCTTTAATAAAATGACAAAAAAAAAGATTTGCTAAAACAGAAGCTACTTTAAGCTACAAAATAAAAGGTTTGGCTTAGTGACATGCTGTATGCTACAAATTTGTTTTAAAAAAAGGAATGTGATGACTTAGTGCTAGAGTTCACTGCTGTCGAGCTGAAATCCTGGGCTTAGATCCTTGGGGAGACAATGTTTTGGAGTCAGAATTCAAGAAAATTCTTAACAAGAGAAGCCTATTTTCCTCCAGAGTACTTAATACTTGTTTAATAAAGTCTTTTTGATGTTGTTCTTACTCCACAATTTATAACCCCAAGCACTTAAACTCTACTATGCCTTATGGACTTTGTAGTCTTAATCTTTTACATTAGAAGTGCGAAAGTTGCGCATATCTTGAGAATATAACATTTGTTTTTAGCGGAGTCTGTGCAGAACTGCGCCAGTGATGACTTTGTCTGTGAAGATGGCAGCTCCTGTATCCAGTATGAAAGGACTTGTAATGCCATATCTGACTGTTATGATGCAAGTGATGAGTCTCAGGAGTTTTGCAGTAAGTTGCATCTTTCTCTTGTGTGGTATAGTTATTTAGGAATATACTCAAGAATGAGGGATAAAAAGCTGGTCCGCACTTTTGAGAACAAAGTATCACAAAACAAAAAATTAAAATGTGCAATTTATGTGTTTTGTATGTTATAACTAGGTAAGAGGAAGTGTCCAGCACACTTCTACCAGTGTCAGAATAGCACTAGGTGTGTTAAGACCACCAAACTCTGTGATGGCCACAGTGAATGTGAGGATGGCTCAGACGAACTCAACTGTGCCTGCAACGAGAATGAGTTCCGCTGCAGTGACGGCATGTGTATCCAAGCTAAATACAGATGTGATTTTGATGGAGACTGTCCAGACTTGTCTGATGAGCTGGGATGCAGTGAGTTAATAATAAATAATTCATTGTTCATTCCTAACACAATGTCCTAGATGTAAATTTACTCTAATTCAGAGCAGTACCAGGTAACCGAGCCTCGCTCGGAGGAAAAATGTATTAACGAAAAATATTTACCCGAACTTATTTTTTGATGATGAAAATGAGCGATCTGGTAGAGGACTATCAATCTGAAGTGTTGCTTTTGTGTTCTTTTAGTTCTAAATGACATTGTACATGCCATACATGGTGATTCGAATAGAAAGTCACCCTGTAGTCTTGAAAAACAAATTTCACATTGAATCTTTTGTATTAAACTATTGGCCTATTATTGGCTTGGTAGAAATGCAATGCTGTTTTAAATTTGTAATTTTTATAATCTCCATTTGTAATTTCTAATCCATTTCAACCTCTTTCTCTTCTCTGCACCTCTAGTTGAATCCTTCACTGTTTCTAACAGACCTTCACCTTTTGTCCAGCTCTGTCCCTAATAACTTCTCTGAAACCTCTATTTGAATCCTTCACTGTTTCTAACAGACCTTCACCTTTTGTCCAGCTCTGTCCCTAATAACTTCTCTGAAACCTCTATTTGAATCCTTCACTGTTTCTAACAGACCTTCACCTTTTGTCCAGCTCTGTCCCTAATAACTTCTCTGAAACCTCTATTTGAATCCTTCACTGTTTCTAACAGACCTTCACCTTTTGTCCAGCTCTGTCCCTAATAACTTCTCTGAAACCTCTATTTGAATCCTTCACTGTTTCTAACACACCTTCACCTTTTGTCAAGCTCTGTCCCTAATAACTTCTCTGAAACCTCTATTTGAATCCTTCACTGTTTCTAACAGACCTTCACCTTTTGTCAAGCTCTGTCCCTAATAACTTCTCTGAAACCTCTATTTGAATCCTTCACTGTTTCTAACAGACCTTCACCTTTTGTCAAGCTCTGTCCCTAATAACTTCTCTGAAACCTCTATTTGAATCCTTCACTGTTTCTAACAGACCTTCACCTTTTGTCAAGCTCTGTCCCTAATAACTTCTCTGAAACCTCTATTTGAATCCTTCACTGTTTCTAACAGACCTTCACCTTTTGTCAAGCTCTGTCCCTAATAACTTCTCTGAAACCTCTATTTGAATCCTTCACTGTTTCTAACAGACCTTCACCTTTTGTCAAGCTCTGTCCCTAATAACTTCTCTGAAACCTCTATTTGAATCCTTCACTGTTTCTAACAGACCTTCACCTTTTGTCCAGCTCTGTCCCTAATAACTTCTCTGAAACCTCTATTTGAATCCTTCACTGTTTCTAACAGACCTTCACCTTTTGTCAAGCTCTGTCCCTAATAACTTCTCTGAAACCTCTATTTGAATCCTTCACTGTTTCTAACAGACCTTCACCTTTTGTCAAGCTCTGTCCCTAATAACTTCTCTGAAACCTCTATTTGAATCCTTCACTGTTTCTAACAGACCTTCACCTTTTGTCAAGCTCTGTCCCTAATAACTTCTCTGAAACCTCTATTTGAATCCTTCACTGTTTCTAACAGACCTTCACCTTTTGTCAAGCTCTGTCCCTAATAACCTCTCTTAACCAAAGCATACCTCTATACATATTAGCACTAGACCTAAGTTAGGTTTGTCTTCTTTAGGATGGAACAATCAACTAGAGGTTTGATTTGTCAGTTTCTATCCATATGTCTAATTTGACTATGTTTTTATAATAACAAAATGCATTTTTCAAAACAATAGTTTTTTGTTTTTTTTAAATTTCAAATTGTCTTCCCTGCCTTGTCAAAAATTGTGAGTAGCTTTAGTTTTAGATGTGAATTTATATCTACTAAAATGGCTAAACGTGTTATAAAAAAAAAGGCCAATAGTTCAAATAAGGGAGATAACTGTTCACAGAGATTGTATTTAGTATATCTTCGTCTCATCTCCCAGACAAAACCTGTTCAGAAATGCTGGGCAACTCTGACCTGGTGCCTTGCAATGGCACCTCTATGTGTATTCTGCCTGGCTGGATCTGTGATGGCTCTAATGACTGCTGGGACAACAGTGATGAGGCCAACTGTAAACCCAAAATATGTAAGTTTCTGAGTGTCTACAGAATGGAGCAACAAGAGTACTTCTATAAAATTTGGAGGTGGGGTGGCTGAATGGTAAAATGCTTGGCTTCCAGATTCGAATCTCTGTGAAGACTGGGATTCAGGATTTCTAGGGCGCCTCTGAGTCCACCCAGCTTTAATGGGTACCTGAAATTAGTTGGTGGTTGGTCATTGTGCTGGCCATATGACACTCCCATTGACTGGGGGCCACAGAAACATGTGACCTTTACATCATATGCCCCATAGATCACAAGGTCTGAAAGGGAAACTTTACTTTTTATATAAAATTTAATATAATATTAAGATATAGAATAAGTAGAAATTTGTTTTCATAATAAAACTTTAATGTATTAGCACTCCAGACTAGCACACAGTATTAAGTTCAAATTTCCCTATACACAAAAGAACCACAAAGCAGGGCTAACAACATAGAATGATATCAAATTTATAATACGAACAATAATTGGAGATAAAATAGAAAATAATCATTATATCTTTGAGCTTAGACAAACCATATACTTCACCACATTTAAGAAGAAAATTAAGACCTACTGAAAACTCTAGATTACTTTGCTATTTTAATCCCAGTAGTTTATGTCTGTTTCATAGCACCTTGATCTTATATTACGTTTGTTAATAGCACTGTATGAATTTAATTATTATTATCTTTGTAATTTATGAAAAGATGGCTTGTAAGTTTTCTTATTACTGAAAGATTATTTTACATTTCTTATGGTACTTTTAAGGCAAAATTATTGTTGGTAATTGCAATATGAAATTTATCTTATTTGACTTCTTTTCTGTAGACATAAAAAAAAACATTTTTACAGTAATTACTTATTTCTTTGTTTCTCTGTCAGCTCAAGCTGGCTGCTCCTCTAACTTTGTCTGCAGTGATGGACACTGTATCCTGCCCCAGTGGAAATGTGATGGAGAAATTGACTGTGGGGATGGATCTGATGAGAAGAATTGCTGTAAGACATATTTATACATAACCTAATGACTATACATTTTTTTTTATAGAATTCTGGAATATTTTTAATTTATGTAAGAGAACAAAAAATTTAATTGTAAAATTTCATGACTTTTCATAAACTGCATTTTGGTAAAAGCACATAGTGAATAGTTCACCCATCAAAATATGAAATATGAAAACTCTTTGACCTAATTTTCAATGTAAATATTGCATAGTTTATCAATTAGTAATTTTTTAAATTTTTTTTTTCTCATTTGTATTTTCGGATGCATATTTTATGGTGTCAAAATGTTTATGATAAAATATTAAAGTATGTTTCTAAAGTAATACACTTGCTTTTTTTTTATCCAAAAATTTATTGACTTGCTTATCTTTGTCAATTTGTACTACTATAAATTGTTTTAGCATGGCAGTGGATTTTCCCCATGCTTGGTAAGCTACCAACGTCCCAACATGTGGGTGGTTTAATTTCTTTCTTTCCCTCTTAGAGGGACTGCTTACACACTGTCCTTTCTATGCTCTTAAATCTAAGAAGGTTCTCCATCTGCACAAAGGATCTACTTTATTTATTTTTAATTCTGCTTTGCCTGTACACTCTGTAGCCCTACAATAGAATCATTTCATTTGTAAACGTCTCTACTTTTTTTTTCTTTCAGCTTGTATTTGTGATGAGGAAGGAGGCTGCCCAGAAGGAAATGATGAGCAAAAATGTAGGATCATTTTTTTCTAAATATTATATATATATATATATATATATATATATATATATATATATATGTATATATGTAGAGATAGAGAGATAATTAAAGGATATGCATATAATATTTTTTGTTTGATTTTTAAATTTTTTATTGTTTCTTACCTTTGCTTATTAATATCAGGCTGTAAAGAGTACCAGTTCAGGTGTAATGATGGCCGGTGTATTGCCAAGGAGTGGGTCTGTGATGGTGATGATGACTGCTCTGAAGGAGAGGATGAAAAGGTGGCTGGAAGAACAGACTGTCGTAAGTCCACTATTTTTTTTTATACAATTCTTAAAGCCAGTAAAAATCTTGCTTGGTGTAAAGGGAAAACAAAAATTTTTTTGCTGACACCAAAAAAGGTGTTATGGTAGATTATATTTTCGCTTTATTTTCTTTTAAAAAAATATTATTAAACCAATGTATGTTCTATTAAAAATGGAAAAACCCTTGTACATATATATGTAACACCTTGTTGTTTGACTCCAGACCATGAAGAGTGCACTAAAGTACAGTTCCAGTGTTTGAATCACAGATGTATTGACCAGAAGTATTATTGTGATGGGGACAATGACTGTGGGGATAACTCTGACGAGTCTCCATTCTGCTGTGAGTGTTTTTGTTTTGTTTTTTTTAATTTGCAAACTGAAAAGAATAAACATCAAATAATTTTTCATTAGTTTTGATGTCAACTGTTTGCCATTTGTCAATATGTAAATTAAACTCTATTAAACAAAGATTGAACAGCATGAAATAAACAAGTTTTATGCTTCCCTTTTTGCCACTTATGAGACATGCCAATTTAAGTAATGTCATTGAAAAAGACAGAAACACTCTACTGTTAAACCTTTTAGAAAAAATTAGCTCCTTCAATTGGGGGCATGATGGCTTCCAAACCACCTATGGTCCTGGGTTCAAACCTCGGGGAAGACTGTGATTTTTAATTTTGAGATTTTTAGGGTGCCCCTGAGTCCATCTTCCAATGGTACCTGTCTTTAGTTGGGGAAAGTAAATTATTTGTGTTGGCCACTCTGCTTCTTTGTGACTTATAGAACTCAACACTACTACTATAGGCTGAATTTTTAAGTCAATCTGGAGAACAGTTATTCTACTGTTAATATAGTTTTGAACCTGTTCAGAGATTATTTTCCTTTAGGCTTTATCTACACATCTTTTCACTATATATCTGTTTCATCCATGTTTTTTTTTACAATGTTTTACTGTTAGGAAACATATTTGGTAGCAATATGTGTTGTAATCTTGGGACCAAAAGATAAAATTAGGAATTAGACTGCTGTTGTGTTGCAATCAAGATTTAAAACACACATGCGAGTCTGCACAACTGCTCAGCTTGTCAGTCGCTTGTTAAAGAACTGGAAAATGCGTTATTAAACCTTTAAAATGTTAATTTAAAAGGAAAATGGTTGTTGAGTCTTCTACTCTAAATGTCTCTATTGTCACTCTTTCAAGCGTCTCTACACATGTCGTATTTCCTGTCTAATCTATTTACTCTCTTGGTCCCAAGATTACTACACAAATTGCTATCAAATATCCATCCTAACAATACAAAGGTAGTCACAATATTAATATTTATAATATATTTATAATAATATTTATATAATAACATGTACAATTGACTCATATTCCTTCTGTTTACTTTTCAAAGCTAAATACCATGGGCATTGCACTGAGGAAGAGTTCCTCTGTGTGCGTGATCTCGTCTGTATTGAGGCCAACAAGCGCTGCAATGGCCACGCAGATTGCACTGACCGCTCTGATGAAGAAGACTGCCCCATGTCTTTTGAGGACTCTGGACCCTGCCCTCTGCATCACTTCCAGTGTAACAACAGGCTGTGCATCAATGAATCGCTGCTGTGTAATGGGAATGATGACTGTGGAGATCACTCTGATGAGCCTTCTGTCTGTGGTAAGTAGACTGACCATTCTTTAGGATAGCCTTCTCAGCTTCTGTTTGGGGTAAGTAGACTGACCATTCTAGCCTTCTATGACCTGTTGGCTGACCATTCTTCTTACAAGCCTAAGATTTCTAGTAATATAATCCCGGAGGATTCCAGCTACCCGTCGCCTCAGCGTGGCGCCTCCGGTGGAAGGGTGTAGGGATGGACCTAGATAGGCTAAGAATGAGTAGCAAATCAGGCCCTTGCAGGACCCCCTGGATGAGCTTTTGTTTTTTTATCTCACTCGGGGTAGGGATGGAACAAGTAGCCCGCACACCAGTCTAAAAAGTCTGCCACGCCGTTCCACACGGGGGGCCATCATCAGAGACCTGTGGCTGGAGTGGCTGTCCCTGCACAGAACAGTGGCGGTTAGAGTATAGGAATATCAGACAAGCTCCGCGCAGTCAGCTCTGTTCTCTGCCACTTGTAGCGAGTGGGGCCCAGGAACGGGGATGGAGTGCTGTGTACACAGCACGGCCCGGTCTGGCCCAATCAACCGATATGACCGTCTACCGTTGAGAGCCCTCAGACAGGACAGGGGTGAAGAGTCCCATGTCCAGGCCTGGTAGTTGGATAAAAGCCTTTCTAACCACCAAGGGGATAATGGCGCCTACGCCGCCGATGCCCTACTGGACTTCACTGAAGGTAATAGAATTATCATTCTTCTGATGAGGCTTTTGTTTATGGTACAAAGCTAGTAAGCTGTATAGCCTAATGTACTGTATGTTTACTATAATGTTCAGATTTGGAGAAGTTTAATGTTGTTTTTTACAAAGCTTATTATTCTTTTTATTTTTGCTTGTATTTCTAATGTAGGCATTGATGAATGCAAGTCAAAGAGACCAGTGTGCAGCCAAAACTGCATTGATAAAAAAATTGGTTACGAATGCAGATGTTATCCTGGCTTCCAGTTTCAAGATCTGCCAGAGAATTTGACTACCCAGGCCAATAATAGCCAGAGAATGCAAAATAGGAAGTGTGTTGGTCAGTGGTCAACTTTGTTACTTACATGTTTCTAGTGTTCTCCCTCTTTTTTTCTTTCAGTCACTCTCTTTTAACTTTTTATATTTTTTTCTTTCTTTCTTTTCTGTTTTTATTGGGCTAGGCTCATAGGCAATAACAAAATATTTGTAAAAGTCAAATAAAAACAGATGCAGCTGTGACTATGCTGATTCTTTGCCACCCCCACTTTAAAAAAAATTTACAAAACAAAAACTTTTTTTTTTCATTATCTAACTATTTCTATTTATTAATAATTACAAGTTTCTCAAGTTACTTTATAAGGAATCAGCTAGATAGTTGTTATTTTGTTAAATTGGTATTTAGTGAAATTGTCATTAATTTGGCCTGCAAATGTACACATTTCATAAGTTTTGTGTTTTTTGCAACTAGTTATAAATAGATGTGGTTATTTTGGTAAGCTTATAAGTTACAACCTTCGATTCTGATTATTTCTGTATTGTTTTGTGAGTTGCATTCACACACACAAAAGTCCGTATGCACACTTACACAACACATACACAGACAGATTTAATATTTGAATATGGGTATTAAATTATCTGAAACTATAACCCTGTCTTTACTAAGATGTTCTTTCTGACCCTGTGTTAATGTTGCAACTGATTTATTACAGATTTTTTTCAGGTGTAGCTTTTACGTTTATATATATATATAAACATCTTTCTGTATCTCAACCACCAGACATTGATGAATGCTCTACACTACACCCCTGCAGTCATTTTTGTACCAACTCTGTGGGCTCCTACAAGTGCAGCTGTGCAGAAAATTACAAACTGATGAGTGATGGTATCTGTGCAGTGGCTGACGGTTAGTTTTAGTTTGATTGGCTTAAGTGATTTGGAAAGTACTTGCTTTGACTGTTCCGCTATTTAGTATTTATCTGATCTTACACTCTACACACTCTGTAAGTTATTTGTATTCAAAATAAAGTGAGCATTGAAACCATGCACAGCAAACATTTGCTTAAATATTTGGTATTTTGTTTTGATAGACCTACCTGAGCCTAGACTGTGTGGCTGCATGATGGGCAAGCTTTTTCAGCTGGATCTTGTGACCATGGTTTTTGATTCTCTTCTTCTGGCACTTTTCTTCTGCCACTGCTGTCTTCTTGCCCTCTGCTATTTTTGCACATTGTAGTGCTGCCCTTGGAAAATTTTGGAGATCACAATTTTAGTTTGCATATTTATTTGAAAAGATAGTATTTTGATATAAAGAAGTCTTCTTCTTCCTCGTTCTCATTTTCATGTTGGTTATTATTTTCATGTTGGAGCGTTCAGATGACTAGACCAATATAAGTGTTGAACTGTGCAGTGGATCCGAATCGGGGAACTCTCCATTTAGTTTTCTTTCTATTGGGGTGTTTTGGGGCCAGTGTCTTGAATAGTTTTGAAGGGCATGGTCAGCATTCTCTGGTGACATTCCACATGGGCAGATTTCACTGGTTCCAATTTCGAGCTTCCCTATATATATGTTGTCTCATTCTGTTGTGTCCGGTCCTGAGACGTTGATCTTGTCAGGATAGCTTATAATAGGTATCATCTCCCCCTTCTGGTGATTCAGATGAAAGCTTGTCCATTTCTCATTTATTTTATTCACTATTAGTTCCTTCATTTCTTCTTATCTTATCTTATATAATACAGAAGTTACTTCAAAAAAGAAGATGATTACGTCCTACACGTCATGCATTCAGTCATGCATATTAACCAATGAGTTAAATTCTGCCAAGTCATTGGTTTTCCTGGCTAGCTCAGGCAACCCATTCCATGCTCTAATAGCACAAGGGCAGAAGGAATATTTGTACAACTTTGTCCTAGCATATGGAATGGGGAATGTGCCTCTTTCTTTGTGTCTTTCTGAGTATTTTATTAAATTTTGTTTTTGTATTTGAAGATTATGGTTCAGTGTTTTATGTATAATTGCTACTTTACTTTTGAGTCTTCTGTCCTGAAGGCTTTCTAAATTTAGTGATTTAACTAAAGGTATTACTCTAGTCAAATGTGAATATTCGTTTGTTATAAATCTCACTGCTCTATTTTGTGTCTGTTCCAGTTTCTTAATGTTTTCTTGAGTTGAGGGGTCCCAAACAGAGGATGCATATTCTATTATTAGCCTAACCAAGGTTTTAGTTTTATGTTCTTATTTGATTTATAGAAATTTCTTTTAATAAACCTAATGCTTTGTTTGATTTTTTTATAGTTTCATCATATCTTCTGGATAGAGTACAATATAAGAAGTGAATGTGAATGATTTTTTTTGTTTTTTCTGCTATTAGACCTAAAAAGTCATATTTATGTGACCTGTGGTTGTTCATAGCTTTTTCAATACTATTAATCTATTCTAAGTAATTGAAACAGATACTTATCATATCCAGTCATTCTGTTTCTCAAGGAATTGAAGTTCAACTGCTGGTGTCCAACCGGTTCTATTTGAGACTCATTGGGACCAGCAAAAACAATGTGACCACCTTCACCAGTGAGCTGAGGAACTCTGTAGCTGTGGACTATGACTGGAAGGAGCAGATGGTGTACTGGTCAGACATTACTAATGATAAGAGTAGCATCTCCAGGATGGGATATAACTTTATTAACAAGACTAGGACAGTAAGTTATACATTATTAACAAGACTAGGACAGTAAGTTGTGCATTATTAACAAGACTAGGACAGTAAGTTGTGCATTATTAACAATACTAGGACAGTAAGTTATACATTATTAACAAGACTAGGACAGTAAGTTGTGCATTATTAACAAGACTAGGACAGTAAGTTGTGCATTATTAACAAGACTAGGACAGTAAGTTGTGCATTATTAACAAGACTAGGACAGTAAGTTGTGCATTATTAACAAGACTAGGACAGTAAGTTATACTTTATTAACAAGACAGGATGGCTGCCTGGTCGTGCGGTTTGCGCGCTGGACTGTCGTTCAGATTTATCAATGGTCCAGGGTTCAAACCCTGCCAGCTCCCATCCCCCATCGTCCTGCGGGAGGTTTGGACTAGGAAGTAATTATCTTCAACTCTGAAGGAACATCTGAAACATGTAAAACATTTTACAAGACTAGGACAGTAATTTATACATTATTAACAGGACTAGGACAGTAAGTTTTGCATTATTAACAAGATTAGGACTGTAAGTTTTGCATTATTAACAGGGCTAGGACAGTAAGTTTTGCATTATTAACAGGACTAGGACAGTAAGTTTTGCATTATTAACAAGACTAGGACAGTAAGTTATACATTATTAACAAGACTAGGACAGTAAGATTTGCATTATTAGCAAGACTAGGACTGTAAGTTTTGCATTATTAACAGGGCTAGGACAGTAAGTTTTGCATTATTAACAGGGCTAGGACAGTAAGTTTTGCATTATTAACAAGATTAGAACAGTAAGTTATACATTATTAACAAGACAAGACAGTAAGTTGTGCATTATTAACAAGACTATGATATAAGTTATTCATTATCAACAAGCCTATGACAAAGTAAGTTATACATTATTAACATGACTATAATATAAGTTATGTATTATTAACAAGCCTATGACACAGTAAGTTATACATTATTAACAAGACTAGGACAGTTACCTATGCTTGTGAGAAAAGCTCTAAAGTTATCATCTAAATACACAACCACATAAAGGCAGGCATTGTTTTAGATTCTGAAGATAAAAGATGAGTGCAGTATTTCACATGATGACAAAGACTCAAGTTTGGGTCTGCATTTTAACCACCCCTGATGCAGACAAAGACATTGTCTGTCTGAAGTCTATTTAAGTTCTACCACTCTATGTGTTGATGTATTGACATTAAAGTTCTTTTTTGTTTTAATTGTTAATATGTGAAGCCCTATTCCTTGCATTTGTTGTTCTCAGGGGGAGGAGCAACCCCTACACAACAACACGGTCAGGAATCCAGACGGCCTGGCTGTAGATTGGGTTGGACGCAACCTGTACTGGTGTGACAAGACTACAGACACCATCGAGGTCTCTAAGCTCAATGGAGATTACAGAAAAGTCTTACTAAGACAAAAGCTGCAAGAACCAAGGGCAATTGAGGTGAATAGATGTGTGTCTATATGGTTTCCAAAGTGACAGATAATTATTTAACACAGAGATACTGTTTTTGTATGTCATAATGTAATTTTATTGATTAAGAAAAGTAGTTCAAATAGTGGGAACACAAAGAAACCCATTATGTAGCCTGCTAAACCTAAATAACCAAACATAAATATGTTATTCTTCACCTTCTATCCCATAGTTTGAACTGTTGGGGCACCACATATGATTTGCTGACCATCTTTCTCCATTCCTCTCTGTCTTTGGCCTTGGATAGAATCTCTTTCAATGACAGGCCTTTCCATTATTTATGTTGTCTTCCTTTGCTTTCTGCCTCTTCTTCTATTACCTATCACTGTTCCCTGAAGGAAGGTCTTTGCGAGCCTTCAGTACAATAAAGTTTTTGTTTGCATTTTGTTATTATAATGAACCCAAATAAAAAAGTGTCAGACAAATATAATAAGTACTTTATTTTAAGATCTAGACTGTAGTCACAATAGTAGCTAATTTAAAGTCTATATCCATCATGTCCTGCCATCCTGCTTGAGGCTAATGGTTCATTCATAATTAAAAATAACAAAATTACCAAGAGCACTATCAAAAAAATTATCTGAAAAGCTAAAATAAATTTTATTAAATTATCTAAGCACTAAAATAAAAAAAAACTGTCATTTGACTTTCAAACACTATCACTAAAAGTTGGGTTGTCAAAGATGCTATACTTTTTTTTTCACTCAAACAGTCATGTGTATTTTCTGCTCACAGGTCTTCCCCCAGAAAGGCTACTTATTCTTCACTGACTGGGGCAATAGTCCACACATCAGCCGCATGAACATGGATGGCACTGGGCTGATACAGATTGTGAATGAAAGCATAGCCTGGCCTAATGCTCTCACCATTGACTATGTCACTGAAAAGGTAATACCATGTCATAATTTCCAATATATAACTTGTATTAAGTATAGTCCAAACTAACTATGAAGTGTTAAATTTGTCAAATAAGTATGACTAGGTAAGCTTTTCTAGACCTAGATTATTAACTTAGGTATTATATCTAGCATGGTTAAGCATGGTGGCTTCAAAACCTCGGGTCCTGGGATTTTGGAAGTTAGGATTTTCAGGGTGCCCCTGAGTCCACCCAACTCTAACGGGTACCTGACTTAAGTTGAGAAAAGTAAAGGCGGTTGGTTGTTGTGCTGATCACATGACACCCTGCTCGATGACCCTGGGCCAAAGGTAAACAGATGACGTTAACATCATCTGCCCTATAGATTGCAAGGTCTGAAAGGGGAACTTTTACTTTATTATTCTATCAACTGGTATTTCATTAATAGCAGCAAAAGTTTGTGTCAAAGAACAAAAAAGAGAACGGAGAAAGCAGGACTTGTTGATAATCAATGTTCTCTGTCACTGACAGATGATAGTGGGGATAATAAAAGGCACATCAAAACAATCAGCTGTCAGTCAGTTGTTTACTCTAAAATAATAATGAGAATAGTTCGGTGGTATTCCTTTCATTATACATAAAATGACTATAAAAATATTCAAAGGAATTCCTCTCAGTGTGTTTAAAATGACTATAAGAATATTTCAAAGTGATTCTTTTCAATGTGTATTAAATGGCTTTAAGAATATCTCACAGTAATTCTTTTCAATAAGAATATAAGAAGTAATTCTTTTTTCAGTGTGTATGAAATTTTGACTATAAGAATATTTCAAAGTAATTCCTCTCAGTGTGTTTGTTGAAGTACTCCCACCTTTCCTTTCACTAACCCTATCCCCACACAATTGTCTACTATCCCTAGCAGTTGAGCCTGTACTGCATTGAATGCAGGTTTAACATGGATACACTCTTATCTTTGTCTTACCCTTTACTTTTCAGATCTACTGGGGTGATGGCAGCTTAGACTACATAGCCATGGCAGACCTTGATGGATCCAACTTCTCGTACATCATCAGAGACAATAAAAAGATCCCTCATGTGTTTGCTCTGGGCATTTTTGAAGGTAAGCGCTTTGAATCCTCTTAATATCTATTCATGTCAGTTTATGATACGTGGCCTTGTTGATCTGAGATTGTTAGCTCTTCTTTTTATGGGAATAAAAAAGCTATTTAAATATTTATTAACTGTAGAAGACCTTATGTTCACCTTTTCTTATGGTCCAAACTATGATTTCAATCAATCAATTTGTCCATTTGAATCAATTAAATTAAATTTAGTAAAAAAAATACATGTTCGTTCTATTTCCATAAAAACATATTTGAAGATTATTTGAAGATTATTTCTAATTAACTAATGTTTAAATTTGAATTATAGTTCAGCAAATTATACATGATGACAAAAACTATATTTATATTATTTCACTTGAATCTATCAAATTGTTTTATAGACCTTTGTTCCATTCAGTGACCTTACTTTTCATCTATTGTGTTGGCATATATAACTTTTCACTTCTAATCCTGCATGAAGTAGCAATTCTTGACCAGGTATCTTGACTCCTATCCCCCCCACAGGTATCTTGTACTGGACTGACTGGGAGAAGAGCAGTGTCATGTCTGCAGCCAAATTTTCTGGCAGCAACATAACCAGGAAAATTGATTTTGTTCAGAGGCCAATGGATATTCAAGTAGTCCACCCACTCAGACAGTTGCCTGGTAAGTTGTCAGAGAAATTCTACTCCTGTTTTAGGGAATGAAAATGAGGTTTAGTGAAAATAAACTATTACATTACATAGACATTTTTAGTTTATACATCTGGTTTACATATCTAGCTGTTACGATCATCAATAGTGCTAGATGTTACAATCAAACTTGATGTCAAGATGTCACGTTGAAGCACAATCAATGATTGTAATTGCAGAGGATCTTGAAATCGTCTTTAATAAGATGATCGTATAGAAGTAGCTAGATCTAGTTGATAATACGATCATTCAGAATGTTGCCAGTTGATAAGAGGATCATCTAGAAGTTGCCAATCGCTAAGTCGATCTAAGTATGTTAATATATTCAATGAAGAAACTTCTCTTCGTCTAAAACAAATGCTTTAATTCAAAACTTGGAAAAGCTATTCACAAATAATTACAATTGTTAAATGTACTTGAATGCAACAGAATAAATATAATTGTGCTAAATAAATGATCTACACAATAATGTAAAATATACGTCTGAATTCTAACACGTTCTGTACGACACTGGCGTCAATCTAGAATCTTTTCCCGGGTATAGTGTTGTCACGTGTCTAACATCCCCTCGTTGCAATGCCAACCAATAAATGCAGCTCAATGTACAATAATTAATACTTTAAACCAATCATATTTATTTCCAAACATGATCCTGCTGCGTGATAGAAAATTTCCCCAAGGTAGCTAAAATTCTGCCGACAAGCTAAATATAGATACAGTGTACGTGACACTAGCTTACACATCTGGTTTACATATTTTACATATTTGACTTTTATGTCTGATTAACATATCTGTATTAGATTCTGTTGTAGTTACATAATTTGGTTAGTTGGCTTGGAGATTATACTAAGGTAGTTACATAATTTGGCTAGTTGGCTTGGAGATTATAATGGGGTACTTACATAATTTGGTTAGTTTGCTTGGAGATTATACTAGGGTAGTTACATAATTTGGCTAGTTGGCTTGGAGATTATAATGGGGTACTTACATAATTTGGTAAGTTGGCTTGGAGATTATATTAGGGTTGTTACATAATTTGGCTAGTTGGCTTGGAGATTAAAATACCTGTTTGATTTGATTTTTTCAGTTGTAGACAAAAACAACATGTCACCATGTGATTACAAACAATGTACGCACTTGTGTCTGCTGAGACCTGCTCAGTCAGGCACTGGTGTAGAGGCTGTGTGCGCTTGTCCTGAGAACCATTACTTGGCAGAAAATGGCAAAAGCTGTATTGCCAACTGTACAAGGTGAGTCATCTATGTTCCATTTCAGTGTAACAAATACTTTGATGCGTTTTTTTGTTTTCAGCCTTACAAGCAACCATTTTTAGCTTTCCTAATGGGTCGTAAAATATACATAATTTACCATTGATGATCAGTTTTGTTTCTACTATCTCAGAGATAAACTCATGATTTACTCACACAAAAAAATGGTCAATTCTAACAGCTTCTAGATTAATATGTCATAGAAGGATATGCAACTGACTAAAATGTTACAATGGATACAGGGAAATCAGTTACCTATTACATTCTTATGTCAGCAGCTATGTCTTCTCACTCATTTGTCAGCATTCTCAATAGTCTTTAGGTTTTGATGAGGATTAGTTTCTTGATAAGTTTTCCAATTATGTGGCCTCAATTCAATATCCTTACCATTGATTTCTAATGATTAAACTGTATACTTAAGAAGCAGCTCACTAGAGGTGATAGGCTTAGTGCAAGTAGATTGAAAGAAATGCTCTAAACATTGGCTTAAATAGTGCCAATAATCCATAGGAATACTCTAAAAAAAAACTAAACCTTAAAAACCCATAACATAAAAATAGTATTTTGTTTAGTTCTCAGATATTGTGTACAGCTAATTCCAAGTGTATACCTTTCTGGTGGAGGTGTGACAAGAGCCATGACTGTCCAGATGGTAGTGATGAAAGTGATGATTGTGGTAAGAATATTGATGAAATAAAAAATAAAAAAACATTAGGGTTTATTTAAAGAATTTTTTACAAATCAAACAAAAATATAAAATTAAAACTTGAGTTAGGCCAATATTAGAATATGCATCCTCTGTTTGGGATCCCTCAACTCAAGAAAACATAAAGAAACTAGAACAAAAATAAAATAGAACAGTGAGATTTATAACAAACGAATATTCTGATTTGCTTAGAGTAACACCATTAGTAAAATCACCGAATTTCAGGACAGTAGTAAAGTATCTATAATACATAAAATACTAAATCATGACTTACAAATAGAAAAACAAAACCTAATGAAATACTCAAAAATACACAGACACATTTCTTAATCCATACGCTAGAACAAATTCATTCAAGTGCTCCTTCTTCCTTAATGCCATTAGAGAAGCCAATGATTAACATGCATGACTAGATTGACACATGAAATGAGTAGGGCATAATTATCTTCTTTTTTGAAGTAACGTCTGCAATATATAAGCTAAGATAAGAAAAATTATATTTTTTTAAAGATCTGCCTGTAGTTTTTGCTGTTGTTTTTTTTTATTGTTCATCTATCATTCTTTCTAATTTCTTTGCTAGGTAATCTAGTTTGTTTTGTTGGCTTGTTTGTTTAAGCAACTCTTTATCATTTGGACATATGTACCACAAAAAAACAACAAAACAATAATGAACTACATATGGGTCAAGTTACATTAATTAAAGGTGCATAGGCATGTTTGGATGGATATCTAGCTACAGTAATTTTTTTTTTAAATTGTTCCCACTTTGGCAATTTCTTTCTACTTGACTGTTGCCCTTCAGCCCCCCTTGTGATGTAACTGCCTCCATCCTCATTATATTGAATACAACTATAACAAACTTTCCATTATCTTGACATTGAGTTGGTAGTAAATCAAAAGGTGTTTGGTTGTAGTGAGCATAGAACAAATATTTGAAAGAAACTTGAGATGGATTCATGTTCAAGATGATAAGTCTGACTAATTTAAACTTGTTGTCTGTTGTCTTAGACTACTATCAATTTTATCTTCTCTCCCTCTTAGGGGAATACTACTGCAGTGAGTCTGGATTGTTTCAATGTCAAAACGCTACTTCAGCCAAAGATTGTGTTCTGCCTAATCAAATCTGTGATGGTAGGGCCCAGTGTCCAGACCAATCTGATGAATTCAACTGTGGTAAGATATAGTTTTATTTTAAGCTTGGTATGGTGGATTGCTCCTCAAAATAGGGAATTCATTTTTTATAATGTCAAGCTCTACAAAATGTAGCATCTGAGAACTTTTGGCTGTCTCAGGGTACTGTGTTATTGTTCTTGTTGAAACTTAAATTTTCAATATATATATATATATATATATATATATGGCCTCCTTCAGTTGCATTATGACTATGGATTATTTCATAGAAATAAGATGAATGTCTGGCCATTAGCTACGGTCAGAACGATGTTGCCCAAACAGTAGTTCCCCCCCCCTCTATAGGCAGCTTATGTTACCAAAGGAACGCCAGTTACCGGTACAGTTTAAGATCAGAGGTGTTGCAGGCTCTGCCAGGTTATAACGCTCTGTGCTGCAAACTGCATAAGGGTCGCCAGTTTCTAATTTTTCCTCAGGGTTGACTCCCAAAACCTTTCCCATGATTGGATATAGCTGTAAGGCAGTCGAGGTTTAAATTCAATGTTTTAATTCTCCTACTTAGGTAGCAACAAGCCCCTCCTGCTCAAAGCTTAGTGGTTTAGGCACCAGTAACTCGTCAATGCCCCATCTCCTATTAGTAATAACAGTTCCACATGAGAAGGCCAGGAGCTGGACTGGTTGTCAGAGGCTATTTGAGGTGCATACCATTGGAAGCATTTTATAGATAGTGGAACACTTGAACACTTCTGTCAATAGCAACTTTATGGAACCAATTTCAGATATGAGACTTTTACAAATCAATGAATTGACCAGTTTCAATGTTGTGTTACCTAGTATTAATGATAATAGGTAAAATATGTAAATTTGCAAACTATACATACATTGCCTTGTTTGCATTTAATTTTAGAATGTTAATGATAACATTTTCCTTACCAGCCAACTACACTTGTATGGAGCAGTACAGCAAGTGCCATAAAGACAACATCTGTATTCCCAACTTTAAGTTTTGTGATGGACACCCTGACTGCTCTGATAATGAGGATGAAAAGTCTTGTGGTAAAAATATAAATTATTTAGTGCCCAATTCTTGTATTATCTTCTTACCATTTGTGCTTAGATGTGGGGTGTATTAATAGGGTTTAAGTTTTAAGCTGCTTACATTGGAGGTTAATACAACTCAGTCATCATCATCATCATCATAATCGTTCCCTTAAGTTCTTCATGGAACACAGGGCCTCAGTAAAAGCACACCACTCTCCACAGTCTCTTGCTAGTTTTTTAATGGCTTCCCAGCTCTTCCCGGTTCTCAATACAACTCAGAGCTAGTAAGTTTATCTTGGTGAATCTACATTCTTGGGAGGGAGTTGAGGGTTAATGCTTGGAGTACAGTTACTTTAATAAAAGAAGAAGCATTTCTTTCAATCCCATAAGGTTTTAAAGATTTCAGGAGAGGTTTCAAGAATCTGTTTCTAATAATAAAATTGGAGCACTCTTGAAATCCTCCGTTTGGGACCCCTTAACTCAAGAAAACATTAAGAAACTGGAACAGACACAAAATAGAGCATTGAGATTCATAACAAATGAATATTCACATTTGACTAGAGTAACACCTATAGTAAAATCACTAAATTTAGAAAGCCTTCAGGACAGAAGACTCAAAAGTAAAGTAGCAATTATACACAAAACACTGAACCATAATCTTATCTTATCTTATATAATACTGACGTTACTTCAAAAAAGAAGATGATTACGTCCTACGCGTCATGCATTTAGTCATGCATATTAACCAATGACTTAAATTCTGCCAAGTCACTGGTTTTTCTGGCTAGCTCAGGCAACCCATTCCATGCTCTAATAGCACTAGGGAAGAAGGAGTATTTGTACAAATTTGTCCTAGCATATGGGACGAGGAATGTGCCTTTATTTTTGTGTCTTTCAGAGTATTTTATTAAATTTTGTTTTTGTATTTGAAGATTATGGTTCAGTGTTTTGAACATACTTCACAAGAGATTGAGCCTTTTCAAAACAATTACATCAATTATAAGACTTCAGTTAGGCCAGGAGAGGCATGGTAGCTGAACGGTAACGCGCTTGGCTTCCGAACCGGAGGTCCCGGGTTCGAATCCTGGTGAAGACTGTGTTTTTCAACTTTTGGAGGCCAAAAAAACAGATGAACTTTACATCATCTGCCCTATAGACCACAAGGTCTGAAAGGGGAACTAGTTAGGCCAGGTTCACATCTAACTTTGCATTCCCTTGCACCTATCCTTTGATCTGCTGGACCGTTGGGGCACTACACAAGATGTGTCAACCTTCTTTCTCCATTCTTATCTCTCATTTGTCTTTGATATAATTTCATTAGGATGTTCTTTCTGAAAATATTGAAGCCTGCCTGGGTGGACCACTTCGTGGGCCGATTTTGAGTTTGTGTTTCCACACAAACTGTCTTTGTAACATTGATATTTTATCAGAAATAATCAATTTTGTTGATATTTATAATTGTCTTGTTAATTTGTAAATACTTTTGGTCATGGACTATGTATTTGCTGATCTCATTGGTTACAGCTATAACAGAATGTACCGCCAACCAGTTCAAGTGTTCCAATGGCCGCTGTGTCCCTTATGTCTGGAAGTGTGACAATGATGATGACTGTGGTGATGGCAGTGATGAGCCAATGGACTGCAAGACATCACACTGTCCCAAAGATTTCTTCAAGTGCAACAGCACTGGTCGCTGCATACCAGAAGTGAGTGCTATTCAACACACTTTTTTCCAATATACATGTCTGCCTAATTTAGTTCACTATAATCAATGTGTGCTGGCTGAGTGGTAAAGCACTTGACTTCCTAACCATAGGGGCCTCTGATTCGAATATAGGTGGAAGTTTGAATTCTTGGATTTTTTAGGATGTCCCTCGTTCCACCCAACTGTGAAATTAAGGGTTGGTTATTGTGCTGGCCACATGATAACCTAGTTAACCTTAGGCCATAGAACTAGATCAGTCCTATAAATTGCTAAGTCTGGAAAGGGTATTTGCCTCCTTTAAAATTATTTTTAGTAACTTTGGTCTTCATAATTCAGAACAATTAATTCAATTATTTACTGATCAACACACTGTCTCCATTGAGTGGTGGGCATAGCTCATCATAAAATACATTTTATGGAACGTCATATTAACATAAGGCAGTTGTATACAATCACTTTTATCTAACTCCATGGCTTGCTCTTGTGGCTTAGTGCAATCAGTGAAAGGAATGGGTTGCCTTTATCAGCCAGGAAAACCAATGACTTAGCAGAGTTTAAGTCATTGATTAACATGCATGACTAAAATGACACATGAAATGTGTAGTATGTAATTATTTTCTTTTTGTAGTAACATCTGTCCATCTATAAGATTAGATAATAATAGATTAGTGATTGTAGTGAATGTATTGCTGAATATCCCTGGTTTTGGTGGAGATCAGAATATTTTCATAAGACGTTAGGACAGCAGGCATGTTGAGAAGAGAGTACAAACTGATGCTGATGCTCTTCTGAAACACTTTGTAATCTCTCTCCATATTTCAGTCCTGGAAGTGTGATGGTGATAATGACTGCAGTGAGCATGACACATCAGACGAGGATGCTGTTGAATGCAGTAAGTTTTGATGTCACTGTTACTTTAACCCATTCATTTCTTTTGTAAAGTCTTAGCTAATAATTGAAACTTCAAGCTTTTTCTACTACTAAGACGGTCAAGGCAAACATTTTGTGTGGCAACATTTTGCCGAGCAAATTTTTTTCATAGTTGTTTTATTTATAAGTGAAACAGTTTAACATTAATGTCATTCTGACTTTAAAGTAAGCTATTAGTTATTATGGTCATTTGAGCAGTAACATTCTTTTAAAAAAAATGACTTCAAAGTCAATTAATTGTATAATTGTTATATAACTGCAGAGAGCAGCTGTGCTTTACTTAGGGCACAGCCATGAATATTGCACTAAGTTTGTAAATATTTTGGCCAATATTAGCTTTACAAAGTGAATTTATTTCTCTAGGTGCACAGACTTGTGAGCCAACATTTTACCGCTGTAAAAATGGCCACTGCATTCCAGGTCGTTGGAAGTGCGACTTCCATGATGACTGTCGGGATGGTAGCGATGAAATGGACTGTGGTAAGTACAATCAAATATTGTTTATATTTATTTATTTATTTATATTTCAGAACTGTTGTAGATGAGTACTTTAAAAAAAAATTTCTTTCATTAATTTTTTTTGTTTTTATGTAAATAGGTCACAACCTCTAATGTACAGAACACATCTAGAAAATTAAGTGTTCTGAGTTATGAAATATTTTTGAATATAATTTCCTCATAAAGATTATGTCTCGATGGGAGTTTTGGTTTCAGTTTCAATGTATTCTGATGTTATTTAGGGTTTTTAAAAATCGGTTTATTCAAAAGTCAAGTCTAATGATGGCAAATTGAGATGGCAATATTAAACTCTCCTAAACTTTATGTATGGCAATATTAAACTTTCCTAAACTTTATGTATGGCAATATTAAACTTTCCTAAACTTTATGTATGGCAACATTAAATTCTCCTAAACTTTATCTAAGGCAATATTAAACTCTTCTAAACTTTATGTTAGGCAATATGAAACTCTCCTAAACTTTATGTTAGACAATATTATTCTCTCCTAAACTTTATATTAGGCAATATTAAACTCTCCTAAATTTAATCTATGGCAATATTAAACTCCCCTAAACATTATGTATAAACTATTCAATAAACTGTTGTGAACATCAACTCTTATTTGACACTAATGTTGTTATCTTTTATGCTCCTAGTGGTTCAGAAATGCTCTGACAATCAGTTCCAGTGCACATATGGCAAGTGTATCCCCTTGAGCCTAAAATGCAATAATGTCTTTGACTGTCTTGATAAAAGTGATGAAGTTGGCTGCGGTAAGTTCATACACTGTTTGAGAATACTCTAGGAGATAAAATGAGAAAATATTCTTGAGATAATACTCTAGGAGATCTCTTTACATTTTTATTTTATGTGGGAAGCGTGGTAGAGAGGCTAAGTGCGCTTGAACTTGGCTTGGCTACCTATGGAAGGGGCTCAAGATTCGACACCCGACTCGAGCAGAGTTGTGTTTACTTAGCGCCTAAAGGCAGCACGGAAAACCTTCTCCCAGATACCCCCCCCCACACACACACACACACTAGTCCACAAATGAGATTAAACCTTAGCGCTCTGAGCATGCTATATAATTTTTTGTTTGTTTTTTATTTGTGTCAAAACTTGCAAAGAAAACTTTACAATTTTAACTCTGTGTTAGGACTAAACAAAGAGCTAGAGTGGTGTTTGTTTATCCTTGATAGTATTTTAAAAATTATTTTAGCACATCTTTACATGAATTAAGATAAACTTGTGGGTGGAGGGGGGGGGGGGACCTGGGAAAAGGTTTCTGCTCTGTCTTTGGGTCTCAGCAAACACAACTCTTTTCAGGTCAGGATTTAAACTGGAGCCCCCCTTGATATATATAGGGACGGTTTAACCCCACTTATCCACTCATTTAGCCTCTGCTTTATAGTTAGATCCCCTAGATTACCTAGCATTTAGTCCCCCCCCCCCCCATCACATTATCTAACTCTTTAGGCTTGGCTTATTTGTTGTAGGGGACAAATGTAATAATAGCACCCATTTCATGTGTAAGACCATCCATCATTGCATCCCTTTCAAGTGGAAGTGTGATGGGGAAACAGACTGCGCTGATGGCACTGACGAGATCCATTGTGGTGAGTAGCACATTAACGCTTTATCTCCGTAACTATTTTCCACGTTCTGAATGGATAGTTCTTTTTTTCACAGTTGTACATTGTACCCTGTTATGATAAAACTTCAATAACATCTTTGTTTGTAATCAGAATACGTTACTTTTGGTGTAGAATTATAGGAGAATGCATGCCCTTTTTATAATACACAAAATTAAAGTTTATAAAATAAAAAATTTATTGAATTTAATGGGGTCAAATCAACGATGATATCGTTAATTAGGAGAGAAAGAGATCAAACCTCTCACTTGCTCAGATATTTGGTGATAAAATAGTGAATAGAAAGAAACACTATTAAAGCTGATTGTAACCATTACTCATTCATAGTAAGAATCTATTTATTTTATCACTTAGAAAGAGGGATTAGTTTTTGTTTTCGTTTTGAAATGTTTACTTCTTAAAGGAATGAATCACATGATTGTAACAAGATTAAAGACATCTTTAGTCATTAGAAAATAGCATCTTATAACTTAAATGATGTGTTATTTAATTTTATTGAATCATAATTTTTGTAAAAGTAACATAAGGTATATTGGTATTTATGGCATGTTTTAAATTATTTGAATTAGAAATTGTTCTAAGTTATTTTATTTTGATATTCACTGAGGAACCATCATTTGCATATCTTTTAACATTAAAACAAAAAAAAAAAGAAACAACAAAACCCAAAAAATAAAATCTATAGCCACATCCTGTAACATAATGTTATACTTTAAAACCTTTTATCTAAGTACCAAGTGTCACATAATGTTATACTTTAGAACCTTTTATCTAAGTACCAAGTGTCACACAATGTTATACTTTAGAACCTTTTATCAAAGTACCAAGTGTCACATAATGTTATACTTTAGAACCTTTTATCTAAGTACCAAGTGTCACATAATGTTATTCTTTAGAACCTTTTATCTAAGTACCAAGTGTCACATAATGTTATACTTTAGAACCTTTTATCTAAGTACCAAGTGTCACATAATGTTATACTTTAGAACCTTTTATCAAAGTACCAAGTGTCACATAATGTTATACTTTAGAACCTTTTATCTAAGTACCAAGTGTCACATAATGTTATTCTTTAGAACCTTTTATCTAAGTACCAAGTGTCACATAATGTTATACTTTAGAACCTTTTATCTAAGTACCAAGTGTCACATAATGTTATACTTTAGAACCTTTTATCTAAGTACCAAGTGTCACATAATGTTATACTTTAGAACCTTTTATCTAAGTACCAAGTGTCACATTGGTTTTTGTAAAATGACAAATTGAATATTTTCACTTTATTTCACTATATAAAGTTCTAAAAAAGTACTAAAGTTTCTCTTTTTTTTTTTTTTTTTTGTTTACTAAGGAGGCTTCTGAATTTGGTTTTCCATGATGGTAGAAGTGTCTGCTTCACATTAGTTGTGACAGGGTTGGTCTTGTATGACAGTTAAACCCAGCAATTTTCAGGTATCAAAAGAGTTTTTACATGTTTTTTTGTTATTGTCTTTCCAGAACGCAACTGTACAGACAAAGAGTTCAAGTGTAATAACTCCCAGTGCAAACCTAAAGACTGGCAGTGTGATGGCGATGATGATTGTGGAGATAACTCTGATGAGGATGTCAAATTGTGCTGTGAGTAGTTCTTCTTGATGTACTATTTATAAGCTGTTTACTGTCTATAGTCACAAAACATTCTAGTTTTCAATAACTTTATTATGTTTGGTTTCAAGATATCCAATTTATTTCTACATACACAGTTGACATATCAATTTGGGAGTTCATTAACACCAACAAACTCTGATTGGAAACCTTACATTAGTTAGGGACCTGACATTTGTTAAAGAGAGTCTAAAACATTGGCTCTAATGTTCTTCATATATTGTCCTCATTTCCAGTTGCAGAAGAAAATCTTTCAAACTTTAAAGCACAATGACATGTTCCCTGACCAAATCTACATTCTCCTGACATGTGCACTGACAAATGTCTTAAGTCAGAGTACATTGCCTAATTTATCTTCATTTTTAAAAGTGGCTGTGAAACTTAATGAGATATATTCTTATATCTAGCAACATTTGACTGCCCGCCTGACAAGTTCCGATGTGGTAAACTTGAGGGCCAACCTAAATGCATCTGGCCAAGCATGCTGTGCAACCAGCACAAGGACTGTCCAGGGGGAGAGGATGAAGATATCAGTCTCTGTAAGCTCATTGGCTAGTACTATTATTATATTTCATTGGATATCAATTTTCACCTTAACTTTTATTGAACCCATTCAAAGCTTATTCATGCAGTCCAAGTAATTGATTCAAAGAGTATTGAATTAGGTCTTTAAAGTTGGCCAAAACAAAACTAACTTGTTAATTCCCAAATTTAAAGAATGAATATTAGCCTACAATGCTCAGAAATGACTCATTTTGTTTCATACTTTCTTGCAATTAATAAAACACCCTCCTGCATCTAACAAGGTTTTGTAATATTTATTTGTTGAATATATTAGGTTTGAGACTAAAGATCCTTGTTCTTTTATGGGGGACCCAGAGTATTATAATCTGGGTATAACATAAAGTAGGAACTCTATCATAAGTCACCTTGTGTTTTCACTTTGTTTTAAGGCTCTGTTGTCAACGAGTGTATGCAACCAAACTTCATCTGCAAATCCAAGACCCAGTGCCTGCTGCCCTACAAACAGTGTGATGGGGTTAAAGATTGTATGGATGGCTCGGATGAGGATGAGAAAATCTGTGGTGAGTGACTTCCTTTTAGCATGTTGTCTAATAAATATATTGTGTACATTGTCATCTATATATCTTTCACAATTTCTTAAGTTTAGGTATCCTTTTTCAAGAGATTTATATGGAGCTTTTATTTTTAGCATTATAACCAACAAAAATGTGTTTTTTAAATCTGTTTAGGTTTTAGCTATAGTTTGTTTTGTTTCAACTGTCCGTTTTTTTTATGTAATTTATTTTGAAACCTTCAGCACAATGGAATTAGTGACTTCAGATTTAGATTTGTTGTGTTTGTATTCCTTGCAGCTCAAATGTCAGTCAACAAAACTGGAAGCTGTTCCATTATCAATGGTGGCTGTGAACATATCTGTAATGAAATGCTTCATGGACCAAAGTGTGAGTGCAGAAAGGGCTACATCCTTGGTCATGATGGGGCCTCATGTTTAGGTAAGATCTTTGCATTGTAGAGCTACAATCCATTTTCAGATATGAGTTCTTGTTGTTCAATTGAGAAAAATGTACAAATTTGTTACCGCAGAAAGAGAGAATCATGGGATATAGCTCATGTGCAGCTTCCTGAAAACAACTGAGAATAATTGTAATAGATTATATATAGAAAACATGAGGTGTGGTTGCTGAGCGGTAAAGAGCTTAACTGCCGAACCGGGGGTCCCAGGTTCAAATCCTGGTGAAGACTAGAATTTATTTTTCGGGATCATTGGGTGCCTCTGAGTCCACCCAGCTCTAATGGGTACCTGACATTAGTTGGGGAAAAAGTAAAGGCGGTTGGTCGTTGTGCTGGCACCCTCATAAACTTTAGGCCACAGAAACAGATGACCTTTACATTATCTGCCCTATAGACCACAAGGTCTGTAAGGGGATCTTTACTCTTTTCTTAATACAAAAAAAAAAACAAATAAAAAATTTAACCACTTCCACATGACCTGTCTAAGAAAAATACTGAATGTTAAATGGCAAGAAAAGTACCAGATACTGAGGTCCTTCAATAAGCGGGCCTGCAAAGCATCTACACAATCCTGATGCAGTCCCAGCTATGATAGGCAGAACACTTTTGTAGAATGGAAGACTACAGCATCCCTAAAAACTCCTGTATCTCCAATTAAGCGAAGGAAAGCGCTCACAAAGTTAACAAATAAAATGCTTTAGGGACACCCTCAAAGCTTCTCTTAAAGCATTCAGCATTCACCCAGCCACCTTGGCATCGCGCTGTGAAAACTGGTGCATATATTGCTGAGGACAAGAGAACAACCCAGGCAGAAAAAAGCATCGGAGAAAAAAGCAATGCCAATGACACTAGCTCCAGCTGGAATAACTTTCCCAGTGTTTCAGCTGAACATTCCGGGCTCACATAGGTCTCACCAACCACATGAGGAGGCACAAAACCCTAGTGCAAAGCCTTCAGCCCCCTGGAAGACAAAAGTGGTCATCATTGAACCGCAATGGACGAACTATATATATCCTTAACAGAGTGTCTACATAGAGCTGTGAAACCATGGGAAATACTGCATTCCTCATTAATCTTCAGACTCGAAGACAAGCCTTATTATTAGTATTACATAGAGCTTCAGAAGACTTTTTTGAAGCACTGACCTAGCTAGCAGATTCCAATAGATTTAATGTTGTCACTTTGTTTTTTCCAGTCAACAATCCTTGTAATTACTACAACACTTGCTCCCAGCTTTGTGACTTCAATGCTGGGCAATATCAGTGCTCCTGTGATGTCAACTTTGAAGCTGTACATTTCCTACGTAGATCATGTGTGGCTAAAGATGGTAAGTGGTACATAACCTTTTTTTCCCCTCATATTTACATAATCATTATATTATTTTTATACAACATTTTTGGTCTTTCAAATACAAAGTTGTTGTTTCTTATTCACTCAAGAATTTTTTAATTTTATTTTTTTTTTCTTAAAGAGATGTTAGTTATATTTCAAAATTGTTATTGATACAACCATGGCCACCTTTGACACTCCTCTTCTCTCTATTGTTATGATTCTCTATAAGCCCTTGACAGAACAATTTGGCTTAGTGAAGAACTTGACAACTTGGGCTCTGATATAACAAGACACTTTATGAATGTAATAAATAATGAAGAGTAAACAATCTAATACTTTACAATTGGCAGTAGTCAATGTCTGAACATAACACTATACACAACTTGTACTTGAATTTCTTCTGGTCTTCTGCTGTGTTAGACTGACTTGATCCAACCTTGTCAAAAAAACACACAGTCCATACTCAGTTAACCATAACACCATTGATCTACACGGAGATTGTTTACATCGTTGATAGCACATAGGGCTAAACTGACCAGCACACAGTTCAGTTACAACAGTATATTGATAGCGTCATGTTGTCATTCCAAACTTTTTTGCATTTTGACTCCGTTGATAAACTTTATCTCCCTTTTTTTTTTAATGTCTCACAGGTTCAGAAGCTCAACTCTTGATTGCTGAAAAGGGAAATATAGAACTGAGAACTAAACTCCACAGTAATGATGATTCCATGAAGCAAACTCCTAAGGTCATTAATAACCCTAAGCTGTTTCTCTCTTTTTTTTTTTTCTTTTTTTTTTTTTTAATGTTCACTTTATATGAGGTAAAATTAATACAAAACCTGTGCCTCTTATCTATAAGAACAGAAATATACAATCAAAGGAAGCATCAAATGGTAAAATGTGAAATTAAATTTACTTCCACTAAACAACTTATCTGCATTAGTTTGACAAAATACTTGGTGCTTTCAGGCATCATCATCATCATCTGTCCTTTTTGTTCCTCATGGAACATAGGGCCTCAGTAAAAACATGTCACTCTCCACAGTCTCTTGCTATTTTTTTAATGGCTTCCCAGCTCTTTCCCATCCTCTCGACTTCCATCTAGTAGACTGCATGGCCTTGCTCTTTTAGGTCTTTCCCTGCGTCATGTTCAATTGGGGTTCCATCTAGTATACTGCATCGCCTTGCTCTTTTAGGTCTTTTCCTGCGTCATGTTCAATTGGGGTTCCATCTAGTAGACTGCATCGCCTTGCTCTTTTAGGTCTTTCCCTGCGTCATGTTCAATTGGGGTTCCATCTAGTAGACTGCATGGCCTTGCTCTTTTAGGTCTTTCCCTGCGTCATGTTCAATTGGGGTTCCATCTAGTATACTGCATCGCCTTGCTCTTTTAGGTCTTTTCCTGCGTCATGTTCAATTGGGGTTCCATCTAGTAGACTGCATGGCCTTGCTCTTTTAGGTCTTTCCCTGCGTCATGTTCAATTGGGGTTCCATCTAGTAGACTGCATCGCCTTGCTCTTTTAGGTCTTTCCCTGCGTCATGTTCAATTGGGGTTCCATCTAGTAGACTGCATCGCCTTGCTCTTTTAGGTCTTTCCCTGCGTCATGTTCAATTGGGGTCCCATCTAGTAGACTGCATGGCCTTGCTCTTTTAGGTCTTTCCCTGCGTCATGTTCAATTGGGGTTCCACTCTAAGTTCTGTCTAGCTCTGTTTTTGGTATCTTTTCTAAGGGCGGGACCAATCCATCTCCACTTCCACTCTAAGATCTGCACCACTGTCCACTTATCTCTCGAAAAAGTTAAACACAAGGCATCTTCATAGTTGCATTCTTTCATTATCATGTGCCTGAAAGATCTAGTTTTGTTTTTGTTATTATCGTTAAATGCTCCATAGAGGACTGCCGATTGTTTATTCGTACCACTCCATCTCATCCCTAGGTTTCTATAGACAACTTGAAATTATAATTGTTGCTAATTTGACTATGCTGACCAATTGAATCCTGAGATAATTAAAGTTTAAACCCATACTCTTATATCACATTATGGCTGACTGTGTGGTATGAACTTTAAACTATTATCATAATGGTTCTGATTATGAAACCTGTACAGCTCAATGCCCTGCTATCCTGCAGGAGGTTTCAACTAGGGTAATAATATTCATTTCTAAAGACATATTCCATGCTTGTATTGCCAATCAAAATGAAACAAAATTTGTAGTTTTGCTTTTAACCATAACAGTGGTTAAGCGCTTGACTTCCAAACCTGAGGTTCTGGGTTACATTTTTGGTAAAGATTGGGATTTTGAATTTCAGATTTTTAGGACGCCCCTGAGACCACACAACTCTAATGGGTACCTGACTTAAGTTGAGGAAAGTAAGGGAGGTTGGTCATTGTTCTGGCCACCTGACAGCCTGTTATTACAGTTATTTAACCATTGACTAAAGACCTAAACATATGACCTTAACATCATCTGCCTTATAGATTGCAAGGTCTGAAAAGGAACTTTTACATTTAAATATAAAAATTATAATCAATTCAAAAGATAATACAATCTACACATAACAGTAAGATTCTTTGTCTAGATATCCTCCCACAGGCACCACTCAGTAAATAACCTCACCTCTGATGATTATCTTTATTTCTCTTAGATTGCCTATGAGGTAAATGACAAAATGTGTCTATTGGATGTATACATTTTAAAAGTTACTAGCCCTGGTTTGTCCTTATTACACTGAACATATCAGTGTAGCTAATGTAGTCAATCCCTATCCCAACAGATTGATGAAACCAGCAACAACATCATAACATCAGTAGATGTAGACATTGAGAACAATTACATGTTTTACATCAACAAAACCTTTAATGAATACTTCCTGGTCAGAAAGAGAATGAACATTGGTGCTATTGACCTGAGGCGGAAAAGACAGGCTGCAGAAGATACTGTAAGTACCCTTTTTTTTTCAGTGAATGAAATGATACACACTGCCATGTTTCCTGATCAAATCTACATTCTCCTGACATGTGCACTGACTAATATCTTAAGGCAGACTACATTGACTATAAACAAACTAGATTGTTAACCATTGTTATGTTTCATTTTGCAAATTTACCATGAA
Organism: Biomphalaria sudanica; assembly: GCA_036873155.1. Taxonomy (NCBI): domain Eukaryota; kingdom Metazoa; phylum Mollusca; class Gastropoda; family Planorbidae; genus Biomphalaria; species Biomphalaria sudanica. The sequence goes on along the minus strand of JAZGLO010005592.1, from coordinate 192,169 downwards.
TTCACTTATATTGTTTTTCTAATTTCATTTAAAATTTCAATGTGGGAAATCTGTAGTTAGTACAATTTAAAACAGATCAGGAGCTAGTACTAATTAAAACAGATAAGGAGTTAGTACTAATTAAAACAGATCAGGAGTAAGTACTATTTAAAACAGATCAGGAGTAAGTACTATTTAAAACAGATCAGGAGTAAGTATTATTTAAAACAGATCAGGAGTTAGTGCTATTTAAAACAGATCAGGAGCTAGTGCTAATTAAAAAAGATCAGGAGCTGGTACTAATTAAAACAGGAGTTAGTATCATTTAAAACAGATCAGAAGTAAGTACTATTTAAAACAAATAAGGAGTTAGTACTATTTAAAACAGATCAGGAGTTAGTACTATTTAAAGCCTCACTTCTATTTCTAAGAAGCACCCTATAGAAAAAAAAATGTTGCAGTCTGTTATGTTTTTTGCTGTTTTGTCCTATTTGATGTTAATATTTAGTTTTGATTTATATTTTCTAAGAAAATCCTATACTTTCAAGACCGTCAGATGTTTGAAATGGGAGGCCTGGCATTGGACTGGGTAGCCAAATATATTTACCTGACAGACATAAGTAACAGGCAGATTTATGTTTTCAACTACAATGGCACAAGGAGTAAAATCCTGGCCAAAGGAAACATGAGGCACCCTCTGGCTATAGCTGTGGATCCCAAAGCAGGGTAATTATGTTTAGTATTGATATGTGCATGGGTGATGCTAATCAATCTCATACCAAAAAAAATGTTAGTTCTTAGCCTAAATTATTACTGATACAAATAATGTGTAAAGCTGCCAACAAAACTAAGGCTAATTTTTGTTACATAGCCAAGAGAAAAGAATTGAAAGCTCTCACAGCGATGACTTGCTTCAATATTTAGGCAATTTGCAACTGTTTTTGTTAGCTTATATAGGTGTATTTGCATATATGGCATTAATTTACTTGAGTCATGTATCTTAAGTCTTACTTGAGAAAGATGCACAAATTATTGAAGGATGAAAAAAAAAATTTTTTTTTGGGCAGTGCACCATCAGGTTGTAAATGTTCTTTAAATAAACAAATAAATGTTTAAATCAAACAAAATAAATACAAATTTAAGAACACAGAGCTGGTACCTTCACCAGTAACAACTTTGAGTATATTTCTTTCATTACTTAATAAAAGCCTAGAAATATTCATTGACTTTCTGTCCACCTTACTATAGATATGTTTTCTGGGCGGATGCTGGATCAATCTCCAAAATAGAGCGGTCTAACCTGGATGGTTCTGGAAGAGTGACCATTGTGTCCTCAGAGGTTGTCTGGCCATCCAGCATCACTGTGGACCCCATTGGTCAGTGGCTGTACTGGGCAGATATTAAGAAGCACACTGTGGAAGTATCCAAATATGATGGCACAGGCAGGCAGATAGTCTTCAGTGCTGGTTAGTACAAGGATCAAGATTATTATAAGTAGTGCAGTCTAGCAAATTTGTAATGTTACAGTTTTATTATTCAGAGCTGTAGCCAATAAAAAGTCTGCAGTAAAGTCGAATTTCAACAATGTTCTGCATTTAATTTAACCATGAGGTAGCCCTTTGATGTACAAGCTGAGAATGCTTAGACACTTAATATAATCTTTCTTTATATAATTTTCTTCTGAAATCTTTTGTCTTTTTATTATTATGTAACCTTTGAACCAATATATTATTGCTCAATTAACAAATTACATTAATTTTAAATCAAGAAAATAAAATTTCACAATACTCAAATGTTAATGTTCAAGCTTGTAAAATGTTCTGCATGTTTCGGATTTTCCTTCAGAGTTGAAAATATTTACTTCCTAGTCCAAACCTCCCACAAGGGGATGGAGCGGGCAGGGTGTGAACCCGGGACTATCGATAAGTCTGAATGACAGTCCAGCATGCAAACCGCATGGCCAGGCAGCTTTATGATGTTTATTGTTCCCATTTGCGTTCCCCTGGATTGTTGAAGCTAAAAACTTAACATGTAGTTTACTATGTTGGAATGTTTACGTGATATTGTTGTGATTGAAGGTGAAGATCCTCCTATGGCTCTGGATGTGTTTGAAGACTACATCTACATACTGACCTACAAGAACAACACTGTGATCAAGGTGAACAAGTTTGACAGGAATCCTGCTAACATCTTCTTTACCACCAGCACCGCCTGGGACATCATGGTATTGCACCAGTACAAACAGCCCAAGTGTGAGTCTCTATGCTTTGTACCGTTCTTACACTTTCTTTGAGGAGAGACTTAGTCTGACACCATAGTGAAGTCTTTTTCAGAGAAATAATTTGCTATAGCATTATATTCTTCTTATATTTCTACATTAGTTGAACTCCATTTCCCTACATTCTATTAGATGTCATTATACTATCCTTACATTTTTATTTTCAACATTTTTTCAAACCCTCCCCAAACCCCCCAATCATTTGTTTCCCAAAATAGCTTTGTAGTCTTATCTTTGTTTTCATGTGATTATTTTCTTCTAATTAGCTCAAACTGTACAAGAAAAAAAACTTCTTGTCCCCCCCCCCCCCCTTTCCCTTGCAAACCAACTAACAAGTCCACAGTGTTGTTAAATAGATCTCAGTAGTTTCCTTCTGGACTTGTATCAACTCTGTCTAGTAAAAAGTTTGTACACATTATTTCTCCTTCACCCTATCTTGGATCAAGTTGAAATTTCACATGATTATTTCCTTGTACCTGACAGAACAAGAATCACTAAAAAAAAATTAAAAAAAAATTAACCAATTAGATAATTAACTATAAGTAATGTGTTTAATTGTTTTGATTGGTATCAAGCAAGGGAAAGAAATTGTGGTATAAGCGGAATTAGTTCCCTTGAGAAGACTTAAGCCTTGAGTTCAAATTCAAGTCGTACAACCTATTTAAAAAATGCATTTAAAAAGCAATCACCTTAACATTCACCCAGATACCTCCGTCCTTATTCCAAACTGATCCAGACATTTAATTAAGAATCTAATTATTCCCAACTGGTCCAGAGTTTTAATTAAGAATCTAATTTACATTACTCATCCAATTTTATTGAGACAATTACTCTTAATATAAGCTTTGTTGTTTTTTTAAAGTATTTGTTTCTATTTTGCTTGTTTTCGATGCAGTTAGCTCCAACTGTACTGGAGCCAATAAGTGTGAGCCCTCAGAAATCTGTTTCAACAAGCCCCAGGACCCCAAAGGTTTTGTCTGCCTTTGTCCAGATGGAGCTAAGAAAATAGGGGACAAATGTGACTTCCAGAAAAATCCTGGCTGTGTGGTGAATTACTGCAAAAACAATGGCACTTGTGAGCTGACCAAAATAGGCAACAAACCAAAATGCAGGTAAGGGGAAGTAATCCAGTTTGTCATGTCTGCTCATAGACCTCTCATCTCTGTAATATTTTGGTTATATATGTATTGCTTAAAGGTGTGTAGACCTGACTCGATGGACTATGTGGTGTTGTTATATGTGTTTTTTTGCAAACCTGACATATTGAACTATGTTTTGGTTAGACAGTAACTTTGGGTCTAAGTACTTGGCATCAGATTCAGTAAATTTGGGAGATGGTTATGACACAGATACATAATGGTCTTTACCCATGTAGTAGAAAGACTGTACAGACGTTCTCATTTTTTAAATATAGATGTTGTTTTTTTTAAATATGAATTATGAGACTCTCAGAATAAAAATACTTGTAAATTGCACTTTCATTTTTTGTTTCTTTATTTTCTGGCTTTTGTTTAATGCTCTTGTATTTGATAATATCTTTGGCAACAAAAGTTGTGAAAACGGTTTCCATGGTGACCAGTGTGAGCATGATGCCTGCTATGGCTACTGCCTGCAAGGGAATTGCACTTTGTCTGGGTCACAGGCCACGTGCAGGTGAGCTGTGTTGTGTTGTTTCATCTACAAAACGAAAAAGATTTATTGTTCTAAAAATTAGGTTGTATATTAGGGCCACCTGATGCATCCATTAATGTCAATACCCTAATGTCCTACACTATGCCCTCTTTATGTCTGCTCTACACAGCTTTAATATTTCCCTTATTTTACCCTGCAGTTCAGTCTTATTGCCATTATTTCCCCCTATTAAGCCCTGTCACTAACGTTATAGTTTTGGTTAGCAGTGGCTACACAATAGGCTTATATATAATAAAGTTGGAAATATAATCATAATTGAAAATTTGTAGTAATTTCTGAAACTAAAAATAAGTCTTAAGAGTGTGAAAATATTTCTTAGGTTTCCAAAATTAGGTGATTGCTAGTTATATGGTATTTAGAAAACTAGAAGATTTGAAGTGATTGAAGTCTAACTACTTTTATACAGTAATGAAATTACAAGCCCTTTAAATTTACTCACTAATGTTCTTCCACCTTTGGAACTGAGTTAAAATCCCATTGCAGATTTTCACAGCACAAAATAATGAGTACCAGACATTGGTTGTGAAAACTCAGAGCGCTATGGTCCAATCTCATTTGTGGACCAGTGGGAGGGGTTTCTGGGAGAAGGTTTTCCATGATGCCTGTAGGCGCTCAGTAAACACACCTGTGCTCGAGTCGGGTGTCGAACCTCGAGCCCCCTTCATAGGTAGCCAAGACAAGCTAAAGTGTACTTAGCCTCTCGACCACGCTTCCCACTTATTAACCACCAACCTTTAGAGCTTATGTCATCTAGCACCAACCCTAAGAGCTTATGTCATCTGCTCTAATGGATTGCAATATCTGAAAGGGGAATTTCTTTTTTTTTTAAATCTAGTTCTTAGTTCTAGTATGTAGATCCTTTGGTGCAATGTTCATCCGTTTAGCCATTATGTCCAGCTAATTTATTTATATTTGTTTACAGCTGTTTCAACAATTTTTCTGGCACCAGATGTGATAAGTTTGTCTGCACAAACTATTGTCAAAATGGTGGACTCTGTAGACCAATAGAGGGAAAGCCTGTCTGCTTGTAAGTGAAAATTTGTAAATATTTCTGCTAAAATAATGTTTCTCAAACATGTCAGCCAATAAGTTTTGCAAAAACCATCTTACTTTTCATTTGAATAGGCGTTGTCCAGTAATCTTATTGAAGTAAGAAAAAAAAATTTAAGTAACATTTTTTCAAAAGGCCAAAACATTTCAGGATTTACTTAAAATAATAGATGTTCTGTTATATACCTATTAAATGTTCAATTTAAGAGACATGATTTTTTTTTTATTTTTTTTTTAGAATTGCAATATTATATAATTTATTAACTGACTCTTAATTCAGCACACAATTTGCAGTTTCTTAGTAATATACTGGGTTGAAATGAAGTCGATTCAAGTTAAATACTTCAAAAACTATAGCGAAAAGGGAATGCTATATAATGATGAATATGGTTACACCAAATAAAATCTCATTTACACATGATAAAAATTTCAAGATAAGTAGGCAGCTTGATTGACAGCGAGACATGATGAATAAGTAACTATACACTTTATTACCTTTGATATATATGTTTAAAATTTATCTTGCTTATATCAAGTCACACTGTCCTTCAATCTGGTCTAAATCTTTACCCATTGTTTCTCCCAATTTCCTTTTCTCAATGACAAGACGTGAATCTCTTCATTGTTTCTTTCCCCAGCTGTCCTGCTTCCTACACAGGAGAGAGGTGTGAGAAAACATCAGAGGATTGGTGCTCATTGTCCTGCAAGAATGGAGCCACGTGCAGCAAAGAAAAGTCAGGCTACCATATCTGTAACTGTGCTCCTGGATTTACAGGTGAATCATTTTAGAACAACAATCTCACATTTTAATTGTTGGCTTTAATCATGATTTCAGATAATAATCATTCATATCTGCATAACTTGCTGCTCTTTGAAAAGTTAGGCCCAACTCTGACTAATGTTCCTACTGCAATTCAAAAAATTAGATATCTCCTTTTTGCATTTTATTTTATTATTTTCTGTTTCATATGACCATTGAAACTTTAAATTTGAAAGAATTTTCAATAAAACAGGAAACTATGTATAGTTGAAATGAAAGAGGTCTGTGTGGTGGGGTTACTTTCAATTCATATCACACATTTCTTTCAACTTCATCTTAGTTTGATTTAAAGCTTGATAGCAGGGAGCTCATTTTATGGCCGTACAATAATTTTTCTAATAAGAATAGGTTTAAAGAAAACAACTTTAGAAGTTGTTTTTTTTTTGTGATTGCACATATTAAAAAAAAAACAACTTTATTCAAATAATTCTCAGAAACAGCTGCTTGGCGTAGTGTTAGATTGTTCTTTTAACTTGTTACCAAACCAATCAGTTCTAGTTTTGGCACTAATAGAAATATCATTTAGCTCCTAGAAAAACACTTCAACTAGTTTATTATTTCATCTACAAGAGTAAAACCAGTAAAGTTCCCCTTTCAGAACTTGGGATCTATAGGTCAGATGATGGTAAAGTTATCTGTTTCTTTGGCCAACAGTTAACAGCAGGGTGTTATGTGGCCAGCTCAATGACCAACCGCATTTACTTTCCCCAACTAAAGCTAGGTACTCAATAGAGTTGGGTGGTCACAGGGACACCCTAAAAATCCTGAATTTCAAAATCCCAGTCATCACCGAGATTTGAACCAAGGATCCCAGGTTCGGAAGCCAAGTGCTTAACCACTCAGCCACTGTTTATCTGCTAGCTAAAGAGAAAAGTTGTGTACAAAAATCTTGAGACTTCTAAATGTACTTATACATTTTATGTCCTATGCATTCTAATTTGAAAATGTTCTATGAAGTATTCAAGCTCAGAAATCTAGATTTGTGTTGTCCTAATGTTTCTGTAAGGTAAACGCTGTGAGCATTGCCTCGACTTGTCCTGCAACAACAAAGGAGTTTGCTACAAAGACAAAGACACTGGCAAATCAAAGTGTGAATGTCTTAAAGGCCTTGAGAGCAGCACCAATTGTGCCACGGCAGTCAACTGTACCACTGTATGTCAGCTGGGAAACAATATTTTCCCAGGTAAATTCATTTCTGGTTAGAATTTATACAAATACATCACTCGTATTATACATCTACATTGCCAATGCAAATGAAAGTATACTTTGTCTCTTATGTTACATTTTATTTACTATCATGTAATGTAGAATAGTAAGACACTGGTCCTTAAGGATAATGAAGTTTATTTTTATTTTCACTATTATCAGGGAATACAAAAAAATGGGTAATATGAGAAATAAAAAACAACATAATACTCAACGATTAGTGATGATTTTAAACAACATAATACTCAACAATTAGTGATGATTTTAAACAACATAATACTCAACAATTAGTGATGATTTTAAACAACATAATACTCAACAATTAGTGATGATTTTAAACAACAAATTACTCAACAATTAGTGATGATTTTAAACAACATAATACTCAACAATTAGTGATGATTTTAAACAACATAATACTCAACAATTAGTGATGATTTTAAACAACATAATACTCAACAATTAGTGATGATTTTAAACAACATAATACTCAATGATTAGTGATATTTTAAACAACATAATACTCAACAATTAGTGATGATTTTAAACAACATAATACTCAACAAGTAGCGATGATTTGAAACAACATAATACTCAACAATTAGTGATGATTTTAAACAACATAATACTCAACAATTAGTGATGATTTTAAACAACATAATACTCAACAATTAGTGATGATTTTAAACAACATAATACTCAACAATTAGTGATGGTTTTAATGTCTCCAATTAACATACACCACCAGATAAGCACATGGATACTTGATGAACATATCGTCTTTTTTTGAAAGAATGTAATTTAAAAGAGTTCCTTTTTTTTTCATCATAATTTCCAGCCCTTACCTTTTTTGCAAAGTAACACTGTCACCATCACATTAAAAAAATACAAGTTAACAAAATAGGGTTTGCTCAGGGTTTCATGGCAAGAAATCTACATATCTTCCCTTGCATCTCATTTGAACATTTATGTTTTAAAAATTGTTTTCCTTTCAAATACTGTTTTTCTGACTACTAGAAGTGTGTGATTGTAACTGTCCACCTCCATACTATCTGTGCAAGTCGTGTGATCGCCAGTGTGGAGAAAACTACAAGTGTAATCTGGGTGAGTTACCAATTTTCTGATATCATATGGTCTACTCTTCCATGTTATCTGATTTCAGTATTATTTATTTTTATTAGGCTTGCCAGGTTTCCAACATGTAAAAGTTTTGTCTTTAAATTATACAGAATTTTTTTTAAACTAACTTCAATTTTATAGGTACCTGGTATGTAGAAGTAACATTATTCCTTAAATGAAGCCAGTAAAGTTTGAATCACACCTCACACAATCAATTACTTTCTGACAAGATAACCACGCAATCATAATTTTAAGATCCTGTATCTTCTACATTAGGTTCATTATAAAAAAAAATTATTTAAAAATTGTCTATAGTGTAACCATTCTGAACTTTCATTTATACCAGTATTAAGAAATATAGTTCGTCCATCGTTTTTCGATGATGACCACTTTTGTTATCCAGGGGACTGAGGGCTTTGCACTGGGGTTATATAGCTGGTGAGACCTACAATGGGGCGGAATGTTCGGCTGCACACTGGGCAAGTTATTCCAGCTGGACCTAGTGTCATTGGCCTTACTTTTCTTCTCTGGCGCTTTTCTTCTGCCAGCGCTGTTCTCTTTTCCTCAGCAACCTGTGCACCAGTTTTCACAGCATGACGCCATGAGTCAAAACTCCTTTTCATATAGACAAATTTGTTCACTTTTAAAACCAGTCTAACAAATCTGAACACAAACCAACTTGTCTTTCAGTTCAGTAGTCAATAAGACCAATAAATAAGAACTCCACACATCTGGGTTTGCATTGCTATCATTTGATGACAATGTTTGCACAGCTTTCATATTTCCCTGATCTCTAATGTACCAACAGATATAGACAAACGACCAACATGTGTCTGTGATGATATCCATGAAGGTGTCAACTGTGAGACTTGTAAGTGTCAGCCAACTGGTCAGTGTAGTCGAGATCAAAAGAAACAACCAGTTTGCAAGTTAGTACACCTTTATTTTCTTTATATATATATATGTATACACACAATTGTTTCATAGTGTAGTTCATACCTTTACTAGTCATGCTCATAGTCCCTTTCAGTGTTTTTCAATCTGCATGTTTCTGTTGACACATTTAGTAGCCTTTTTGTAGTGCATTGAGATGATAAAGAAGCCCCATTCTCAAACACTTGGTCTAGAGTTGAACTTGATGAAAGCTGGGGATTTTTTTAAGGCATTATCCAGACTTTTCCACATCCACAAATCTCTAATGGATACCAGGACATTTTTGAGGAGATTATCCACTTACCACTTAATAGGTTTTTTTTTACACTGATGGGAAATGGCATTGTTGCTCAACTATTTCTAAACTTGTAGATTAACTAGAAGATTATGCTATGATGTTACCACAAGACTGTTACGACATTTATTTGTGTTCTTACTTATGTAATAGTAGTGAAATGTATATATAATTCAACACATCTTAAAATGTATTAGTTTTCTTTTTTCAAAATTATTGATCACAATTGAAATCAAATTTTTTAAATTTATGAATACAAAATTATATTTAAAAATTATCATTCAGATAACAAAGAAAAAAAATTGTAATGTCATGTTGAAATAAATGAACTTTCTTAGAATTCTTTTTTAAATGGCTTTAAAAAAAACATAATTCTATTCTTGTTTGTCCATCATGGCATTTAACTTTGTATGTTTACATATATAGATATTTATATTAGATTCATATATTATACTAATAATTATTATTATATAGTTGTATATTATTATTTTAGTTCAGTTAACACGTGTGTAGCTCTCAATATTGCTTTAATTCACCACAATAATTCACGCTGTCTATTCACTTGACCAGTGCCAAATCTGTTCTTATTTTTCAACTACATTTACTAGTTTTGCTCATTGCTAGTTCAGGTTTTAACCACCTCCAAACACTGAGATAACACATGCTAAGAAAATGAAAACAGCATCTGCCTCACGTGAATGTAGAGCAGTTTCACTGTCCTGTTTACTGTTCTACAAAATGGGGAGTGGTGACCGAGTTGTACAGCACTTAGCTTTAAAACCGAGGGGGTCTCAGGTTAACAACTTGAAGTTTTTTTGAATTTCAAGACTTTTAGGATGCCTCCAAGTCCACCCAACTGACTTGACCTTAGTTGGGTAAAGTAAAGGCAGTTGGTTGTTGTGCTGGCCCTGGTTAACCATGTCATATAAGTAGATGACCTTTACATTATCTGCCCTATAGATCAGAATGTTTGAAAGTATTTTTTTTTCTTTACTAACTGTTCATCAGCCTGATTGAATCAATGGCCCCAATATAATCATAGCAAAGATAAACTCTTTTGAAAACTTTAGGATCTGAAAATGACTGCACAGTTTATCTCAGATATATTTCACGTACCCACTAACGTTACAGATAAGAATGACAAAAGTGGGAAGCTTCATATACTATAAATTTTACTTCAAGGACTCTGATCATTCAATCATAAGTTATTCAACATTATTTAATAAATCTGGTTTTAAAAAAAATCCTGGCACTTACTTCCTAACTTCAAGTTATGTAAGTGAACTTTAGAAACAAGAGTTCTTCTTCCCCACAAATGTTGACACTTTTCTTCTCTTATGCATGTGTGTTCAACAAAAGTTTGAGTTTAAAAAATATGAAGTGATCAGCATGTCCCATTTTGTTTACCCATTTGTGTTGTTGTATTTAGCTGTAGCATGGAAACTTTTGGCAAGTTTTGCCAGTACCACTGCATAGGCTCCTGTGGGCCCAACGGCCACTGCACCCAATGTGACCTCAATACCACAACACATAAGACTCTGTGTACGCCTGGCAGGTGCATGTAAGTTCATCCTCACTGCTATTGGATATTTCTGCCCCATAAATTAAACTTGATAAAACTGGCTTAAATGAAATCAGCTGTTATGAGAACTATTTTTAGCAGTTTAGTTTAAATGCATAAAGTTAAAGATGGGGAAAAAAATAGATAAATAGACTTGTTTTATTACATGCAATCTTTCAACAACATTGAATGAACAAATTTGTATAGATGTTTAACAGTAGAATTCAATCAAAACCAAATCATACACCTTTTTCATGTTTGCTTTCTAGATTAAAATCAGCTTATGTTTTCTGATCCATCACTACATGTTTAGACAGATTCTATGGCATTATTTATTTATATTCTTCCACTAACAAAATAACATATCACTTTCATAGTTCTGCAACCTGTAAATTGGTTCTTAACTTAACACTAGTTGCACAGTTAGTTTACATATATGAAGTTTTCTAAACAAAATCAGTAATGTTGATTTTAATTTTTTTTTAATGAAATATTATTGGTAGAAAAAATACTTTTTTTTTATTGTCCATCATTTATGATATTTGTATGACATCTGCACAGTATTATCAAAATTTCAACTAATAAATAACATGTCCTGAAACTAGTTTATAGTCCCTTTCTATTGTGATTTAAATTGTCGCTAATTGTTTCTATCAGATGCAATCCAGGTTTTGATGGACCATTGTGTCAGGCTAACTCAACCTCAGAAGCAACACAGGGAGCCTCAGGTCCTGCCAGTAAGTCTTTTCTAGTTAGTTGCATATGGGGCACTCTAGGTTGTCAGTGCATGTGGGGCACTCGGGGTTGTCAATGCATGTGGGGCACTTGAGGTTGTCAGTGCATGTGGGGCACTTGAGGTTGTCAGTGCATGTGGGGCACTTGAGGTTGTTAGTGCATGTGGGGCACTTGAGGTTGTCAGTGTATGTGGGGCACTTGAGGTTGTTAGTGCATGTGGGGCACTTGAGGTTGTCAGTGTATGTGGGGCACTTGAGGTTGTCAGTGCTTGTGGGGCACTTGAGGTTGTCAGTGCTTGTGGGGCACTCTGTCAGACCTAAGGTCTTGTGATTTGAATGGCCAAGTCCACATAACTTGAAAGTAGACCTGCAATGAAAGCCAACATTTTTAGGACTGGCCATATGTTCAAAGTAAAAATCTTTGGACTGACCTCATAACATCCTTGTTAACAGCTAGTCACATCGACGAGTAAATTTTAAATTATCAGCCTTATGGATTGATAGATGTTTAAAGGGCCATTACTTTACTAAAGGATCTCATTAACATATCCATAACTAATTGTAATTTATAGTTAATTTGTTATAAATAGTTATTACAAAGCATAAAGATCTTGATTGTTTTATTTCATTTTTTAACATTTTTTTTAAAAGTGCATGTGGGTTTTAATAAAAATTGGACATCATAGTTAGGTAATATTAAAAACTTTATTTCAAATGTTTGTTTCCAACAGGTTCACTGACCCTTGTTGTTGTCATAGTCGTGACTATCATAGGCTTGTTCATCGTAGCGTCAATCATTTTCCTGGTCTATAGACATAGAAAGCGGTAAGTAGGTCAGATAATAAAGTTAACTAAAGGTGGATATTTAACTAAGATCATGCCTGATTTTGAATAAGTAACTTCAAGAAAAAATCGTTTCTCTCAACAGGAGATTGTCTCAGTATGGACACAAACGTATGAACGACAGCAACTTGAATGTGACAAATCCTGTTTACATGAAGAATCACGTAGAGGAAGATGATGAGTGTGAACCTTTGAGCGGAGGTGGAGTTATATTTACAGGCCACAATGTAAGTCTTATTGTATTTCCTTATTACTGGATGTAAGTTGTTATAGAATTGCATGTTATAGAACTGCATATTACACATATGTATTTCACAATATGCTATTAGTAAACAAATTCATATAAAACATAAATCACTTGTACAAATAGTATAAATACTTGACTGACTTAAAATATTATTGTTAAATAAATGAATTACAGTGAAGATGCTGATGATAAATAATTACTGAGCAATGAATAATGACAACTAAACAAAGACCCTGATAGCTAGTTTTTCTTTCCTTATCTAGTCTATTAAAAAGACTTTTCTAAATTGTTATGTAATTACTAACCTTTCCTTCGACCTTCTTTTCCTATCCCTACCTACATGGTTGCATAACTATCAGAAAAATCTGGTCATCTACGAATGCACAATGTTGCCTTTTAACCTAGTCATTCATGTGCATCCTCGACTGTTAGCCCACTTGTGCATTGAAGTGTGACATGTTGAAATAAATTATTTGAATTTTTACACTCTCTCTGATTTGTACAAAGCTCATTTTTTCTGTCTGGGGTAAACATTGTGTACAGATTATTTCTCCCATTCTCAGATCATGTTGAAACTTTGCATAATTATTTATTGTACCTGACAAGACATGAGAAACTAAAAAAAATTTAACCAATTAGTTGATTGATTATTGGTGATAAATCATTTTGTTTGATATCAAAATAAGGGAATAACTGCTACTTAGATATTAGATGTGTGGATGTATATATCAATTTATTCACCTCATTACATTATGACATGTTTTTTCTCCCACTTCCCATTCTCAGATCAACTTGAAATTTTGCATCATTATTCATAGTGGATGACAATACACGAATCAATCCAAAAAATTAACTATTTAGTTAATCAATTAGTACTTATTAATTAATTTTAATAATATAGCAGAAAGGGAGCTAAACCCGCCATCTTTAGATAAATGGAAGCAATTAGTGGTTCTTTCCTTTAGATAAGCTTTGTTTTTTAAAAAAAGTAATCATTTTTTCTTTTTGCTTTTTACACCTATGAACATCTTTAATGATTTGCAGGGCAACAACTTTGACAGTAACATGTATGATGTGTATTCAAGTGACAGCACTCAAAAGTTACTGTCATCCAGTGCACCAGAGGAAGAGATGACCATTACCTACTCCAGTGGTGTTAACGACAGGGGAAACCACACAGAGGAACCAAGGGCAACTATTGCGTAGCAGCATGTGAGCTCTGGGAACAAATTAGGAAGTCACTACATGCACAAGTGTCAGTGTTAGACTTGACTGTGTGTGTGTCTTCAACTGGTGATATATTCTAAAAATTTAAAAAATCCAATGGATTGTGTTTTCTTGAACATATAAGTATTTCTAGATCTGCAGCTAATGGGTGTGTGGCTGACATGAGTGGTTGTCTATATTGGCTCTGGTTGACTTGGGTGCTTATCTGTACTGAATGTGGTTGGTGTGAAAGGTTGTCAGTATGTGATCTGGTGAACATATGTGGTTTTGTGTGGTTAGAAAATTGAATGTATACATATATATAAATCATGTTTCAAAGAGACTACTCTATGCCTGGGAACACATTGATCATGATGAAAGACTGATCTAACCTGCATTGAACTTCTTGTCAAAATCTCTTGTACATAGACATTTCTTACATGGAGACTTGGATTAGTTGTGTCTCTAAAGACATTGAGTTTATTTTATTGTGATGCAGTTGTGTGCAGTGTAATAGCCATACATAGTTCTTATTTTCAAAGGTGTATACTCTACATATACTGGTAGGCTGGCTGTATGAAGCCAGGGCAGGCCAAGTGAATTTGGTGGCCCCAAATAAAATATTTAAATAAATACTAGAAACAGCAAAAAAATAAAATTACACAATTTATTAAAAATCTACCCCATCTATATCTAAATCAACAAATGACTGAAATTCATGAGTTGCAAAATTAGTAAACATAGAGTCATAGTGCTCTACTATGTTTCAGATCTGATCCAAGTTTCACAATTTTTCCTCAAAGTTTTTCTAGTCCTGTGCGAAGCCTAGTTTGGTCTATGCCTAAGGCCGCCCTGATGAAGCCTATCTACATGGCAGTACATGTTGTATTGGTCACTGCGACCTGGTTAGGGAAAAATACAAATTATTTTCCTGATGTCCATTATTGCCGAAATTTTATTTTTTTTAGTAACAGTTGTTGATTTTTAATTTATTATTGTGGAGAATATGAATATTTAAATGTACAATTATGATGTTGGTACAATTTCTTCCTATGTTGTTAAGTGCATGAAATCAATTATTTCTTGTAGATGTGTCCCAAAATGTAATCAAACTTTCAAAGATTGCTTTCTTCATTGATTACTTGATAATTTAATTTCAATTGTTGATACACAACTGTTAATCTACTTCAACCAGTTTCTGACAGTATTGATTTGTTTCTGGAACAACTAATGAGAATAACAAAATGTGTTATTTTGTTAGCTCATAAAGAAATTGTTCATTTCAGTTAGTTTTTAAATGTGTTTTTTTTAAGCTGTCTACCAAAATGCTCTAAGTTATCTTCCATTGCAGTGTTAGCCAGGAAACAACTGTGTACAAATTATGAGCCTGGTGTGTGTACATAAACAAAATGAACATATAGACCATAATCTGTGTACATAGATGTTATTTACACACAGTTGATTTATGCCCTGTTTGAAGTTAGCCCCCACTTTATATTTATTTGTCTCTCTTTCTCACCTCTCCCACCCCCAGCCTCACTCCTCTCCCCCCCTTAGCCTCTCAGCCATCATCAGTCAAGTGTTTCTATTCAAATTGAGTGTAGAACAAAGTAAAGCTGCTGATAAATCCCTGAACACTTTCCAGCTCAGCCCTGCTAACTTGCTGCTGGAGGCCATGCATTTACCACTTATCTATAAGCCTGCTTCTCCACCCCCCCCCCTTTTTTTTTTTTAACACCATGTTATAAATAGAACACATATTTCATGCATATTGTCATTTTTCTATTTCTATTTGTGGAATCGGATAAATGTGCTTATTGGCTGGAGTGATGCAAGTGTGAACTCATTGGTTGAAGACTTGCTTATACATATTGTGAAATATTTTTGATTTGTACATTATTTTCATGTCCTGTTTTTGCTTTCTTTCAACTGTATTATAAAACCTTTTTTTTTTTCATTGTCCCATTCCCCCCCGGCATATTTGATTCAATATTTTGCCATATAATTTAGCATATAAATACAATTATAAATATATATAAATATATATATATATAACTATTACAAAAATTCAAATATATATATATATATACATTTCAATACAAACCTCTATTATTGTTCACCTATGTTACCATGCTTTGAAGAGACTATTTTTGTGGGCTGATACATTCCAAGACAATAGTTACCATATTTTTGTTCAGTCATATTTTGCTTCTATGTTTTCAGTGCATAGTGGTAGTTGAGAGCTGTCCTTGCACTGCAACTCCTGACAGTTACCTCCCATTTCTTATTTCTGTCTGATGTCACAATAAGGCTCTCTCTCTTCCTGCTCTTCTCTTGTATGTGTTGCCATGTAAAACCATTGACATATCAATAGAACAAAGAGTCCATGTTGTTGTACACAGTCTCTTGGGTGATGACATTTTTGTCTTTTATATTTCTGCCTCACCACATTCTGTCTGGCAGGCGGAGGCAGTGATTACTTGCGTCTCTAGAAAGATGGTTCATTTCTTTTGGCATTTGCATTGCTTTTTGCTTTTTTGGATATAGATGTTAACATAAGTATTTTCTAATATTAAGTTACAGTCTGTAGTGCAGTTGTGAAGCAAGTGGTGAGAGGTATTGATAAATTGATTTCATTGAAACTTTATTCATTTTCTTTTTATTTCATATGTTGTTCATTTTTTAATTTTTTTTTTACTTGATTGAAACGGTGTGCCAAAATGTTGATAGACTTGAAAGGGAAAACCTAGAATAATCTCTAGACTTCAAGAAAAAAATCTGAGATATTTTACTACCATATTGGACTTATTCTAAATGATATTTGTCATTGCAAATTTTCAAGCCTTGTTTTTCGCCACTAAAATATTGTCCAAGTAAAAGCCTAGAACTATGGTAAATAATGAAATCCAGAATTTTTTGGACAAATTAAATTATTAATTAACAGGGATTGATAAATATTTAATAGTGTTATTAAGAGATTCTCTATGTATGTTAAAAAAAAATGCCCACTGTCAAGATCATCTAAGTGTTACGCCTTGTCTCTCTAGGCCAGTACTATAACATTGAATATTTTTATTTTCACCAAAGAGGCACAGCAATGTTCAATGCTTCCTCTGGGCTCATGTTTTTTCCTTTCTCCTTGTCCTTCAATGTGAACTGATTGGCCAGTTGTAAGTTGTTTTAATGGGGATTTGCCAGCACTGAAAAAGGTTCAACAGTTTAAGACTTGCACAGTTCATTCAGACTTAGTTTTTTATGGTGGTCAAATACATCAAATGAAATATACAAATACAAGTCCTGGAGTCTTCACTCAACTTCATTGATTGATACATTTAAATAAGTTTTGTTTTCATAAATAACACTATGTACTGTAAATTAGTAAACAATAACAGGGAAATTTAGCCCAATGATTGTTATCATAGCAAGGCTGACTACTATCAAAATTTATTTATACATGTTCAGATCGTGAATCAAATTTGAAAGGTTGTGAAACCAGAGGCAGATGAATCAACAGTAAGGCTGTAGTTGATTTTGTCATGTGATAAAATGTTTCATTTATGTCTTCCTATCCAATGTCTCAACTCCTACAAGTCAAGTTGCCTTTCTCCCTCAGTTGTACTGCATGTCTTGATAGAACTTCTCCTGGGCTCTATTGGGATGTGTTATAATGAAACGAACATAACTGTTTGTGCTCTTGTGCCATTGTCACTATTCTTCCATAAAATGAGAACCTCTGGACTGTACAATATCAGCATTCCTTGTTCCAAACTACATCAAAGCATTTTATATAGGAACATGTTTTACTTACAGCTTATTGATTTATGCCATAGTTTTAGTCCAAGCCAAAGTAAGCTCTATGTGTATACTTAGTGTCAGTATACAATCATTTTGTAGTGTGACTCATTAAAATTTGAAATCACATGAACAAAAATTACTTTGTTGTTTTATTCCTTACGTCTTGTATCTTTATCAAAATACTCTGGAAATGTGCTCAATGTTTACAATCCTGAAGTGGTGTCCAGTAATTTTGAATAACTGCAAGAAATTAGAAGAAAATGGAGGGTATTCCTTACTTTTTTTATCAGGGCTTTCAAGCTAAGGGGTTTAAGTCCACATAAATAATTAAAACCTTAATGGTCTATGTTACGTGCGCATCTTAGTGTAAATGTGAAAACGTGCGCATCTTAGTGTAAATGTGAAATGGTGCGAATGCGTGTTGAAAATAGGAAGAAACCAAAATGGAGGAATATGAACAAGAAAGTGTTTTCAGTGTTAATAAAGATTAAAGTATTTATAAACGGTGATTTGTCGTTTTCCCTGTCTAAAGAGTTTCATCTAATATGAAGACGTAACAAGTGGCGCCCAACGAAAAAGGTAAAACCCATATATCCCTCTATACACAGTGGATCTCCTGTCAACAGACAGTAGAGATAGTAAAGTCTAGATCTAGAGACAGGAGAACATTCGAGTTGATATTATTAGAAATAGACTATGGCGGACAAGGCTGAGGTAGCAGCGTTGAAGGAAGAGGGAAGGTTGTTGGAGCTGGAAGGGGCAGAACTAAGAAAATACGTACAAGAAAGGTTAATGGAGAGGGAGAGATTAGCGATGGAAAGAGAAAAAGAAAAGGAGAGATTAGCGATGGAAAGAGACAAAGAAAAGGAGAGATTAGCGATGGAAAGAGAAAAAGAAAAGGAGAGATTAGCGATGGAAAGAGACAAAGAAAAGGAGAGATTAGCGATGGAAAGAGAAAAAGAAAAGGAGAGATTAGATAAGGAGGACAAAAGAGAAAAAGAAAAGGAGAGATTAGATAAGGAGGACAAAAGAGAAAAAGAAAAGGAGAGATTAGATAAGGAGGACAAAAGAGAAAGAGAAAAGGATAAGGAGATAGTAGCAATTGAAAGGGAAAAGAAAAATGAATTAGTTGCCATTGAAAGAGAAAGATTAGCGTTTGAAAAAGAGACAGCAGAGAAAAAGTTAAAAACAAACCAAGAAAAAGAAAGTGATAAAAGAAAGAGTGACACTACAGGGAATAAACTAGCAAAATATAAAGGTGCGATATTTGAAGAAGCTAAAATGGACATAGACATTTTTTTGAAAAAATTTGAAATTGAAATGAGAGAACTGGAATACCCCGAAGACAAATGGTCATTCTTATTATCAAAGTCATTTGTAGCAGAGGTTCCATCAAAGATATGCATGAACCAGAGCAACTATAGCGTGGTGAAAGAACAATTACTGCGAACGTACGGAAAAACAGAGGCGTACTACCGTGAACAATTTGTTAACTGTGCGATCGAAACAAATGATGACCCACAGACATTCTTGGACAGAATGACCAGTAGTTTTGAAAATTGGACTGAAACCGCTAAAATAGAAAAGACATTTGATGGTCTAAAGACATTTCTAATGATTGACAAAGCAATTTATGAGTGTCAGGAGGAATTAAAAATATTTTTGTTGGAGAGGAAACCAAAATCCATAGAAGACATAGTAAGACTGATAAGGGCCTATAAGGTGGCACATCCCGATAAGAAACTATCCAGAGGCAGTGACATAGAAGAAATAGTTGCATTTAACAGAACAAGAGATACACGAGACAACTACATCAACAACGGCAGACGATTTAGATATGATGAACAAAATAGGTTTAGAGGGCAAGGAAGGAACCAAATTGGTAGTAGACAAGGTCAGTTTTATAGTAACCGAGGTCGATACCAAAGAAATGTACAGGGACGATTCGGCGGAGTAAGAGATAGAAGAGAGCAAAGCCTGTCAATGTTAACATGTGCCGGAAGCCTTGAGTATTTTGAGACCTTCGTGAGAAACAAAATAGCAAGGACGATACGAGATTCAGGCAGTACAATAGTGGGTGTTAATAAGAAATTAGTAGAAGAACAAGACTATACCGGCAAAACCAGGAATTGTGTGATGTTTGATGGGAAGACGGTACAATTACCAGTTGCTAGAATTAAAATTGATACACCATATTTTACTGGAATTGTGGATGCATGTGTAATAGACCATGCTCATATTGATTTGATTATTGGAAATATTCCAGGTATAAAGAATTGCAATGAAAAGGATATGGGAAATTGGAAGAAGTGTTTCGGAATGAGTATAACTCGATCCAAATGTAAGGACCTGGATGCAGGAGATCTGGAAAAATTATTTCAGTTACCAGATAAGAACGAAAAAGAAGAAGGATTATTAGAAAACGCAGAAACATTAGAACTTAATAATGTAGTATTCAACAAGGAAAGGTTTATTACAGAACAAAAAAATGACCCAGAGACGCGGCAGTTGGCCCAGAAAGGAGGCAGTGGATTAGCTTTGGAGGGTTACACCATGTCGGATCGAGAGAGTGGCGATGAGCAACAACAGCCGCAGGCCCAAGAAGCTTCAGATCCTGGTGGGTCTGCGGAGCAGGAGTTGGCCACACGCACATTACACATCCAGTCCAAAAGATTTTATTTAGATGTGAAACAAAACAAGCGTGGTCGCTTCATCAAGGTGGCAGAGGTTGGTGCTGGAGGAAAGAAAAGTCGTCTTCTACTGGCCATGTCATCTGCGGCTGAGTTTAGGGACTTTTTGTCTGATTTCTCAGAGCACTACGCATCGTTAGGGCCTACAAATTCAGAAACACCACCAGAAGATGGCAGGCTGAAAAGTGAGATGATCGTTAAAGATAATCGGCGCTACTACTTGGATTTGAAAGAAAACCAACGTGGCAGATTTCTTCGGGTGTCTCAGACCATCCCCCGTGGAGGTCCCCGTTCACAAATAGCCATACCTGTTCAGGGTATGATAGAGTTTAGAGATGCACTTACTGAACTGTTGGAGGAGTTTGGCACAGATGATCAAGAACCACAGAATGAGCTACCAGAAAGTCGTTCTATGAGAGTAGAAAACAAAATGTTCTATTTTGATGTAGGCTCTAACAGGAGAGGTGTTTATCTTCGCGTCTCGGAGGTCAGAAATAATTTCCGGACGGCAATCACCATTCCAGAACGATCATGGGGACGATTCCGTGACATCATCTCCGAGTTTGTTGACAAATCTAGTGCAAGGCCAGAGGCTGAATAAATTGACAGCCCCTGCGTTTTGCCTGTGATATCTGGCCCCAACTTTGCTGCAGATGACCTGCAGAGGAAATGTGCTTTCTGATTGGATGGCTTGTGTTTGTGTGACGTCATGTGACTGGACTAGTAGGATTTGACCAGTGTTTTGTTGTCTAATTACTCCATAATGGGACATTTTGTCGACACGAGGTTCAACTGGGTTTTCTAGACAAATGTTTGTATAATGATATATATTTCTAAATATATATATCTGTATGTGTTAAAGAGCAGACATTTACAATTCCCCCCTTTATTTCAGTCTGCAATGTAGTCCTCCCCAAATGCAGTCTTGTAGCAAGCTGCACATCTATGGTGCTGTTACACGGTTGGATTGATGACTTGAGTGTCTCGGTACATCACCAACACAAGTATCAGTCTATCACCATCCCACAGAGCATCAGTATTATCAACTGGATGCTTAAGTGTTCAGAGCGAGTGATTGTGTCTGTCAACTCACTGTTAGGGAAACAAGAAGTGTTAGAATTGAACTCGGTCTCACACTAGTGTAGGTTTGTGAGAATAGTTCCCATCCTGTAGAGACACACGGGGAATGAGCTACACCTTAACTTATAGAAAATACAATGCTTGAATATATAGAAAATACAATGCTTGAATGCGATTGTGCGTGAGGAAACTTGGGCATGTGAATGTGTGCATTGTGTGTGTGTGTGTGGGGTGACCTAAGTGAGTTATTTCATTGTTATCTCATGACTACCATTAGACTGGTACTGGGACTCTTCTCCAAGACATTGTGTTGGACTCATTGAACTGTGTATTGATCTATCTATGTGCTTTGATGTCTTCATAATGAACTATTCAGTCAAAGTGACTGTGTCATGAATTGTTTATATTTTATACTTGTCATAACAAAATCATCTCTTGTCCACCAATCCTTGCAACATTTTTTTTTTCAGCTCTGCTGTTCATTGTTCTTATCATAGGGAAACTGGAGATTGTGTAGAGTATATCATGACTATTGACATTCTGTTAAGAATTAAGCTATTTTATTGTGTACATTGGTAAATTCTGGCACGGAGTGTAGTAGATATTCAATAGAGAATTGTTCAATTGGGGGTGTACACAACAATGATTTGTGAGCAGATATAGATTTGGATTGAATTATAGGCGGGGAGTGGTATAAACGAAATCTGCATGATTCCATAGAGATATGTATAGATATATATGTGTCACAACTGGGGAATATAAATGTTATATGTTAATCTAATGTTAGAAGTGTATTATTATTAATATGTCATTGTGTATGATTTTGGTTTGTATTACATTATGGTTCCCTATGTTACAGAGAATTTAGATTTTTTTTTTAACTTGGAATAGGCTGATAAGATATGTGGTGATTTGTATTTTGGACGTTCGATGTACATCAAACTTGTCAAACAGGGGGGGGTGTTACGTGCGCATCTTAGTGTAAATGTGAAAACGTGCGCATCTTAGTGTAAATGTGAAATGGTGCGAATGCGTGTTGAAAATAGGAAGAAACCAAAATGGAGGAATATGAACAAGAAAGTGTTAATAAAGATTAAAGTATTTATAAACGGTGATTTGTCGTTTTCCCTGTCTAAAGAGTTTCATCTAATATGAAGACGTAACAGTCTAAAATAGTCATTTAGTGTTATTACAGTTGCAGAATTAAACCTTGGAGAGGGCCACCAGTCATCACACTGACATATGACATTTATTTGTCCCCACCAAAAGAAAAGGATAACTTTTTTTTTTAAGCAGTTCACCACCTTTAGTGACAACCCATTTGTGGAAATCCCTTTGCTATATAAACAACCTAAAGAAATTCAAATACAAACAGTGCATTTTTGAATGGCAATCTTTTAATATATAAAACAAAGTATGACTTTCAATACAGCAACATGAGCAAGAAAATTCTTATAACATCTTAGTTCTTTGAAATACAAGAACTAATCATATTCACGAAATGGACAAGTCAAATATTGGCAGGCTGTCTTTTTTTTTTTTAAATTTCAACTCTTAAATAATTTCAAAAGCTCTTCAAAATGTTGAAGACTGACTTGCAGGATGTCCATGTCCAAGGATGTCTCTACAAGTTGTTCAATACCATTATTTCCCTTGTTCACTAAGATAGATGTCTTTTAGAAACTTGTTAGAACTTTGAACTGACAATACAATCCTACATGGTATCTGTAACTAGGAAAGTATTAAAGCATTATACAATTAAATCTATTATTGAAGTAATATGTCTTTCATTTCTACCAAGGAAAAGTTGGATTAGATTAGCACAATAGTAGACCATCCTTGAGATAATCTTTTTAACCAAGCAGCTCAGAACCTTTCATTTAGAGCAGGGGTGAGAAACCTTTTTCTATTAAAGGTTGAATTTTTTAAAATTTGGGAAAAGGGGAGAGGGGATTGCTGCATGTATCTCTCTCTCTCTCTGTCTAAATATATATATATGTACTTACTTACTTATTTAGAATGTCTTTTAAGTTATATTAAAATTTTCTCCACTCCCAATTGAGGCATCACAAAAATAGTTTTGAAAACATTTCTCCAATATTATATAAAATTATATTATCCTCTTACATCACATTTCACCATGATGATTATTATTTTTAATAATTTTGCATTTTTTATACACATAATCTGTGGGCACACTTAATATTTGTAAGTGTCTGTGGGATGCATAAAATGTTCTGGCGTGCTGAATGTGGCCCGCGGGTCGTAATTTCCCACCCCTGATTTACAGCCATTTCAAAAGTGCTCATGGAGAGAAAGTTTAAATATATCACTATAGTGACCAAACATTGCTAAAGCTTTTAGTGGGGCCCAATGGCTGAAAGAAAAGGTATAGATTAATTGAAATGTTTGGTACTACTGTTTGAAAAAGCTTTTTTTTAAAGGGGCTTTTTAACTTGATGATAAAAAAAACTCACTCAAGAGTTTGATGTCAATTAGAGATCTCTTTTAATACTAACTTCAATCAAACTTAGTTCAGAAATGTTAATACAAAGTTAATCAACATGTGTTAATAGTTGCAATAGTAGCTTGTCTTGTAATGATAGTGTACAGTTATAATAATGGCAATGTCTTCAAATTTTAAAGATTTAAGGATGACTGCAGTGTTTCACAAGACTATGCCGATCCAGTTGTGACCTGCCTAATGTACAGTATCAATAGAATAAATCCAGTACTGATGTGGTACAGTGGGTCATAACAATGAGTCTTACACACTCAAGAAATTTGTGAAGACATTTTGAATCAAAATTTTCAAATTGGCTTCAAACAAATTTTTCAAAGAAATGAATTTTCTTACTTATATTGTTTCCATGGCTTTAGTTTCTTTTTCTTTCTTTTTCTTTATAGAAGCTTGTTTGGCCTAGAGGAAGTTTCATTCAAAGGACAATACTTTTATAAATATAATTTCATACGTAGAACACACATCAAGTAAGTGGCAAAAAAGAGCTCCTAGTAGCATAAATTAAATAAATAATGGCTTTTATATTGCGCTACTTTCATGCTTATAGCATGCTCAGAGCGCTTTGGTCCAATCTCAGTAGTGGACCAGTGGGCAGGAGGGGGTATCTAGGAGAAGGTTTTTCTGTGCTGCCTTCAGGCGCTCAGTAAACACACAACTCTGCCCGAGTCGGGTGTCAAATCTCGAGCCCCCTTCATAGGTAGCCAAGTTCAAGTGCACTTAGCCTCTGGACCACGCTTACCATATTCCAATAACTGTCATAACATTGTTTAAAATCGTGACCACATTCAACATGAATAACTACAAAGCTCCTCCAACAAAATAAACATAATTCTAGGCACACATTATTTTCAAATATTTGAATTGATTTTAATTTCCTATTAACCAAATAGCTCCTTATTTCCAGTTTCAAAAATCCTTTTAAAAAAAAAAAAAACCATAAGCATTCAGGGGTGAATTTGAATAAAAAATTCTTTTAAAAAATTTTTTTATAAAATATAAAATTTAAGATCTAACACAAATAAATAAATAAACAACTTTAAAAAATAGAATATGTGTGGTTTTAAATAATATATACTTGTACACTGGGAAAAATTATTTTAAAATAATTAAAAAGCGATATCCATCCAGTTTTCAATAAAAAAAATTTTTAAAAAGTCACCACGCTTTTGTTCTAAATGAGACATGATGAGCTATTCTCATAGGAAAGTTGAAAATACTGTTGCTAGCATCATAACTTGTTCTACTGCATTAAGAGTCGCCAGTAAAAGATGTAAGATACTGCATAGGAGTTATAGAGTTATGGTACTAAAAATTAATTAAAGAAAAAAAAAATTTAATTTAACTGAATACATATTAATGCTTAATATCAGCAATTGAATAAAAAAGGAGTTTTCCCTCCTAAAGTTCAGCTTGAAATAGTGAGACAAAAAGAAATGTCTGAAATAGAGAAGATAGGTATAAAATATATATTTACTTTTTCAATAAGGGGCAAAAGTTGTCTCCCTTCAGCTAAAATTTTCAATAATTCCATTATAAAGGGAAGGTAATTGTGCCGCCGTCTGATGTTTTCTATCTGGAGAATAAGTAAAACATTCAACTTAAAACATCCATTCAACCAACTTCATATAAAAAAATGTATATATGTTTACCAGACATAGAGTCTTATAGTTGTATACACAAGCAAACATGTCTACTCACCCTATACCTTTGCTCTTTCCTATCTTCCTCTCCAATCAGGTAACCCAATTTGGCCATTTCACACTGCACTTCCCCTGTATCCAGACCACTGGTCTATACCAAACAGAAGAGATAGTTTTAAGCATTTGATATCAACTAAGTATGCAGAAATAGTTGGGCAAAGAAAGAGAACTCTACACTTCTTAGATAAATAAATCTTAAAGTAAATTCTGTCTCCAGAGAAATACATAGAAGTGTAACAATAAAAACATAAAATATACTTATAGAGAAGGGGTTCTCAACATGTGGGTCGCAACCCCATTGAGGGTCAATTAACGATTTGCCAGGGGTCGCCTAAGACCATCGAAAATATGGATTGTTTTTGTCTATTCTTCTATTGCTGTGTGTGTGAGGGAGGGTGTCGCGACAAAGTGAGGAATTGTAACAAGGGGTCGCCGAGCTTGAAAAGTTGAGAACCGGTGTTATAGAGCGATTATTTTTCTCTATATAACTAACGAATGTTAGATTACACAATGGAACGTTTTACCCTGTCCCAGCTCTCCCCACCCCCAAGAAAGAATACTAGACTTTATAATATTCCAAAGATTCCTCTAGATCTAGAGTTAGAAGGCAATGTGCACAATGTTCATGAACATTACTTGTTAAACTCTTGAATGAATAATGTCTATATGCGAAAATATTTTCTTTAGTTTTTAAGTCAAATTTTATTTCTTTTTATAATTTGAAAAATTAAAATTGTCAAAATAGAGTTTTTCCACTGTGTCCAACAAACTAGTAATTCTTTTTCCATCAAATTTACATTTTCAAGATCCGTAGCCTGGTTTTTGAGTCCACCCACCCATGTTTTAGTTTCCACAAAGGTATGAGTTCATAAAAATAGAAAAGGTAAAAAATAGTAATCAAAAGGTGTTGCATGAAGGGTTTACCGCTACTAGGGAACTCAACTCCTGTAAACGTTTGGCGTAAGCTCGTTTTCTGTCAGACACAACCGCCATTAAATTAAAGTGTATTTCATCTGCACTGTATCTGTCAATTTCAAAAAGATGAAAGGTTATATAAGCATTTCAAATGTTCAATGTTGAAAGAGTTGGTAAAAAAAGTAGTTACTGTTTCAATAAAATAAAAAAATGATGGTATACCATATTCAGAGCAATATGATACAATCACTTTTGCTGATCCGAAGGGGCATCTAGAAGGTTTCCATGGTAGCCTTAGTAAATACAACTAAGAGTGGTAAAGCACTTGCTTTCTGAACTGGGGGTGGGGGTTTGAATCCTGGTGAGTATTTTTACTTTTGGGATCTATGGTGCCTCTGAGTCCACCCATCTCTAATGAGTTAAGGGAAGTAAAGGCAGTTGGTTGTGCTGACCACATGACACCCTCATTCACCATAGCCAAAGAAACAGATGACCTTTACATCATCTGCTCCATAGATCACAAGGCCATAATCACCTTGGGTGAGGCCTCATTGAATGTATCACCTGTGCTCATTGAATGTAATCTAGTTACACCTCATTGAATGTAATCCCATGTAGTGACACCTCATTGAATGTAATCTAGTTACACCTCATTGAATGTAATCTAGTTACACCTCATTGAATGTAATCTAGTTACACCTCATTGAATGTAATCTAGTTACACCTTATGGAATGTAATTCCCTGTAGTGACACCTAATTGAATGTAATCTAGTTACACCTTATTGAATGTAATCCCCTGTAGTGACACCTAATGGAAAGTAATCTAGTTACACCTCATTGAATGTAATCTTGTTACACCTTATTGAATGTAAGAGCCTCGAAGATCTCCCTTTGTTTTCAGCTCTATTTTTTTTAAAGGTTTCTTTTTGAATCAAGCCCCAAGCAACTTTTCTAAAAGATATTCTACACAAGTGATTTGAGAAAACATGATTACTTATGCATTCGTTTCTCAATAATAGGCCTGACCATATCCAACCAGTCTTTGTCTGCTGGAATAGCACCTGAGAGAAAAATATCAAGGAAAATATTTTTTTAAAAATATCAAATTGATCAAAGATTAAGTAAATGCATGGAAGAAATAAAAGATTTTAGAGAAACTAATACTGGGAGTTTTGGATTGACATCTCTTGACATTTCTACGAACATGTTCCAATAACACCATGAAATTATTATAATAGTTCCCAGCATATTTCATGAAATCATACAATCTGTGACACTGCTATGTTACTATCATGATACCATAATTTGAAGATTTGAAGCCAGAAAAATAGCCAGGGCAAAAGAGCGCTGAACCAATAAAAAGCTGAGAGAAGAAGAAGGCCTATCTGCAACTGAACAAACCTACCCATGTCACGTATGCGGCAAGCTTTTTAAAGCGAGGATTGGACTTTACAGTCATCTTCGAGTCCATAGGAAATTAGAAATGTGCTCATTTCGACAACGAAGGAGAAGCTATATATATTTGCCAAACATTTCTTTTTTTTTTTTTAAAAGAACATGGCACAATGACCTGCTGGAATCATTTGTTGTCTTTACGTTTTTATTCAAATTCACATAATTTTGGTCATTGTGCTCCTATTAAAACTGAATTTCAATACTTCATTTTGGTATACATTTCAGTTTTGATGGTAAAAAAAGAATTCACTTCAAAATTAAAGTTCATTTTATAAATGTATTCTGGAATAATGACTTTGCAATTCTGAACAGCCTGCATGCTCATTTTAATGAAAAATAGGATTTTGAGTCAACGTGCCATGGCACCAAAGATGTGCTATTTTTCATGGCTCCACAGAAGCGTTAAATACTGTACAAAATCAATACAATTCTATTTTACCTAAATCTACTGGTCCACTCTTTAATCCATCCAGTTCATATAGTCTGCCATCTATGGGGAGATAACTGACAAAGTGAAACACATCATCATCTTTTTTGCTAACCTTTTCATCAAACTCAAACATTTGCTGTCTGGAAAATAATAAAAATATAAATACATGTCAGAACTGCTAAATACTTTTATTAAATTCAAATCTTTAAACACTTGAGCAAAATTTCATTCTATAAATGAAAAGTAGTTTGACAAATGGATATAACATCGTAAAAAAAAGTTACATTTTCAGACCTAGCAATCTACAGGGCAGATGCTGTCAACAACATTAAGATGGCCATTTTCAGACCTAGCAATCTTCAGGGCAGATAATGTAGACAACATAATAACATGGCCATTTTCAGACCTAGCAATTCAGGGCAGATACTGTGAACAACATAATAACATGGCCATTTTCAGACCTAGCAATCTACAGGGCAGATACTGTGAACAACATAATAACATGGCCATTTTCAGACCTAGCAATCTACAGGGCAGATACTGTGAACAACATAGTAACATGGCCATTTTCAGACCTAGCCATCTTCAGGGCAGATAATGTAGACAACATAATAACATGGCCATATTTCTTGCTTCACACTTACACTACTATTTCAAAGACAATAAGATGGACAAAAATTGAATAATGTCTATTTTTGGAGTGTTTATGTGGCTCCATGGGGTTGTGACATATCTCAGATCTACTTTAAGCTAAGTGACATGGCTATAGTCGGCCATACAAAGAGAATAATGACTATATCTTCCTATGAATAGACATTTTAGATCTAGGCCAAGATCTAATAAATCTACTAAAACTATCCTATCAATTAGTGAATTATTGTATCCTACTATTTATTACTCAAAGATGTCTAGATCTAGACTATTTTCACTTTCAAATAACAATGAAATCTTTTGTTCAGCAGATTTATTTTTGGTAAAAAAAAAAAAAGAAAAGAAAAAATTTTCATTACCTGGCAAAACTGTTGTGAACTTCTCTGATAGTGTCGGAATTACTTAAGCTGAGACCTCGTAGCTGAAACAGAACATAATACAAACTTTTATTTTACACTTCATTTATTTAAAATTTTTACAGGGGCTTTTCTCTATAATGGACTAAATTATTTACAGGACATACCTCTTTAGCGTTTTACAATCCAAGTCATACAAAAAAAATATTTTTTTCTTTAAATTCAAAGATTCGGTTTGAAAATGTGTCATGTAGGACTTTAATAAATGTAACAAATTAACAAAGGACACAAATCTAACAAGTTGTGAACAAGTAACCACGAGTTACAAACGCTTGAAGAAGAATGGTAACTAATAAAAAAAAGTCACATGTATCTCAGTTAACAAAAATAATCTATTTAAGGTAAATATTAGCTTAGTCCTTTCCACAAATCTCATTATCAAGTTTTTTTTCTTCAGTGAAGCCTTACTAGGATTGTACTGTAAACCTTTTTTTTTAATATAAAACAAACTATTCATTTAATTAGTAATTAATGGATGATTTATAAACTATTTTTCAATTGAGTTATTAAAATGTTTGAAAGTGACACAAGTAACCTTCTTGGTATGTGCATCCCAGATAAGCAGAAATAAAATGTGCAATGTTCTATTGCTAGTATTAGTATAAAGTACAAAGTAAAGTATAACTTTTTACCCCTGGGTCCAAATCTTGTGCAAAATCTTTAAAGTTGGAAAGTGTATCCCCTAACTCTATGTCCTCATGGGTACAATTGAGAAGTATGCTGAGAATGGCCTGAGTTGCACATGCGTTGTTGATCACCTGTCAAAACCATGTTATAGCATTTTAGTACAAAGATGGTTTAACAATTCTGTCTGTAAGTACAAAGATGGTTCAACATTTATGTCTTACTTGTATGCTATTGGGTTGTTGTTTTTTTTAGCACATCAACTACAAATCAAGGAAAAGAGACAAATGGTAGCACACACTAAGGGTAAGTACAAATCCTGGTCAGTTTCAATGGAACACAGTATCAGATCATTCTTAGAGAAATCAAAAGATTTTGGTCTTCAAGTTTCTTTTCACGATTCTTTCATTAACAATGGACCAAAGAAAGAAATAAGTCTAACATTGTCTGTCCCACAGACTACTTGGTCTTGAGGGGAAACTTAACTTTTTTGTAAAAATTTTTTTACAGTATTAACTATTGTCTACCTGAGAAGCAAAAAAGATTTTTTGCAGCCTACTATCTTGCACAATAGAATCATCAGGCTCTTGATTAGGTGACCACTTGAACAGAAAAATTAGGCCATGAACTGGTCTATTAGAGAAAAACATGATTAAAGAAAATGCATAACAGAGATTTTGTAAAATAATACCAAACTCTAAACAGATAACTTTAAAAAATAAATTCTATTAAAGATTTATAAAAAATTGCATACATTATTATTTTTATCCCTTTTTTTTTCAATGGAACCAAACAATTTATTGATCAAATTTGATTTTTAAAACACTTGAAAAAAAACAACTGTTCTGTAATCTCTAAAACTGTTCCTTGCTCAGTAATTTATTGCAAAACTACATAGAAACAGGTGAAAGATGACTAAGTGGTTGGTAGCTTAGTTACAGGTTTGAATCCTGCACTGGATGAGCACAATACTCAGGAGCTGGAGATGCTCAAAACTAGGGGTGCACCGGATAGTAAAATTTGATATTCGGCCGGTGCCAGAGCCGAATACCTAAGTGTTTTGTAAATAGCTTGTATTGCTGAGCATTTTACGAAACTGTTAAATAACATACCTATATTTGTTGGTATTATTTTTTTTCCTTTTATATACCTTATTGTTTTTAACCCTTTTGCTGATTGATTTATTAAAAATTAACAGTATTTATAAACATAAATTAATCCGTGTAGCATGAGCGTGTCTGTGTGTATGTACGAGGCCACAACTATAAAGGCTGTGTGTTGGAGGGTCAATGTAAAATATGTTAGTATATATTCAACTAGTTACTAATGTTCAATAATTTCTGACCAACAACTGGTCATCAGATTTGTAATTTTAAGTCCAAAGACTGCTTCTGGTTTCAAGGGCTTATTACTGATAGCTGTTAGTTAATAGTTGGAATCTGAAGCGTAGTAGGTCATATATTTATTAATCCATTTGCGGCAAACAATATTTTATTAACAGCAGGAACATCTATTATACCTACTCATAGCCTGAGCTTTTAATGTTTCGAAGCGTAGATTTAATTGTAGTCTGTAGGCCTATTATTGTTATCAATGTTTAGATCTACTGTTATATAGATCTAAGAGAATTGGGAAAACCAACTATAAAAGAAACAAAATCACCCACCCCCTCCCTACCAAAAAAAAAACCCAACATAAATAGACTTTGTGTTCGACTGATTGTAATAACCTGGCCAGATAGACGTAGTGAGCCTACACATGTAGTCCTAGTGTAGTGTGTATAGTTGGTGGTGTTGACCTTCACGCGTTTTTTTTCCTTGGGCATACGCAAGTGTTTTAGTGTGCAGGCGAAAAAATATAACACATTGGCATGATCAGTCAAGCATATAGATAAATTATCTCTGTACCTTAGTTACAGAGGTCAAGTGTTTCTAAACATTCCAGCATATTTTTCTTTGTTTGCTAGATCTAATTGTGGTGCTTTAGATCAATTTATTTTCTGCGATGTTAAATTTAACTGTAGGTTTTCCTTTATATATTAAGTCAATAGATTTAAACAATGAAATTAGTTTTCTTTCTAAAGGTTTTAATACAAGGGGGAAAATACATACATGCACATATTTGTTTTATTTTATTGTGCAACGAACGTGTGTTCAGCGCCCTAAATGACATTTCTTTCTAAGTGACCTCTAGACAGTGTCAATATTTCTTAACAATCTGCGTTAATCCATTCTGGCTTAAGAATGGTCAATGTCTATATTCTCTATCAATACATTGTCATGGATTAAACAAATAAGAAGTTGGGGGTGTTGAGTCTCTTGAGCCCTCCCTTTAAAGATACCCTTGGTCAGTGTCTGTTTGTCTTGTAGTCCTGACTCATACGTGAGACTTAACTCAAAGTAAACAAACTTATTACCCGTCCAATAGTATAAAAGGTGTGGTTTGTGGTCCAGACCCTTGATTGACAACCTATCTCATAATAAACTAACTCATACCAAATTAACCTTATAGAGATTTGGCTTGTAGTCCCGCCTCTAATAAAAATTCTAATCCAAGTAAACAAACTCAGTTCCCTCATAAGATGTGACCTCTAGACAGTGTCGACACGTTGACATCTGGCTTAATGTGGTCAGCTGCCTATTTGCGAACTCAATGTTATGGACTAAACAAACAAAAGGAGGTGAAGGTAGCTCATCTCTACCTCTGGAGATATACCCGCACATCTAGACAGATTATCAGCGTGACGTAGTTAAGGAATATGACATGTTTACTAGACCACTCAAAGGTCAAGACAAGCCAGTGTGCCAGACATCGCTGCTACGTATGTAATAAGAATTTATAATGTAAAGTCTAGTCCCCCCCCCAATAACAAACCTAGTTCCCTCGTGTGACTTCTAGAGAGTGCTTACGTCCATCGTATCTGACTTGGGGTCACCTGTCAATCAATGAACTCAATGTGATGGGCTAAACAAATAAAAGGGGGAGGGAGTTGTTCATCCAGAAATATACCTGGTTACCTTAGAGGTGTGGCTCTTGTAGTCCAGCCCCCCCCCCCCAAATAAAGGTTAACTACTAAGTAAACAAACTCAGTTCCCTCGAAAGGTGTGACCACTAGAGAGTGTCTATACGCTGACATTAAACCTACGTCCATCGTATTTAACTTGTGGTTACCTGCCCATAAAAAACTCAATGTGATGGACTAAAATAAAGGGGGTGGGAGTTGTTCATCTCTACCTCTGGAGATATACCCGCACAGCTAGACAGACGTCTGGTCAGCATGACGTAGTCAAGGAATGTAACATTTTAACATGTTAACTAACTTACTCAAAGGTCAAGACAAATTGAAAAAAGTGCCAGCCATTGCATCTCTGTATGTAAAGCGCATTTATGATGTAAAGTTTCATCTCTATTTATATTAAGTTATTAACATGCCTTGTCTTTATAATAAACGATGTTTGGTGCATATTTATCAGGGCTCTATTTTGAAGCACATTATTTTGTTTTCATATAAACATTAATACATTCTATAACAGACAGTAATGGAACGAGTTCCACTTTATGCATATTAAATAGGTGTATTTTTACTATCCGGTAGTGATATCCGACCGGAGCCGGATAGCACCGGATAGTAAAAAATGCCGGATATTCGCCAGAAGCCGGAGCCGGAGGGACTATCCGGTGCACCCCTACTCAAAACACCAAAAGTTTGCTGGGTGGCTACAAGAGCCAACACATTGTCTTTTAACACATGATATTACCATTTAATAAGTGACTCTAACTACATATTGTGCATACCTCTACCTCTTTATATTTATATAAATGTGGAGCACATATAAATATCTATATTTTTACAGTTTATTATTTGAACTTAAATATCATGTGTTTGAGAATGTAAAACCTGAAATCATCAAACTGAATCTGATCTTCCCTTGTGTAAGCCAAATATGTGGAAAAAAAATATTCTCTGATTTTACAAAAAGAGCAATGCGTTTTTGAACGCTTGCTATTTCAATGACTTATGGGGAATAAAATGGTGGGCTTATAAAAATTAAACTTCAAACTTACTTTAATGATTCAAAACTTTCTGGATCTAAGCTCCAAATCTCTTCCACTTGAACTCCTCGACAACCTGATACAAATCATTTTATAAAATCAATTTAAAATTCTTATAAATTAGAGATGTCCATTCAAAAAGGAAGTTAATAATTTCCTACAAGGTAGCAAAATGAAATGAACATACAGTATATGTAAATTTAAGACACAACAGTAAATTTTAAATCTTTTATAAGATTTTTCAATTGTTATATATTCCTCTTTGGTTGTGTAAAGTAGTTATAGCTGAAAGTGGTAATGGATATAAGCACTCCACTACCTATAAAATGCTTCCAATTACATGCATCTTAAATAGCCCTCCCCCTTTATAACAGTTCACTTCCTGGTTTTCATGTGTAGCTCAGATATTGGATCAGGCAGAACTGTTAATACTTGACAGGAAAGGGGGCAAAGGTGAGCAACTGGAGCCTAAACCAGTACGCTTTAGCAGGAGGGGCTCGTTAGCCTTGGCTGGCTACCCACATAGAAGAATAACTCTGAATCCAAACCTCCACTGCCTAACGGCTATACCCAAATACTCAAACATTGGAAAAGCTTCAGGGGTCAATCCTGAGGAAAAATCAGAAGCATGTGACCCTTGTACACAGTGACATACTCTGGCAAATTTATGAACTATAGCTTTGGAACAAACAGCTGCATGGAAATCGTTCCAATCATAGCTAATGCCCAGGCCTTGATGTCCATTCTATGAGATGATACGAAGGTGCTTCATGACTGAAGGAGGCCATAGAATATTTACTATGATTATAAACTCAAGCTCAAACAGAATTAACCATATACTAATATAAGTTTAACTAGATGATGGTGTTCATATTTCAAACAAATCTAAAATGTATAAACTGAACTAAAAAATCCCGGTCTAACCATTTTCATATTGAATATGCCTAACTAAAAGACATCATTTTTTAAAATCAATTTTCAATTTAATCAAGTGTAGCATAGCATCTTGGTGTAGTGACGTAGGTCAAACCAGAAAGTAATAGAATACTCACCAAATCCTTTAATCAATTCTGTAAATACCCCAGGATCACTTTCTATCAAACACCAGTCACCAGCTGAGCCCATAGCTGTCTGAAATAATAAAAAGACTATATATTATATTGTTACGATTCTCTCTCTCCCAATTAGACGTTCTGTAACCACTGCTCAACACAAGAACCTGACAACAAGAGATCCAAATAATCTGGTACTTTAATAATGACGAAATGAAACAGCCAATATGACACAATTGGCAAGACAATCAACTACTAAAAATGCTATACTGTACATCACCGTACTGCCCTACTAAACTCTACTGTCTCTTCCTGGACTCATACGCTTCACTTGACTTCATGGCCGACTAACAGTCCCGGTCTCCTCGCTGTCCTTTCTTGAACTGCACTGACTAACACACTCTGTCTCAGGTCCATGCAGGCTTATGATCAGATGACCATAACACGGGTCATATTCATGTGCAAAGTTCATACCAGTACTGTCCCTTGCCCTTTGATATAGCACGCTAAACTGTATTACTGGCCTGGGTCACATATGTCAGCTGGTCACACACAGTTAACCTATCGTGGCACCAGTTGGGCTACAACAATATATATTATAAGAAGATCTAATCGGACTATGCAATAAAATTTTAGACTGTAAGTGTAAAGTTCGAAATGTGACATTTTCAGCAAACTGTTGAAGTATTAAGTACAAAGCATGTTTAAAGTTGTCTTGAAATCAGATCAACACCTGAGATACTCAGAATCAAAATAAAATTTTAAAACTAATAGCCTAAGTAAAATAGTAAGTTTTAAGGTTTTCAAAACCATATATATAACACACATGACTAAGTGTTTTAAAAACTTCTAGTGACTAGCAGGACAAAGATGTTGGTTTTTCCTTTTACAAAGCTTAATATCAACTCACTCTGCCAAGTCTGTCTGTATGTATGTATGGTAAAAAGCTTTGTAAACACGTTATTTCTCCCACACCCAACCTCAGATTAAGCTGAATTTTCATACACTAATTTACACTATTATTAATTATATTATAACTATTTGTCTATAAGAATCAGTAAAAAAAAATGTATTACCAATTAGTTAATTAACTATTGGTATACCAATTATTTAATTAACTATTTGTAATTAATTATTTTGTTTGGTATCTTGAACAAAGGAAAGGAATTGTTGACTGTTATGACATGACTAGGAATTAGGTATTTGTTTCAGGAATAAGGGGAAAGTTTTACTTAGTGACAAATCTCGTGATAGAACATTAAAAAGTAAGAATGCTCTAAGATACGCTATAAACAAGATGCTTTGCTTAGGACAGTAGGAATAAGAACAATATATTTATAGACGGCTAGTAGCAGAGGACATCCGACGGGTCCCTTCTTGAGTATTAAAAGCGTTTGTTGTTTCAACACTAGCGTCAACTACCTATTAGATATCAATTGTTTCGGCCTTTCGCCGGTGTTACTGATTTAGTTTGAAGGTTACCTCCTGTTTATTTCATTGGTTGTATTCGACACCGCGGAAGAGCCATGTTAACAACAGTCAGTCAGTCACAATCATTCAAATGTAAAATTATGATTACCATTATGGCATGGGGTTATGATTATGTTCATCAACTTCATGTTGAACTCTAAGACTAAGTAATAAACTATACTTACAATAACTTACATAGATCTATAAATGAGTATGAGTATATATACACTAATACAGTACTGTCAGTAGACTGAGAAGACAATCAGACACTAGTCACACTAGAGTTCACTAGACTAGACAGTCACAGTATAAGTTTTAAATTAGTATGCATGTCATGTATATTATATATTTATAATATATATTGTATTATTATAATATTATTATAGATTAGTCATTAGTATATATTATTAATATATTATATTATAATATAGATTCTGTATATATATATATATATATATATATATATATATATATATATATATATATATATATATATATATATATAATATATATAATAAACTAGTCTAGATCTGGATAGATCTAGTAACTTTCTAGTAGTAACGAAGTTAAGTAGGGAGGAGTAGTAGATCTAGTTAAATGATAAATCTAGTCCTTGTAGTAAATATTAAAATCTAGATCTAGATTTTTAATTTAAATTAATTAAATTAAATAAATACTAAAATAGAATCAAACTAATTATTGAATAAAAATGAATTGAATTGACAATTGACTTGAATTGATTCAGAGATTTAATTCGATCTATTCAGACTATTCTAATAATTGTATTAGTAGAACTAATTACTGGCCAAATAGATCTAAATGCTAAATCTAATTATTTTGGTTACCTAAATATATTGGCACTGAAATCCCTGTGTTTAGATCTAATAAATCAATAGAACTCGATTAGATCTACTCTAGACTCTAGATTCTATATTAACTAGATCTAGAGTAAAATCATGGTCATGTTATTACTAATGTGTTGTTCAAATTAGCGACTTCCGGAAGCAAAAAGAGGATATTTTAATTATCATAGTGCAGACGCGCAAACACACTCACACAATAATACCATGTTCTCCTTCAGTAGCAAAGAGACTATGTATGGATCATCTCATGGAAATGAGATAGATTAAATCAGCGGTTCTCAACCTTTTGAGATTCAAGGACCACTTAAAAATGTGTGTCTCAGCCACGGACCACTACTAAAAATTTTGCTACTGGCGCACTAGAAATTTATATAGTTTTATAAAAAAAAATATAAAGTTGATATTTAAAATCATTTATTATATATTTTAATAAATATTTCAACCTTTTCATCCTTTTGTAATGAACAAATATCAGTCTTAGTTCGGATTAGAAACAATGCTACATTTAATTTTAGTGCGAGCCTTGAGCTTGCAAATTTGAGCACAGCTTGTCCAAACGAGGTGTAATGCTTGAAAGACTCAGTCGGAGTTCATCTTCGACTTCAAGCCGTGAACGATATTTTGTTTTAATTGTAACCAGTGCAGAAAATCCACATTCACAAAGATATGATGTTGCAAAGGGTAAAATTATTTTAAAAGCTTTCTGAGACAGTTCTGGATACTCATGCGAAGCTTGTGTCCAAAACTTCATCAAGCTCACTCTCGGATGCATCATCTTCAACGTAGTATCACTGGTCAGTTCAATGAATTGGTTTAATTCCGATGGTGGTAAATTTAATGAATCAATGTGTGCAAGAAACGGACTGGAAACCCACGAAAAACTCTCAACGTTCAAATCACCAAAGTAGAAGTTAAATTGATCCAGCAATGATTGAACATGTTCAGAAATCAATTTCACCAACTCGGGCTTGTTGATTTCAGCATTTTCTGGTTTCGCGGTGAATTCATGCAATTGATCAAACATTTCAAAGTTACCCTGAAATAATCTTGTCTTCCACAGAGTAAGTTTTTTTCGTAAAAGCAGACACTTTATCACTGAGGGTAATTAAGTTTGTGTGCTTCCCTTGCAGAGATGAATTGAGTTTATTCAGCTGTTCAAAAATGTCGGCCAAGTAAACCAGAACAGCAACCCATGAATTTTCATTCAAATGAACAACAAGCTGTGAATTTTTACTAACAAGAAACTCTCGCAAAGCATCACGTAATTCAAACAGTCTGTTAAACACTTTTCCCCTTGATAACCAGCGAACTTCAGTGTGCATCAGTAACTGCTCATGATCAAAATCCATATTCGAACATAATGAAGCAAAGAGACGAGAATTCAATGGATGAGCCTTGATGAAATTAACAATTTTTATGGCCTGATACACCAGGACCATTCGATGCCATTGGCTGCCATAAAATTATCAAGGATAGCAAAAAGTTCTGCACTTGTGTGACCTGGACAAGCTTTACAAAACAAAAAATCTTCTTCAACTTCATCCATACAGATATATCTGACATAAGCCATTAATTGTGCCTGGTCGGAAACATCCGTTGATTCGTCCAATTGAATAGCAAATTGTTTAGAATCTCGCAGCCTTGAAATCAACTGTTCTTTAACGTCAGCTGCCGCCAAAGCTATACGTCGTTGAATTGTGTTGTTTGAAAGTGGCATTGTTTTCAGTTTACTTGCCAAGGCATCACCAAACATCTCTCGACACATATCTATAGCAGCAGGCATTATCAGAGTTTCTGCAATTGTGTGAGGCTTTTTGGCCTGTGCAACTCGGATAGCCACTAAAAATGATGCTCTTAAAGCCTTCTCATTGACTTTAGTTGCTTGGAGTATGCAAGACTTCTGAATACCAAGTGAATGTTTCTTGCGCATAAAATATTCCAATGGTTTCTCCGAGCAGTCAGTATGATTCGTTTTTAGATGTCTTCGGAGTTTCGCAGGTTTCATCGCTTCATTTGCAAGAATTTGTGAACATATTACACACTGTGGTCTGGGTTGATTATTTACTAAGACGCATATAAACCCAAAGCGAAAATACTTTTCATCATACCGTCGTATGGGAGTTCGTCTTTTTTTCTCCGGAACTGCATTTGATTCACACTCAGGTTGTGAAGATGAGTCAGAGAAATCATCATCGTTGTCCTTATGTTCGGTTGCTTTCTTTATTAAAAATGTATCCATGTGTTCAATCAATTTAATTATTTTGATTAGTTTTCAAATAAAAAAGCGTATTTTTGAATGTCAATATAAACGGGAAGACGCCAGGGCCCATCTGATTTCCGTTGTAACTAAAACTTAGAGTAAACATAAAATCGAAACGCACTTTTGCCCTATCGCCATCTAGCGATTTAAAATCAATAATTTTAAAACTGACTTCATATATTCTTTTTCATGTCTTTAATTTTATTATTTTTGCATATTTTTTATTTTTTAAAAAGCATGCAATTCGGGTTTTGCTCGCGGACCACCAGGCAAATGTCCGCGGACCACTAGTGGGCCGCGGACCACAGGTTGAGAACCGCTGGATTAAATGCCTGGGCATTTGCTGTGGTCGAAACGATGTCGCCAACACATCAGTTTCCCCTCTTCACGCAGCTGATGTATTAAAGTAACGGCAAGTGCCAATCCCCCTACAGTTTGGAGTCAGACAGTCAGCGGCGTCGCATGCTCAGTCAAGGTGTTGCACTGGGTGCAGCAAACTGCATATAAGGTGCGCCGACTTCTGATTTTTCCTCAAGGTTGACTCCCGAAGCCTTTCCCGTTATTGGGTATAGCTGCAAGGCAGTAGAGGTTTGAATTCAAACTTTTCTTTCTCCTAGGTGGTCTCAAACCGTGGTCCGCGATCCCCATGGGTCTACCGCAAGGAGTCCGAGGAAAGGTGAAAATG
The DNA here is from genome assembly GCA_036873155.1 of Biomphalaria sudanica. Taxonomy (NCBI): domain Eukaryota; kingdom Metazoa; phylum Mollusca; class Gastropoda; family Planorbidae; genus Biomphalaria; species Biomphalaria sudanica. The sequence continues at coordinate 151,545 of JAZGLO010005592.1, read as the reverse complement.
TTATACAATTAAAATAATTTCATTTTTATAAGCCAGATTATCTGATCGGATAATTTTAATAATAATGAACTCGTCACTCACTACTGTGTAATCTAGGCTTAACATGTCTATAACGGCTTGAAACCAAAGATTTGAAATATTTTTCAGTTGGATATTTCCAATTGGACATTGATACCATTTTACTCGTAGGCTAGATAAACTCAGATCTCAATTACAGATTAATCCGTTCTAATACAGGAGCAGCTTATTGAAATATCTACGAACAATTCGAGGAACTTAAAACCAATGTTTAAACAAGAGTTTTACAAATTCTGGTTTCAAAAACAGATTTCAATTTTATTTCCTTCATTATGAGTCATTGTTGACTAGTTATTTAGTAGAACGTGAATTCAGTGCTGTAATGAATCTCATAAAAAAAAAGAAAATAGAAATTTGTACAGGACCGGCCTTAGGGCAACCTATGCGGTTGCAGTGGACCCCGCATTTTCATAGTTGTAAATTATTAAATTAAACCATTTTAACCGCGGCCTCCTGATTTTCCAGGAGCTCCTGAAAATCTCCTGAAATTGCAAAATATACGAAAAAGTCATGAAAGCCTTCTGAAATTATTAAAATATCCTGAAAACTCATATAATATCAAAAGTGTGTCGATTTTTCAAAAGCGATATTTTGCTAGTCGATAGTAAATCTAAAAGGCAGATCTGAATGTTTATCGGCTTTTTGTTGGAAAACTACCTTCAATTGTAGATGGCTCGTAAAGTTAAACTTGATCGTGATTTCGCACTTAGTAAAGTTTGAATAAAATGCAATGGCGAATTTATTAAAAGAAAAAAAAAATCTCATTTTCACTCATCCTTATCCCTACCCAGATTAGGCCCCTCGCAATTCGTTTCGCATAGGGCCCAACAATCTGTAGGGCCGGCCCTGCGTGGAGATTTGCGGTTGCTATTTACAAACAATATCTTTCAACAAATATTTTTGCAGTATATATAATATATATGTAGCTTTCTTACTTGGGTCCGTGGGCAAGTTTTGACTACATAAAGGGTCCCCGGGTCAATAAAGTTTGAGAACCTCTGAAATAGATTGAAATATAAAAAGAAGAGAAAGGGGTGTAATGAAACCCAAAGACAAACATTTTAAAGTTGAGGAGGAAGAGGAAGAGTTAAAAATAGACTGAATAATCAAGGTCAATGACGTCATATTGAAAGATCGCTTTTGTCAACTAAAGAATAAAAATGATTGTGGTTGGCCTACAAGCTCGTCACAGTTGACACTACCATTAAAATACATCGCTTAACAGTACTTCCGTTATCTTCACACCGGATACACGCATAAAAAAAAAAAAGCTTGCTATTTATGGATTTTCCCGATCTTTTCTCGGCCAAGTAGGACTGTTTGGTGTGAATGGTATTGCATTATGTGCACAGTTATGGGTATTCCCCTTTGGTATTTTAATTATGTTAAGATTGGTACACGCATATAATTCTTGTCATTGTATAAATGTCTACACTCTTCTTCAACAAAAGTGGATGTTTGTGTGATATAGACTATAATAATACATTCACATTTTGTTTTCTTTAAAGTTGTCTGTACATCTAGTTTACATATACAAAATGATAATCGTAAGATTTGAGAAAAGCTAGATCTACAGAGTACAAGGTATAAATATTGCATTGCAGTACTCAGTAGGCGATCACTATATTTATTGACTATTTCCGGTAACTTTTAAAAATATTTCATATTGTTTAATAAGACATTAATTAGACCTACTGTTGTACTGATATAAATTACAGTTGACTCTTGATAATCTGACTGTTATGGAATCGAAGGGGTGTCGGATTACCGAAAACGTCGGATAGCCAAATGTTAACTGTAGGCTACTTCAAAGAATTTAACTGTGTATGTCATCAAAATTTTATTTAGGTGTAATAAAGATAGAGGCACATTTCTTATTCCATATGCTAGAACAGAGTCGTACAATTATTCCTCTTCCCTTGTGCCATTAGCGAATGGAATGGGTTGCCTGACTCAGCCAGGAAAACCAACGACTAAGCAGATTTTAACATGCATGACTAGATTGACACATGAAACGCGTATAATGTTGGCCTAATTGTTTTCTTTTTTGAAGTAACGTCTGTGATTTATAAGATATTCTCTTAGATCATAAATTGACTACAAATGAGAATTAAAAAAAAAACAACTAAACATATGATTTCAGCTTTCGGGAAAGCGCTACTCTGATTAATTAAATTGAAGCCAACCTACATTCTAAAAATATGTTTACAGTATCCCGGATTTCACACTTTACTTAACATACCCACTATATTATACATTAATGACATAAATGTAAGTCGGCGCAGCTTCGGATTACTGAGTATGTATAATTACAAAATGTCTGACTATCAAGAATCAACTGCAGGCCTATTAATATTTTGTATAAAGATACCAACAAATTGAACAATAGGCATACATACGATAAAGTCTACATCTATATTATTACCTTTTTAATTATGAGCGAAAAGTATAGCAGGGTTAATTTTTTTTTTAGTATTAAAATTTGTCTTCTGTGGCACTGACGGAGCAGCGGAGGCTGTGAGGGGCTCCAGGTTCAAATCCTAATGAAGACTGGGATATTTAATTTTGGCATATTGGGGCGCTTCTAAGTCCACCCACCTCTAATGAGTACCTGAAAAGATGGGGAATAGTTAATGCGGTTGGTCGTTGTTCTAGCCACATGATAACTCCGTTAACCGTAGGCCAGTGGCGTAGCATCCATGGCGAAAAGGGGTTCAATGAACCCGGGCCCACGACCAATAGGAGCCCACAGCTTTGGCGTAACAACCATGGCGCAAAGGAGTTCATTACGCTTGGGCCCATGACTCATGGCCAGTTGGAGCCCACAACTTAGGTAGAACATTTGTTAGCTCATTTGAAACACTTTGAAGTCGTTTAACTCTGTAAGGAGTGTGAAAACATTGGCTTTTAAGACACTATTACTAATATGCAGTATGCAGTACTAACTGAATCAAACGTTATGACATAATTACTTTTTTTTTTGAATGTACGATCTTTACCTGAGAATATCTTTACATTTAGATTACCCATTTTTTGTCTCACACTAAATTTGTCTTATTGGCTGGAGGGGGGCCCACCAAGATGTTCTTGAACCCGGGCCCACGGGTACCTTGCTACGCCACTGCCGTAGGCCACAAAAAAAACAACAGATGACCTTTATATTATCTGCCCTATAGACCACAGTGTCTGAAAAGGGGAGCTTTACTTACTGTGCTACTGCCAGGAATGAGACGCGTAAAACGTAAACAATTTGTATTATTGTCTCCCTCCTAACAGTATGTACTGAGGAACTTTTTTGGAAACGATGTTACCTGTCTGAAGAAGTACAGAATAGTCCAGGAGCCTAAGACTGGTAGAAAGATAATTCTTGTCTCTGTGAGGTCTGCTGTCACCAGCCTACTACAATAGGGTACATATACTAATATATTAATGTAATTCTATTGTTTAAGCACTTCAGAATGTTCTTCAGAGATGAACATAACCGAAATGGAGACTGTTACGTCCAGTCCAAACCTCTTGCAGAACGTCACGGGATTTAAGCGGGCAGTGTGATACCATCGCGTCTTAAGAACATACCACACGACCATGCAGGCATCAATAATCATAATCAATAGTCAGTTAAATCTGGAAGCGTAGGTGTTACAAGTTTTTGGTCTGGTGACTATGTCGTGGTCTTTTCAGACGTTAAATCGGATGGCCCAATATCCAATAATACGTCGGAGCTTCTAGTATTGATAAACAACCAACAAAACTGTTACAGTCAAAATCAATTAATTTAATTTTCCATGTTGAAATTATGAAATGTGAAATCACAAACTGTACTTTATGTAATAACATACAATTAATATAAAGCGCTTGGCTTACGAACCAAGGGGTCCTGGGTTCGAATCCTGGAATTTTTAATTTCGACATCTTTGGGGAGCCTCTAAGTTCAAGCATCTCTAATGGGTATCTGACATTAGTTGGGGAAAAGTATAGGCGGTTGGTTCTTGTGCTGGCCACATGACACCCTGGTGAAATTAAGGCTAGAGCCAAGAGTTGGCTTAGCGCATAAAGACATCACAGAAACCTTCTCCCGTTTCACACAGGCTCACAAAAGAGATTGGACCAGAGTGTTCTGAACAGGCTATTGTACCTACGCTATACAAAAGTAAATCCCTCCTTCCAAAAAAAAAAAGTTTTTTTTTTTTTACATATTTTTTTATTACTTAAAATGTAACACTATATTTGAAGATATTTGAACCTTTAATTTTTCTTTTAGGGGTGAAATGTATTTTCTCTCCGTATGTCGGCCATGCTGTCTCGCAGTGCTGCGCTATTTCATTGTGATCTCAATCAGATTGAAGAGCTCCTCTCAGAGTCAGCCACATTACTGGACAATGGGTTTCTTTATTTTGCTTAGCCATGACAGTTTTCAGATGGATCGTATGTACACTCTTATCTCTAAAAGATTAAATCTAACAGAATTATAATTTCGTTTATTGTGTATGTTAGTGTCATTAGATATTTGCTGCCAATTTGCTAAGAAATTTCGTAGTTTATAATAAATTAATCTACACAAAGTGTCAATACAGGGCCGTATTTGAGAGAGGGCAGGCGGGACCACTGCCCAGGGACAGTAAAAATATATTCAACGATTTAAACTCATTATATGTGATAACTATTGGAAACGAAACCTAACTCTCTATCTTGAGTAGTGTGTTTAATATGTTTAGCTGGAGGTAACAATTAATTACAGTTAACCAACTGAACACAGGCGAAAGTCCAACAATGAAATGAGACAAGTAATCTTAATGATATAAACATTTCATCCGGTAACGAGGGGAAACGTCTTGGTTAAACAAGTACAAAACGTCTCGATTTACAAAACTTGACTGTCTCTAAAGCCGCCAACAAATGAACTATTTTCTTAGCCCTTAACGCAGTGTTTCTCAAACTGTGCTCCGCGAAACACTAAGAGCTCCGCTAGACTTGACTTTGTGTTTCATGACCTATTGGAAGAATTAACTGATTAGCCTACACGTGTATATATTCCACAGTAAGTGCAGAACAGAAAAATTAGTTTTGTTAATTCTTCTCGGCGACAGAAAAAAAAAAATATAAAAACATCGCTATGAACTTTGACCTGCTCTAGATTTGACTGTCATTTGAAACAAAAGATACAAACAAATCAGCTATTAAATGATTTCTGGTCGAGTTTGTCTGAAAAGTTCCACAATATTTTAAAACAAACTTTAGTTATTGTATCTCTGTTTCCTACCATCTATTTATTCGAAGCAGGGCATTCTTAAAATGTGTTGTTGTTTCTTAAAGACCAATGTCTAGAAACAGGAGGCCTCACCTAGAGTTCGAAATTAGCTGGTACCAATATCATGCGCGATGTCAAGAAAGTATGCTCTATAAAGACACAAAACCATCAAAGTGATTAATCCTTAATCTTGCAATGCTTATGTCCAGGGCCGGCCCTAACTATTGCGGGGCCCTATCAAAACGGATTGCGCGGGGCCCAGTCTTGGTAGGGATAAGGATAAGTACCAGGTGACCGAGTCTCGCTCGGATGAATAATTTATTAACGAAAAATATTTACCCGAACTTTTTTTTTTATGATGAAAATGAGCGACATGGTAGAGGACTATCAATCTGAAGTGTTGCTTTTGTATTATTTTAGTTCTAAATGACATCGTACATGCCATACATGGTGATTTGAATAGAAAGTCTCCCTGTAGTCTCAAAATACAAATCTCACATTGAATCTTTTGCGTTAAACTATTGGCCTATTATTGGCTTGGTAGAAAGTCTTTGCAGTGTAACTTCTCAAATGATTACGTTCAGAATTTAATTTTGCAATTCATATATCAATTATGGCTTTAGTACGAAACATGAAGTGATACAAAATGTCTACGTTTTTTTGTAAAACATAAACTTTGTAACAAACTAAATTGACGCATTTTCCCCTTAGAGTCTTCAAAACATCGCGTTAGTATTGTAAAGAAGCGTTTCCCTTCGAGCACCTTTGTTATGCCGAACACCTTTAAGCTCACTAAGAAGCCTTTGGCGATGTTAGAGCCCCATACGGGATACGTGCCCTGCCTAGCGTGATTGTCGGGAAGTTCTTACCGGCGTTCGCTAGAACATCGTTGTTTGTAGTGCGGTCTTGCCACCGTATGTACATGATGGTGTGCAAACATCTTTGGTGAAAGCGTTCAAGAAGTCTTAGTTGCTTTCTGTCAAGTACTCATATCTAAGATCCACATAGAGAGGTAAAGAGAACCACTGCTTGGTAGACACTGACTTTTTAGGCAGACGGAACGATTTATATTGCCACACTTGCTTGGAGGTGTCCAAAAGTATTACTGGCCCTGATCAGACGCTTATCAACCCCCCTTAACTATCAATCTGAAGAGTTGCTTTTTCGTTCTGTTAGTTCTCAATGTAATTGTCATGACAATTAGAATAGAAAGTCTCTTAAGTCCCCCCCCCCAACAGTGTAGAAAAACCACAGCTCACGTCGTGTCGTTTTATATTGCATCTTTTGCGTAAAACTATTGGGCCATTATTGGCTTGGAAGAAAGTTTTTTGCAGCGTAGCTTCTAAATTGGTTACGTTCAGAATTTAATTTTGCAATTAGTATATTCATTATGGCTTTAGTACAAAGCATCAAGTGATACAAAATCTCTACGTTTTAGGGTAAACGTGCACCTTGTAACAAAGTAAAATAGCCCAGCGTGACGGTCGGACTATAAGAAGTTCATACCAAGAACATCGCTGTTTGTAGTGCGGTCTTGCCAACGTATTTCCATGATGGTGTGCAAATATCTTTGATGAAGGCGTTCAAGTAGTATTAGTTGCTTTCTAGAAAGTACCCATGTCTCAGATCCACAAAGAGGCGTTGAGAGAACCACTGTTTTAGAAGACACTTATTTTTGTAGGCAGGCGGAGCTATTTATTTCGCTACATTCTCGCTTGGAGGCGTCCAAAAGCACGTCTAACCCTGATCACATATCAACCTACCTTTAAAGCAATGCGTCATTTCATACGATGGTTCCCAGATATTTGAAGTTGTCTACCACGTTAAGGGACACCTATTAGCGTTGATCTTTGGGGTGAGCAGATTTTATTGGGTGACTTCTGGAACATGACTTCCGTTTTACAGAGGTCTAGGGTTAAACCAAAATAGGCGGCAGCGTAATGAAAATTCGTTGACCGAGAGTTGGATATCATCAGGGCCGGCCTTAGGCTACTGCAACCTATGCGACCGCAGCGGGCCCCGAACTTTCATGACAGGGTTTCCGTGGTCTCCTCGCTTCAAGGAGCACCCAGAAATCTCCTGAAATTGCAAAATATACTTACAGTCTGGCAATCTCCTGAAATTATTGAAATCTCCTGAAAACTCATAAAAAATGTCCTTAAAATAGATAACATTGTCATTTTAGGATGTCAATCAATATGGTAAACGCCAATCCTACGCTTTCATTTAGTAAAAATGTAATGCAAAGACGAATGTATTTTCTAATACAAAATTTTAATTTTCACTTTTTATCCTTATCCCTACCCTGACTGAGCCGCGCGCAATCCATTTCACATAGGGCCCCACAAATATTAGGGCCGGCCCTGGGTATCATGTTCAGTGTGTGCAAGTAAGGAGTAGAGAAGCTGTGTTATGACCATTTCCTGTGTTTTGGTATGAGACAGTAGACTTCGAAATTTGAACACATTGCAATAATTAACCAGCAAAATAACAACAAAGTAAAAGCTAACTACGGGTTTATGCAATCAATGTGTAAACAATTTATATAGCCTTTAAAACAGAATAACTAATCACACATCGACATAGTTTCATAATAGATCAATCTACAATAAATATATATCCTATACTCTTAAGCGAGCAATTCTTGTATATATATAACATTTGCGGGGCCCTATGTAAAATGGATTGCGCGCGGACCAGTAAGGGTAGGGATAAGGATAATAAGTGAAAATAAAGATTTGGTATTAGAAAATAAATTCGTATTTGCATTACATATTTATTAAATGAAAGCTGAAGATGCCGTAGGACTGGCGTTTACCATATTGATTGACACCCCAAAAGGAAAATTTTGTCTTTTTAAGAACATTTGTATGAGTTTCAGGAGATTTTCAGGAGCTCCTTGAAAACAAGACCACGGGAACCCTATTATAAATTATAATGGTTTAATTTAATAATTTACACCTATAATTAGCGCGGGGCTTTTGAACCTTCGGAGTCCACTGTGGCAGCTGTCTCGTTCGGAGGCCGCATACAACCAGGTGCTCTCTTCTATGTCAGCCAAGGAAACTTGACGCCTAAGCTGGTCATTGAAGAATTTCCGTGGAGCGCCTCTGTTACGTCGACCACCTTTTAGCTCACAAAAAAAAGACTGCCTTTGGCATACGTTCGTCTCCCATACGGGATACTTCCCCTACCCAGTGCAACTTGTCGGACCATAAAAAGTCCCTCTATACTGTCCATACCGGCGTTGGCAAAGACATCGCTGTTTGTAGTGCGGTCCTGCCAACGTTTGTCCACGATGGAGCGCAAGCATCTTTGCTGAAAGCACTCAAGAAGTCTTAGTTGTTTTCTGTAAAGTGTCCATATCTCAGAGCCATAATGAATATATTAATTGCAATATTATATGTCAGAAAGTAACCATTTTAGAAGTTACACTGCAAAGACTTTCTTCCAAGCCTAAAATAGCCCAATAGTTTTACGCGAAAGAAGCAATGTAAAACGTTAAGACGTGAGCTGTGGTTTTCTATAGGCCTACTGTTGGGGGGGGGGGGACTTTCTATTCTAATCGCCATGTACAATTACATTGATAACTGACAGAACGAAAAAGCAACTCTTCGGATTGATAGTCATTACCCGATCGTTCATTTTCGTAATTACAACAATATTCCCAAAATGACTTCGGGTATATATCCTTCCTTAACAAATTATTTATCCGAGCGAGGCTCGGTCACCTGATAGTAATGCCTGATATTATATACATACATACATAAATACAAGAATTGCTCGATAAAAGAGTATAAGATAGCCTAAGTTGAAATTAAGATTTTGTAAAAGTAAATAAATTTGTCTTTGCATTTTATTTCTTCTTTACTAAGTACTAAATCACGATTAGGCCTAAATTAACTTTACTTTACGAGCCTTGCGTATAGCTATTGTGTATACATAATTTTAAGACCTGATCAACTTACTATCATTAACTGAAAATTACACGGTTCTACTCCCTTACTGCTATATAAAACAATGTTAATTAATTACTACTAAATGATTAACTAATTTGTAAATTTTGGATTAATTGATTCGTGGATTGTAATCGACAATGAATAAGTATGCAAAATTTAAACTTCATCCGAGATTGGGAAAAGTGAGATAGAACGTGTCGAAATGCAATAAGGGGGATACCTTCCCTCAATACACACACACACACACACACGCGCGCGCACACACACACATACATACAAACATACACATATATATATATATATATCCACATCTCTCATTATGTAGCAATAATCCCCCCTCCTTTTTTTTTAGTTTCAAACAAAATAATTAACCACCAAAAATGTATTAACTGATTGTTTAATTTTTCTGATTGATTCGTGTATTGTCAGGTTCAATAATAATCGTGTAAAGAATAGGAAATGAGAGAAATAACATGTTTACACTTTTTACCAGACAGACAGAGCGAGTTGATATAAACTATATAAAAATAGGCTTATTCGGCATGAGGGGTTAAATTCTGTCCCTTTATGTTTAGAGAGGGTCTGGCCTAATGGAATGAACAGTTACATAGTCCACGTTATTCTGTTGAAGTTAGACCTACTAGAGTGCAACTTCAGACAAAAATAATACATCTGGTTTCACATTATTACATTTCAGCCTGCACCAATGATCACTACGGCCCTGACTGCAGATTTCAATGCAACTGCAAGACAGGATGTTCGGCTTCAGGGGAATGTGAAGGAAATGGCGGTTGCAAAAATGGATATTTTGGATATCTATGCCAGTTCCGTAAGCGTCGCTTGAATAAAATGTTTAATTGATGTTCTGTTAACAATGGGTCAAATTATGAGTGCTAAAATAGGCGTAGCCAAGGCGATTCGTTGTCTACTCTTGCTACTCACATTTTCCATAGCACACTCTCACAACTCTTTCAGCGACGCCTCTGAGTCAGATAAAAAAAATATCTTACCATATATTTGGGGCTATTTATTAATTGCATATAGTTGCAATATGCAAAGGTGCATGCATAAATAGTGAACACATTGCTAAAACTTTAAATCAGTGCTTCTAAAACATTTACCAGTGGCGCTTCCCCTCCCCCAAACAAAAAAGTACCCTCCCCTCGCCCCCCTCGGGGAAGCCAGCTGGGATCCGGAGAACGCTGTAAGCTCTCATATTTGGTTCCTAGAGGGTTTTAAAGATGTAATGAAAAAGAAAAGAAACTTTGAGTCCTATTATTATTACGTATTATTTTGCTTTATATAGATCTAGAGCTATTTTCAATGTTGCATACACATTTACTTATTGAAAGGCAATACGCTTAGTCGTTTTTTTTAGACCAAAAAAATGCTTCCTTTAATGTTTTTTTTTTAATTTTGTATAAATCTCTTAGGAAAAAGTTGTTTTTTTCTGAATATAGCATTAGAGAAGCAGAAGGCTCCACCTCCAGGTAGAAGGACTAATAGCACTGTTTGCTCATTTAGCGGGGTCGGGGTGGAGCCCCAGAGTCAAGCCTTTTCTGTGTTATGAGAATGAGAAATTCCCTCTACTGTCACATACAACGCATTATTTTCTCATTTATTTTAAGAATAGCTCAGAAAAAAAGTGTTCTATTAAAAAGGATGAGACTAGTTCATACACATCTCAAATTAATTCTAATAATTATAATTATAACTCTACATGGGTTCAAAAATGCTTGGTTTCTGTATGGATGGAACATTTGACAGATTTTTATATATCTATGGGGAAAAAAATAGCCCATTGGCTACACAGTGAAAACTCTGTTTTGACTATCAGAACTTTTTCTCTTAAAAGACATGGAATTTCTTTGTGGTCAAGCGACGTTTCATGGTCAGATTCCACCTCTTGCCATCATTGTGCTAAATCCCACTCATTCTTTTCGATGATCATATATATATATGCCACAATTCAAACATGAATATGCCTCTGATTCAGGGCTAGCTTTCTTTTTTTCCCTCTTGATTAAGGCCGCTTCAATTCTTTTGTTCTCAGCAAGGGTTGTCCCAGCACGCACAGTCTGTCTCCATGCACTACGGTCTTTGGCTATGTTTTCCCACATACTTTCGCTAATGCCTATGGCTCTAATGTCTCGCTTGCAGACATCTCTATATGTTAGAATGGGCGGCCCTTGGGTCTGACTCCTTCCACAAGCTCAGCATATAAGATATCTTTTGGGATTCTACCATCTGGCATGCGGTTGACATGTCCGAGCCAGCGTAATCTTCTTTGTGTCAGGAGAGCTTACATGCTGTTCATATTGGCCAATTCTAAAAACTTCCTGATTGGAGACATGGTCCCTCCAAGAGATGCATATAATGCGTCTCAGGCAGCGCAAGTGGAAACTATTCAATCTATATCTATTCCTTTGCCTCCTTCAGTCGTGAAACGACTATGGTTCATATCGAACACTTTTTCATATGGCTGTGGAGCCACTTATATTGCATGTCATGTTGGCTTTTGCTTTGGTGCTGGCCATTTTCCGTGTGGCACGCTTTTCTTCAAGAATCGAGGCTCATGTTTTCTAGCTTACTATAGCTTTCTTGGTCACCGTCTCTCTCCGACTAGTGCGGTCTAAGGCTATGTCTTCCAAATGGCGGCTATACCCAGACCTGAGAAAGGCTTCGGGAGACAACCCTGTGGAAAAAATAGGAACTGTTGACCCTTAGGCAGATTGCTGCACACTGTGCTGCAGATCCCAAATTGTATCGGATATCAGTTCCTTTGGTCTCATCAGCTGCGCGGAGAGGGTGGAACTGCTGTGTGGGCGACATCGTTCCGACCATAAACAATGCCCAGACTTTCATCTCGCTTTCTCAAAGCCCAAATTCAAAAACTGGAGAGGACACTTCAGCTTCGCCTTTGGCGTCGGCCGAACACGGGAAGTGTCAGTCACCGGTTATAAGATCAAATGCTCAATTGACGTAGAGCAGGGCGCCAGAGGCCATTTTCGTCGGTGGGAGGGATCCTAGGATTCCAATGGACAGCTACCGCCCGCCTCAAGCTGGGCAGCCCCCAGTCACAAAGGTGCTGTCCCGTCATGCCTTCTTCCTCGTTTGGGTACATGAGGATAGGACAATGTCTGAAAAGCAGGCACGAAGCCAATGTACCAGTCGACATCTATCTATCTATCTATCTATCTATCTATCTATCTATCTATCTATCTATTTATCTATCTATCTATCTATCTATCTATCTATCTATCTATCTATCTATCTATCTATCTATCTATCTATCTATCTATCTATCTATCTCTCTCTCTCTCTATATATATATATATATATACATATATATATATATATATATATATATATATATATATATATATATATATATAAACATGGGCGTAGCCGGGGGGTGGGGTTGGGGTTCAAACCTCCCATGAAATGAAATGAATTTAGTGACCTATTTTTCGCTTTGATTTTGTTTATTTTACATGCGATTTTAAAACTAAACCACGACCTGCCCCAGCGCAAGAGGTATTTTTTAGATTTAAACCCCGCTGAAAAAATACCTTTTATATATATATATATATATATATATATATATATATATATATATATATATATATATATATATATATATATATATATATATATATATATATATATAAAAGCAAATTACACTCAAAAGTCTATGAGCGTAGCCAAGCCAAGGGGGTTTTGAATTTATTTAAAAAAAAAACTTCAGAGATTTTTAAGTTTAAAACCCCTAAACGACATAAAATCTATAGCAAAGTACAGTTACCTAATTCTAAGAGCGTAGCCTAGAGAGGTTACACATTTCTACCAGTGGCTGGGCTCCATTAATAAAGTGCAGTGAATAGTCATCTGCCAAAATTGAAAAAGACTAAATATGGCTTAACAAAGATGACTAAGACGGATTTTAGGAGTCAGTTATAGAGATCGGGTCTCAATTCAGGAAATCCTATGCCGAACTGGTAGTCGACCCCTTAGTAAGGTTGTGACAGAGCGTCGCACGCGGGACATGTTCTCCGACAAAAAGAATTACGCATAATAAGAGTTGTGATAACATGGAGTCCATTACATGGAAAGCGCAAACAGGGACATCATTCTACAACTTGGCGTCACTCTTCCATGGAGGTCCTTAGAGCAGGTAGGAAGAGGCTTCAGGCAATGCCAATGACAGATTTTTGTGAAAGCAGCTTGCCGCACAATGCGCCTAACGATGCGGGAGGATCCAAGTCAGTAAGAATAGCACATAAGGTTTTTGAAATAAAACTTTTTAATAGCAGGATAATGCACTGTAGATACTTCAGAATATGCGTTTTGTTGACTTTAAATACCGGAAATACTGTATATATACAGTGCTTTTTTTTGTGATGGTACGTACCGGTACGGCGTACCGGCACTTTTTCCGATGTATTTTTCTTGTATTTTAACGTTATTATTCATTTATTTGTAGTTAATTAGGCAATCCATCACAGTGTACCGCACCTATTTTGTTTTTTACACAAAAAGCACTGTATTTATTTCTATATGTACACTGGGCAGGTTATTCCAGCTGGAGCTAGGTGTCATTGGCGTTGCTTTTTCTCTGTGGCGCTTTTCTTCTGCCAGCGCTGTTCTCTTGTCCTCTCTTCATAGACTAGAAATGCAATGAAGAGATCAAAAACTATAATTATACTTCAATTTCTAGATGTTCTTATTTACATATCAAAGTTTAAAAAAAAAAAAAAAAGAAATCGATTCCTGGAAAATAAGGGACCAGACGAGTAGCGAATGGTTCATAGAACCACCAGTTTTTAAAACCGCTTGGTCCATTTAGACCTACTTGTCATATGTTACAAAATGGGTTCCGTACTTTAGACTGAATAAACGACTGATTAACCGATGGTAATATTAACCAAACTCGATTGTATTTCATGGTATGATAAAGATATGAAGACAAAATATATAGCATATATCTACTTCTAAATCCTACTTCCGGACAGAAAAAAAAAGGTTTAGTTAGAGAGTATTCTAATCCGTTAGCTTTGCACTGAAAAATGGCGTTCAGCATTAAACCTACGTGTGTCGCTTTATTTCAGGTGATCTGGCATTTCTTAAAACTGAACAGGATATGCCGATACTCACAGATAATGATGACCAAACCTGTGTCAGTGACAACACGCTAAACAGGGCGACCGTATCAATGCTGACTGGTCGGTTCTCTTATTTTCGATTGGTGATAAAAGAAGTAATGCACAGTAAGAAGATACTATGTCGCGTCCAGACTACTTAGAAAAAGAAACTCTGTAGCTAATTTGTGTGTGTGTGTTTCTTTTGTTTGTTTGTTTGTTTTACATGTTTCGGATGTTCCTTCAGAGTTGAAGATAATTTACTTCCTAGTCTAAACCTCCCGCAGGACGACGGGGGATGGGAGCGGGCAGGGTTTGAACCCTCGACCGTCGATAAATCCGAACGACAGTCCAGCGCGCAAACCGCACGACCAGGCAGCCATCCTGTTAAAAAGCTATGTATTTCTAAATGTGTATTAATCGGTGGGGTTCGGGGCGAAGCCCCGGCGCCAAAAGCGTTTTCTTGCATTCTTCAATGTAGAAACGCATTCTCCTGACATCTACAGCTCATTATTATTAATCAGTGGAATTCGGGGCCTAGCCTCGACGCCAAAAGCTCGTTGTTGTATTTTTCACAGCAGAAACGCATTCTCACATTAGTTTATATTTGATATAAATATGTCAGCTGAACGGGTGGGTTAACCCATTTCCACACCTTACTTTTATTTTTGTGGAAAAATAAAAAATGACACGGGAACATTCTCCATGTTGAACATAGATCTAAATTCAAACGAGAAGAGCAATCATACCAAAACTAGGGAAAGGGTTTAGTGGGAGGTTAGGTTTTGGAAAAATCAACCCTTCCCCCATTCAAATCGAACCCGCTAGTGGGTTGACATAACAGTGAGTTATATTGTTATTTTAGATAACTTCCATAAACGCGTAAATTAAACGGGTAATTTCCAAGAAGAGGTTCCCACATTTCGTTGTTTTTTTCCATTTCAGTTTTTCTCCCATTATAAGGCAGTAGTACGGCGATGTCAATAATGGGAGCGGTTTTTTTTTTCTTGTTTTTTTTAAATCAATAAATAGCAGATCAAGGCGATTAAAATCTACCGTTTTGTCAGTCCAAATAGACCTATCCAAGTAGAATAAGTGATCAGTCGATTCGTGAACCTCTTGTGGCGAGTATTTCTAATAAGGAGGAGTATCCTTATTGATCAAATTATGTGTCAAAGCCAAGTTATTACTATAATTTTTGTTGTTATTATTATTTTTGTTATTATTATTTTGTTATTATTTTGTTATTATTATTATTTTTGTTGTTATTATTATTTTGATATCATTATTGTTTTGTTATTTTTATTATTTTGTTTTAATTTTTTGTTATTATTATTATTTTTTTGTTATTATTATTTTTTTTATTATTATTTCTATTTACAGAATCTCTAGATTCCATAAGTTTCGTACTAAAAAATGCAGATGAGAAAGTCTCATGTGAACGCGAAACGTATAACGTCTCTATAGTCGCTCACATTAAAGATTACTACTGTTCAACAGCGACCGATGTGACGTCCCTCGAGGTGGTCGGAGCTGGTGTGTCATCACTTTGCACAGTGAACATTGGTGGAGGTACACACACGATTGAAAGGACGATATAATTATTGCAGGAATAGATTATTAGAATAATAGTAATTAAAAAAAAGTAAATTTCCCCTTTCAGACCTTGCGGTCTATAGGGCAGATGATGTAAAGGTCATCTGTTTCTGTGGCCTACGGTTGACGAAGGTGTCTGCCAAGGTCTTTGTTTGGATGAAATTTATTGATTATTAATGTATCTAGGTATTAAAGTAATTTGAATAAATTATTATTACTTTTTTGTCCCAAGTTCAGCCCAACATTCACACCATACACACCCAGTTGTTCTTAAACTAATAAACGAGGTGTATGATGATTTAAATTTAAATATGAATTTAATCCAATGATATTTCTACAATGAAAATGATATATGATCAATAATAATGATAAAGAAAATATAAATGCATATAGATGCAATATGATGTGAAAATTCAGTCATTATAATAGTATTACAATAAATATTTAGTTAGTATTTAAAAATAAACAAGAATAAATTCACCTTAATTATAAGGTTCAGTAATATTGTCCACACAGTGACAATCTTTCCAGACAACAACTGGCAGTACACATAGATCTCTAATCCAGCCAAGAAGCTGTTTACCGACGATTCACAAATAAAAGTTTATAGTAGTATCCAAAGCTCACAACTACACAAAGCACCACCAGGTCTGGTTATAGCAACCCGCAGTCTGGAATCTGGAACCTCAGACTCGAACCTCAGTCCCGTAACTTGAGACGAAAACAGACGGACAGACTGAGATGATGAAAACCTCAGTCTAACCTAAAACTGAGATCTCACTCCTGAAACCTGAGACCCTATGGAAAGATGCAGAATAGATTCTTCTAATCTTCTAATCTGTATACAAAATACGAATACAATCGAATCCATATACAAAATTAACTATACAATATGAAATAAAACTCACCCTAAACAGGGGTCAAGATTATCCTATAAGAATATCTACCAAGGACATCGATATCAGATCCAAGGAGAAATTCAAGAGCTGAACAGAATAGAGTCTGCTCCTGTCTAACAACATGACGTAAATGCACCAGACGAAAATTTTCAATTTATGTCGTAAATAATTATGACGAAGCAACAGGGGGAGATCACCTACTGCACACAAACACAACCCATAAAAATGACGTTATCAAAATAGAGGAAAGCGGTACTATTAAATAGAGAACATTTTTACAATGCAACTAATTCAATAGGTGTGACAGTGTCATATGGCCAGCACAACGACCAACCTTTACTTTTCCCCAACTAATGTCAGGTACCCATTAGAGCTGGGTGGACTCAGAGGCGCCCGAAGATACCGAAATTAAAATTCCCAGCCTTCACCAGGATTCGAACCCAGGAACCCCCTGGTACGGAAGCCAAGCGCTTTACAGCTCAGCCACTGCGCCTCCATTAGAATAATAGTAAACAAATTAATTGACTTAGTCACACCATTGTTGCTAGCAACACATTGCAGACTCCTGGGCCGACTAAGAAAAGCTAACATCATCTACTGAGCAAGCAGTGTGTTTCCATCAACTATCCAAAACTATAGAAAGAAAAAAGAGAGGGTTTCAGTGCTGGGGTAAGCCCTAAAAGCTCCCGGAGTCTGGGAGCACATGAGGTGTACTACCCGCATCTCGAGGTGGTGAAGGCTGCCCAGGCCTGATCAAGCTATTATCCCGTTGATTCATAATTCTACTCACAGTGATCCGATGCGGGGAAGAAGAGGAAACCATGTCCAATACGTTTTGACCGCGCCAGACTTGATTTCTTTCTTTTTATAAAATCAAATTTAGTTAAGTCTATAAGGCGCCTTCTTTGTATGTATATAATATTATTTCGGATACAAATATCGTAACAATTTTTATTTCAATCTTGACCTACAAGCATAAGAAGTGCACATTGAAATTTTAAAAAATACTATATCTTTATCTCAAAAGGTCGTAATTTGGCCATAAAAAGCAAATTTAGCTTGTCGTCTGTATCTTCATACCCTCAAACCAATGGAGAAGCAGGTGTGGATGGATACTACCCGACAGACCCAACGTTTGATTCTCAAACCTGTTTCTATGCTAACGGGAGTGAGGATACCTATGACTTTCAGGTGTTTTTCAAAATGCCAGTGTTGATCGATTACTTTATACTCATCAACAGACGAGGTATATTTCTATAGAATCAATATAAATCTAATATAATCCTATGGAAATAGAAATGTTATGTATGTTTGTATGTATGTATGTATATGTATGTATGTATGTATGCATATATAAATGTATGTATGTATGTCTATGTTTCTATGTTTATGTATGTATGTATGTTTGAATTTAAATATGAATGTATGTATTTATGTAGGCCTATGTATACATATATAAATGTTTGTAGTCCTGTGTATGTATGTATGTATGTATGTATGTATGTATCTACTTGCTTATCTATCTATCTATCTGTCTGTATGTTTGTCTGTCCGTCAATAGTATTTTTGAGTCTGCTTCCCTTATATTTTGCTTTGTTGTTGTTTTTCCAAAGCCTTTAGCAGAGGCCGTCTTTTGAGTGGCGTATGGAGCATCCACTGATGGCCCCGTGCTTTAGGGGGGCCCCGCAATAAAGAGACGTTTTTATCACCGTCTTACAAATATTCATGGTTCTGAGCCTTGCGCTTTGCTAAGGCCGCCTCTTCCTTTAGAAAATGTCTTTACCTGTAGCATTAATGTTTTTTTAAAAGCGATGTATAAAATGATTATTATTAATGTGAGCTAACATATTGTAACGGCTCTCGCCAATCAGACTCTATTTAAACACTGCAGCACATGATTCTTCCAATTCAAAGAACTTGACAGCTCAGGGATCTAAAAACATAACTCTGTAATATACAATAAACCAACAATTGGCATCACGTAACACTGTACAAATACTTCACAGTAGGTTACCGTACTGCCGTATTACCTCTGTAATGCCTAACCAAACTCTACTGGCGTCTCTGGTTCGTCCGGGGCGTGCACAGGGTTCAACTGTGCCGGACTGACTTCACACTGAACTCACTGTATCGGACTGGATCTTGAATCGTAACTTCCTCGCGTACTCGTGAAGTGTCTAGAATCTGAAACCGAACCGTCTTAACTTGGCTTCTTATATAGGGTCCCCAAAGGATTTCTAAAAAAAACGACGAAATAGCGCTCGTCAAGACCATATCGGAAAACGATGGCGTGAATTTATTATCTGTGTCATGTCACGAGTCGAGTCTGTGACCTCTGTCGACCAGTTTCTAGAAGCTCGAGGTCAACCCAGTGCTGTCCAGCGTAAACAAATTAAGTTTAGATATTTAATCAAAGAAAGAATTTAAAGAAAAAAAAATAGCACACGTCAGCTTCTAGAAAGTCAAAGTTTCTAAAATAATTAGGGAGAAGTTTCCATGATGCTGGAATGTACGATTGAGAAAGTACAAGTTAGTGGAAAGTCAGTTGGACGGGGTCCTCGCATAGTAATGGTTCTTGTAGAGCGATGGTCCTCGCAAAGTAACAGTTTTGGAAAGTAATAAGTCTTGTGTTAGTATGAGTTTAAATATTTGTGGGTCCACTGATTGAAGTTTTATTAGTTGAAGTAATATTAGTTGAAGTTACATTAATTGAAGTTACAGTAGTTGAAGTTACACTAAGTAAAGTTTTGTGTATCTTTAAGTTTTATTTTATGAAGTATCAAGTCAAGTTGTTACTGAATTGAGAAGTTACTTTTATGTGAAAGTTAAAGAAGTATTATTAAAGAAGTTTTGGAGAAAATACAGATATGCTTCTTCATTTCATTAATTTATCAAGTTTGTTAATATAATCCCCGGCATATAATCGTCACATGTCACACACACGGAAGCATTAATTTAAAAAATGTAAAAAATTTATTTTGTTGTACTACAAAGGCAGTCAAAGTTACAAATAGTAACCCTATACGCATCGCCCGCCACCACAGTTGTAACAATACAACATCGCCCGCCACCACAGTTGTTACAATACAACATTGCAACCACAGTTGTTACAATACAACATCGCCCGCCACCACTGTTGTTACAATACAACATCGTCCGCCACCACAGTCGTTACAATACACCTTGCCCGCCATCACAATTGTTACAATACAACATCGCCCGCCACCACAGTTGTTACAATACAACATCACCCGCCATCACAGGTGTTACAATACAACATCGCCCGCCACCACTGTTGTTACAATACAACATCGTCCGCCACCACAGTCGTTACAATACACCTTGCCCGCCATCACAATTGTTACAATACAACATCGCCCGCCACCACAGTTGTTACAATACAACATCACCCGCCATCACAGGTGTTACAATACAACATCGCCCGCCACCACTGTTGTTACAATACAACATCGTCCGCCACCACAGTCGTTACAATACACCTTGCCCGCCATCACAATTGTTACAATACAACATCGCCCGCCACCACAGTTGTTACAATACAACATCACCCGCCATCACAGGTGTTACAATACAACATCGCCCGCCACCACTGTTGTTACAATACAACATCGTCCGCCACCACAGTCGTTACAATACACCTTGCCCGCCATCACAATTGTTACAATACAACATCGCCCGCCACCACAGTTGTTACAATAAAACATCACCCGCCATCACAGGTGTTACAATACAACATCGCCCGCCACCACTGTTGTTACAATACAACATCGTCCGCCACCACAGTCGTTACAATACACCTTGCCCGCCATCACAATTGTTACAATACAACATCGCCCGCCATCACAGTAGTTACAATACAACATCGCCCGCCACCACAGTTGTTACAATATATTCTGTATTTTAATTTTTTTTTTCCTTTTTCAGAGACTGACAGTGTAAAATATTTGGCTAATTTAGAAATCATAACCTATGACGCGTACAATGGTACAGTCATGAGATATACGCAGGTCGGCGACCCGTCACAAGGAAAGGGAGTCTACACTATTAAGCACAGTTCAAAGAACGTTCCTGTCTCAATGTTTCGACTAGAAAATAAAACTCTACTACAGTTCTGTGAGATAGAGGCCTATGGAGGTATTGACACCTTACGGCAGTGACGCCAAAATTTATTCGTCTCTGAGGTCATATTTATTTCCGCTAGTATCACGGCCAGCATCACAAAACACCGTCTAGACTCTAGTACCATGGAACTAAACGGCTTTATTATGTTGTGTTGGCTAGTTGACAAAATATCGAGGGGCTGGATAATAGTGTATCACGGGCCAAATGTGGCCCGCGGGTCGTGGTTTGGGCATCACGTGACGAAACCCGTGGGACTCGGCCTCCTATGTTGGGGTTGACAAAAGGAACGCGCAAGGTGTTCTTTTTTTTTAATAGGCCAAAAGAAAAATGTACTTACAGTGTGGGGGAACAGTGGCTGAGTTGTTAAGCTCTTGGCTTCAAAACCTGGGGTCCTGGGATTTTGAATTTCGGTATTTTCAGGACGCCCCTGAATCCACCCAATTTTAATGGGTACCTATCTTTCGGATCGTTGTGCTGGCCTATAACATCCTGCTCGTAACAGTTGGTCAAATAAAGAGGTCATCTGCCCTGTAGATCGCAAGGTCTGATAGAAGAAACTTTACGAATAGCGTTGTAGGCATAGAGTTAGAAGTATGTTCCAATACTGATCACGTAAAAACGAGACCATTGCGAATAATTTGAAAAAAAAACAAAACAACCAACAACAACTATAAAATCATTTTAAGTGACGTCTTCTTATCTTGTAACAATGAGCTTTCCTAGATATAGTCATCAAACATCAATAGGAAGAGTACACTTGTCTCATAATTATTATTTTGCAATTTTCAGATACATAATTTATATATAGGTCTTTGAATCCATCAATCGCGGATAAGAATTTGTATCCGGTTTCCAGTACTTAGCGGTTCTTTCCTTTTTATAAGCTTTGTTTTTAAAAAAAAATAATTATTTTCTTTCTATTGCTTGTTTACCACACGAACTCTCTCTCCTGTGAGCTCAAACAAGCAGCCTCCTTTTTTACATTAGATAAGAAACCAGAAGACTTACCTGTTCAAAAACTTTGTTAGATTCGTTTGTCATTTTTAACTCTTAGTGGGAATGTTTGTTATGCAATAGCGCCGTGAGTCTACATTACGTTTGTTAGCATAGCTCGATGCGTTCAATTCCTATCCTTTAAGAAGCGCGTTATCTAGTTATTATGACTCGTTTCTTTGATTGCACACACAGAGTGCCAATACGGATGCTATGGATTGGATTGCACCAAAATATGCAGTGATAAATGCACAGACGTAGCCTGCGAACTGACTGGAAGATGTCGGGAGTGTAATGATGGCTATTTCGGTGATCCATGCGACCAAGGTATCAGTTTTTTTATATTTGTAAAGCAGTGGTTCACAAACTGGGGTACCTGACCCCGCAGGGTCCATGAGACGACTGAAGTGGTCCACAAAAAAAGGAAAATTATGTCTACAATTAGAATAACCTCTTCGCTAAAAGCCAGCTTATCGGACAGGAAAATTTGATTAGTAATCAGCTAGTCCCTCACCACTGTTAGAGCTGTTCCATTTCTCGTTTATTAAACTCTCTTTTTTTTCTTCATTCCGTACGGGTAGAGAGCGACTTTGGATTGTTTAGTCATTCTCACATCTTTTGCCACTATGTCTAATATATTTATTGCCTCATGGCTTGCTTATTTATTTTGGGCTGTTTCATTGGAACGTCTCTACCTTGCTGTTGAGATTTAAGAGTGCCGTCCTGGCTCTGTTGTAAGCGACCTTTAACCTGTATCCGTCTGGGACAAAGGTCATCAATCAGCTTCCGGCAGGAGTCTCGTTTATGGCAGAATCTATCCAACTCTTGATCCCCAAGTCTTGCCCATATGCTTGGCTCCTGCTTACGCATGCCAGGTCACAGGTCTGTACAAAGTGGCAAGGAGCTGTTAGTCTAAACTGCCCACAGGTTGCGACGTTGCAGATCAGTGTCGAGGCCTTCTATTATAACGAAAGGTCTCGATCTGAGCAAGGCGATCGCCTTCTGCCACAAAAACAAGGACATCGCTGTTTGTAGTGCGGTCTTGCCACCGTATGTCCATGATGGAGCACAAGCATCTTTTCTGTATAGTGTCATTGTCTCAGAGCCATACAGAAGGGTTGAGAGAACCACCACCGGGTAGACATTGATTTTTGTAGGCAGGTGGAGCGATTTGTTCCGCCAAATGTTACACTGTACATCACAGTACTAAACTCTACTGTCTCTCTTCCTGGACTCGTACATTCACTTGAGGACTCCGCCAGGATCGACTAACAGTCCTGGTCTCCTCGCTGTCCTGTCTTAAACTTTCGTGCATCACACACTCTGTCTCTGGTCCACGCTGGCTTTTGATCAGATGACCATGACATGGGTCATATTCACGTGCAAAGTTCATACCAGTACTGTCCCTTGTCCATCGACATAGCACGCTAAACTGTATTACTGGCCTGTGTCACACGTGTCAGCTGATCGTACAGTTAACCCTATCGCGCTGCTAATAGGGTTACAACAATATGATATAACATATATAATAGCCTTTTAAATATAATATTCCATTCACCATTCATTCCGCTATATTAGCATGGACTGCATAGTGTAAGGCTTAAGGTGAAAAGACTAAACTTGCTAGAAATTATGGTTTAAGGGGGTACAATGTTATTTTTTGTTGCTTTTTTATTCAACTTGTTATAGCCAAAATTATTGTAGGCCTATATATTTCTACAATTCCTCCTTTTAGCTTGAAAACTCTTCATGGGCTCCAAAAGCTGGACGTTTACTGGAAACTGATATTAGGAAAACGTCTGTAACGGTTTTTCTACAAATTTGATTATTTTGAATAAAGAAACAAACCCCCATCAACTTCCTTACTGGTCACACGGTGATTGTTAGCATTGTTCAACGTAGAATCATTTTAAAATTTAACTCTTTCTCTCCTAATTGACGATACCATCGTTGATTTGACCTTATTTAATTAAATTAATGTTTAATTTTATAAACTTTTTTTTTGTGTTATATAAAAAGAGCAATGCATTACACTTTAATTCTAGAACAAATACAACATTTTCTGATAGCAAACGACAAAGCTATTGAAGCTTCATGAAAACAGGGGAGTGAAATAGTATTGGGCAAAATGAAGATAAAATAACTACGGGAAGAGAGAGTTAATTTGTCTTACGTCTTTGTATTCTAAACACGCTTTCATCGGGACTTCCCGCACTCGACTCAAAAGTTTCTTTGTATTCTAAACACGCTTTCATAGAGACTTCCCGCACTCGACTCAAAAGTTTCTTTTTATTCTAAACACGCTTTCATCGGGACTTCCCGCACTCGACTCAAATGTTTTGTTTTTATTCTAAACACGCTTTCATCGGGACTTCCCGCACTCGACTCAAATGTTTTTTTGTATTCTAAACACGCTTTCCTCGGGATTTCCCACACTCGACTCAAATGTTTCTTTGTATTCTAAACACGCTTTCATCGGGACTTCCCACACTCGACTCAAATGTTTTGTTTTTATTCTAAACACGCTTTCATCGGGACTTCCCGCACTCGACTCAAATGTTTTTTTGTATTCTAAACACGCTTTCCTCGGGATTTCCCACACTCGACTCAAATGTTTCTTTGTATTCTAAACACGCTTTCATCGGGACTTCCCGCACTCGACTCAAATGTTTCTTTGTATTCAATAAAGAGGTAAATTGTTTATTAATAAATACAAAGTCGTATAAAAGCATTGTCTTTGGTAGAAATCATTATCTGGGATGTTAATAGACGAACCTGATTGTGTGACTAGAAACACTCCTTCCTTTTTATTCTAAACACGCTTTCATCGGGACTTCCCGCACTCGACTCAAATTTTTCTTTGTATTCTAAACACGCTTTCATCGGGACTTCCCGCACTCGACTCAAATGTTTTTTTTTATATTCTAAACACGCTTTCATCGGGACTTCCCGCACTCGACTCAAATGTTTCTTTTTATTCTAAACACGCTTTCATCTGGACTTCCCGCACTCGACTCAAATGTTTTTTTTTTATTCTAAACACGCTTTCCTCGGGATTTTCCGCACTCGACTCAAATGTTTCTTTGTATTCTAAACACGCTTTCCTCGGGTTTTTACCACACTCGACTCAAATGTTTCTTTGTATTCTAAACACGCTTTCATCGGGACTTCCCGCACTCGACTCAAATGTTTCTTTGAATTCTAAACACGCTTTCATCGGGACTTCCCGCACTCGACTCAAATGTTTCTTTGTATTCAATAAAGAGGTAAATTGTTTATTAATAAATACAAAGTCGTATAAAAGCATTGTTTTTGGTAGAAATAATTATCTGGGATGTTAATAGACGAACCTGATTGTGTGACTAGAAACACTCCTTCCTTTTAATTCTAAACACGCTTTCATCGGGACTTCCCGCACTCGACTCAAATGTTTCTTTGTATTCTAAACACGCTTTCATCGGGACTTCCCGCACTCGACTCAAATGTTTCTTTGTATTCTAAACACGCTTTCATCGGGACTTCCCGCACTCGACTCAAATGTTTTGTTTTTATTCTAAACACGCTTTCATCGGGACTTCCCGCACTTGACTCAAATGTTTCTTTTTATTCTAAACACGCTTTTATCTGGACTTCCCGCACTCGACTCAAATGTTTCTTTGTATTCTAAACACGCTTTCATCGGGACTTAACCGCACTCGACTCAAATGTTTCTTTGTATTCTAAACACGCTTTCCTCGGGATTTCCCACACTCGACTCAAATGTTTCTTTGTATTCTAAACACGCTTTCATCGGGACTTCCCGCACTCGACTCAAATGTTTCTTTGTATTCAATAAAGAGGTAAATTGTTTATTAATAAATACAAAGTCGTATAAAAGCATTGTCTTTGGTAGAAATCATTATCTGGGATGTTAATAGACGAACCTGATTGTGTGACTAGAAACACTCCTTCCTTTTTATTCTAAACACGCTTTCATCGGGACTTCCCGCACTCGACTCAAATTTTTCTTTGTATTCTAAACACGCTTTCATCGGGACTTCCCGCACTCGACTCAAATGTTTTTTTTTATATTCTAAACACGCTTTCATCGGGACTTCCCGCACTCGACTCAAATGTTTCTTTTTATTCTAAACACGCTTTCATCTGGACTTCCCGCACTCGACTCAAATGTTTTTTTTGTATTCTAAACACGCTTTCCTCGGGATTTTCCGCACTCGACTCAAATGTTTCTTTGTATTCTAAACACGCTTTCCTCGGGTTTTTACCACACTCGACTCAAATGTTTCTTTGTATTCTAAACACGCTTTCATCGGGACTTCCCGCACTCGACTCAAATGTTTCTTTGTATTCTAAACACGCTTTCATCGGGACTTCCCGCACTCGACTCAAATGTTTCTTTGTATTCAATAAAGAGGTAAATTGTTTATTAATAAATACAAAGTCGTATAAAAGCATTGTTTTTGGTAGAAATAATTATCTGGGATGTTAATAGACGAACCTGATTGTGTGACTAGAAACACTCCTTCCTTTTTATTCTAAACACGCTTTCATCGGGACTTCCCGCACTCGACTCAAATGTTTCTTTGTATTCTAAACACGCTTTCATCGGGACTTCCCGCACTCGACTCAAATGTTTCTTTGTATTCTAAACACGATTTCATCGGGACTTCCCGCACTCGACTCAAATGTTTTGTTTTTATTCTAAACACGCTTTCATCGGGACTTCCCGCACTTGACTCAAATGTTTCTTTTTATTCTAAACACGCTTTTATCTGGACTTCCCGCACTCGACTCAAATGTTTCTTTGTATTCTAAACACGCTTTCATCGGGATTTCCCACACTCGACTCAAATGTTTCTTTTTATTCTAAACACGCTTTCATCGGGACTTCCCACACTCGACTCAAATGTTTCTTTTTATTCTAAACACGCTTTCATCGGGACTTCCCGCACTCGACTCAAATGTTTCTTTGTATTCTAAACACGCTTTCATCGGGACTTCCCGCACTCGACTCAAATGTTTCTTTGTATTCAATAAAGAGGTAAATTGTTTATTAATAAATACAAAGTCGTATAAAAGCATTGTCTTTGGTAGAAATCATTATCTGGGATGTTAATAGACGAACCTGATTGTGTGACTAGAAACACTTCTTGCAACAATGAACATTGCAAGAAATAAAAAAACAAAAGAATAGAAATGTAACTCTTTCTCTCCTAATTAACCATACCATCGTTGAATTTAACCCATTAAATTAAAATAGTCTTTGTTTTTATAAACTTACTATAATCCAAATCTGTTTTATATAAAAAGAGCATGCATTCTCCTAAAAATCTATTCCAAAAAGTAATGTTTTTTAATTACAAACAAAAGTGTTACTGAAGTTTAACCCTAACAGGGTAGAATGAACACATGCTAAAAGGAACGATTCTGTCAGAACGTGGAAAATAATTACTGAGATAAAGAGTTAAGACTTTATAAAGGAGGAATTTATTATTTCTGCAAACGTTTTGTTACTAATTTTAGCACCAGGTCCAAGTCTCAGTTAATTTTTTTTAAGCCCAATTGGAAAATGTCATTCATACTTTTCATACATTGATTGTATTTCCCCCCTTTGTTTAGCTTGTGGCCGTTGCGCCAAAAACAGGTTCTGCCTAAAATCAAATGGTTCATGTTTTGATGGATGCCAAGCTGGATTTTACCCGCCAGTCTGTAAAAAAGGTAAATTGTTTACTACTATTATTAATCACTTATTTTGGCATATAGTTTTCAATTACCTTCTATAAATAGCTTTACGGGATCAAAAAACTAGAAGAAGAAAAAAAGTTGGGAGGTTGTAAGTCTGGAAATTCAGAAAAACTGACAGCGAAGTTGATATAGTGCCTAGATAATATGGCAAAACTGTTCGGCTTGTTTCCCATACTGGCCTTTCTTTGTTTTAAACGACGATCCGAACAGGTCCAATCCGAGAAGAATCGATCCGATCATAGTCAATCCGATTCGATCTGATCGGAAGTCATAGACAGGGACAGAGGAAGAACTAGCGGACTTGATGTCTAGCATAGTGAAGATTTCCGCAACACATGGTATACAAAAAAATGGCCAAAAAAAAAATGACCAATAGCCAACAGGGCTTTAAGACTAAAAGGGCCACCGATATGGCCGTATCGATGCCACTATGGCAAATATCAAATTGTTAAAGGTTTAAAATATTCTTTTTAAAAAAGGCACTCTGAGCATCGTGTTTAACAACAAATCTTTCAAAGACTCTGCAGTGTAATACTATTTTAATTTAATGCATTTTCCGACATTATGTAATAGCCTTCATCCGTACACAGTGCTATTAGTAGTCTTCATCCTTTTAGGGCTTACACATACTTAACGATTAAAAAGCTACATAAGGCCTATATTTCTTATAAAAATATAGAGTTCATTGTATTCATTCATATCTAGACATATTACATTATCAAACTTAACATAATGATTTTGAGGACAGGTAACCCTAGAAATGGATGCCCATCCCATGATATAGAATTTGTGGGCCGGATTGTATAGAAATGCCCAGGCCGATTATGACATCCAGCTCGCCCCTGCTCGTTGCTATCGTTTCAGATGAAGGAACCAAACCTGAACTACTTGAACCAAACATGAACCACTGGAGCCAAACCTGAACTACTAGAACCAGACCTGAACTATAGGAACCAGACTTGAACTATAGGAACCAAACCTGAAATATAGGAACCAAACCTGAACTGCTAGAACCAAAACTGAACTATAGGAACCAAACCTGAACTACTAGAACCAAACCTGAACTACTGGAACCAAACTGAACTACTGGAACCAAACCTGAACTACTGGAACTAAACCTGAACTATTGGAACTAAACCTGAACTACTGTAACCAAACCTGAGCTACTAGAACCAAACCTTAACTACTGGAACCGAACCTGAACTACTGGAACCAAACTGAACTACTGGAACCAAACCTGAACTACTGGAACCAAACCTGAACTACTGGAACCAAACCTGAACTACTGGAACCAAACTGAACTACTGGAACCAAACCTGAACTACTGGAACCAAACCTGAACTACTGGAACCAAACTGAACTACTGGAACCAAACTGAACTACTGGAACCAAACCTGAACTACTGGAACCAAACCTGAACTACTGGAACCAAACTGAACTACTGGAACCAAACCTGAGCTACTAGAACCAAACCTTAACTACTGGAACCAAACCTGAACTACTGGAACCAAACTGAACTACTGGAACCAAACCTGAACTACTGGAACCAAACCTGAACTACTGGAACCAAACCTGAACTACTGGAACCAAACTGAACTACTGGAACCAAACCTGAACTACTGGAACTAAACCTAAACTATTGGAACTAAACCTGATCTACTGAAACCAAACCTGAACTACTGACCAAAAATGCACAGTCTAAGCAGTACTTGTAAAGCTGTAAATAATTTCGAAAGACAGAGGCGTTGGCCGATTTGGAGCCAGAGTTGTCAAGTTTGGAGTTGGTTGTGTTGTGAAATGTTTGCAGAAAGTCTAATAAAGTCGTTACAGTATTAATGAAGATTTAAGAAGGGAGATATTCTTGGGGTGTTTCCCAAGCTTACTTACTGCTTGAGTAAATATAACACAATCAGTAGTTTAGTTTTCTTGCTTGGTGTTACAGTACAAGTAGGCGTACGTCACTAGTTTCGCTGCAATCTCATTAATACCATCACAATACAGCCTCAACGAAACGCATAGTCCGGCTCGTTTCAATACCGTAAAACGGTTATCCATCAATTCATCCAAGTGGCGCTACAGCCCATGGAGGGCTCTGGCCTGCTTCAACACATCCCTCCATCCAGATCTCTCCTGGGCTTTTCGTCCCCACGCCCTAACCCCAAGCTGCTGCAGATCTGAAACAGTTATAGGGCCAAGAATACTATTTTTTGAACAGTTTGCAAGCAGTGGCGTAGCTAGGAGATTTCCATCATTTGGGGCCCCTGGTGGGGGTTGGGGCTTGACCTCTTTGGGCGCCCCTGCATTTTGAGTAATATTTAATTTTTAATGTAAAAGACAAAACAATTTCAAACACTCATTTGGTGGCTCCCCTCAAGTGTTGGCCCGGGTGATTTTCAAAATTTCCCTCCCCCACTGCAGCTACGCCACTGCTTGCAAGTCTTGTAAAGAAGCATTAAAAAAAAAGTAGTGATTTCTCTGAACGCAGTACCGTTAAAATCACTACAGTTTCAAAAGCCTAACAAAAAGCAGACCGAATCACTCACACACACACACACAAATAATGATGATTGCCAAGACCTTAGTTCAAAGTGCGAGAAAACAAAAAGTACTGGCTACATCACGCCAGATCTCTCCGCCAGATCACTCCGCTAGAATCTGCTGAATGTACGGTCATACGTTTCAAAATGGTGAAAAGAAAAGGTTATCGATTTTCTTAGTGATACATTTGATGCTGTTAAAAAAATGAGGTTCTTAAATGTTCCACTTTAGGTTGCACCTGTAAAATTAGTCTAGTAATAAGGGTTTTTACAAAGCATAAATCAACTCTGTCTGTCTGTCTGTCTGGTAAAAAATTTTATAAACGTTATTTTGCACAATTATTTCTTGTACCTTACACAACAGGAATAAATTAAAAAATATCCAATTAGTTAATTAACTATTGGTACTGAATTATTGTGTTTGGTATCAAGCAAGGGAAAGAAATCGTAGTTGACATGTGGTGATATAAGTTGAATTACTCTCTTCGGGAGGCTTGAGCCCTGAATAAACAAGTTTTTTATGCATTAAATAAGCGATCTCGGTAACATTCACGCAGATATTCCTCCTCACACACAGACAAACACACACTTTTCCCAACTGTTCCACACAAGTGATGGGATCATAGCGAATTGAGAATGCTAAAAGCATGAAATTGCGCTAAACAAAAACAATTGCTAACAAGGTTACAAATACAGTTTGTGTGAAACTCAAAATCACTTAATTTTTATTTTAAATTATGTTCAACTTATATGCATCCGAAATAAATTTTTTTCTCTTTAAAAAAAATAAAACTTTTTTTGTGTGTGTAAATGTAGTAGATAGTTTGACAGAACTTCCGTAACGTAGCAATACAAATGTAATAACAAAATGTTGACGAAAAATCTATAACCATCTGCGTAAATATGCGGAAATTTGATGGTCTCAGATGTTCACTCTCTTTTATAGTTTACGGGATCTAAACGGGAAAGACGGACAGACATTCCACACAAAACTAATAGCGTCTTTTCCCCTTTCGGGGGCCGCTAAAAAATATCTCTAATCACACAGCTTTATTAATGTTAGTCAAGATCAGTGATGCCCAACCTAATTCAATCTGCGGGCCATTTTAATTTCCAACACTAGTGTCGCGGGCCACATGATGGAAAAGATACAAAAAACTTAATGAAATAAACCTGAAACTATTTTATTTAAAACCCAGGATCTAGTACTTACATTGAATTATTGGGATAATTGAATTTTTTCTTTACACTTAAAAAGAAACGGCATAAGTTCTGTTTATATTTTGTTGTTCTGGTTTTTCAAAAACTGCCACACTTTCTTTAAAAAAACAAACATGTTGGCCAGCAAAGGTATCATGTTCTACAAAAAAAGTAAGATCCGTTCAATTTTCCTAGTAGATTCTATAGTCCTTTTTCATGAACGCACACATTTTTTTAGAGGGAGGGGGATTTTCTATATTTTGTGCCGACGTTTCGGCGGGCCGAATGCAAGCACACCGCGGGCCGCATCTGGCCCGCGGGCCGTATTTTAGGCATCACTGGTCTAGATCTATTACAAATTTAATCACATGATTGATCCAAAGTAAGTGATACAATACACATAATGTACGTTTTTTTAAAAGTATTTTTTAAATTTATTTTTCTTGTTCTACTACATCATCCTATATCAGAAAGCAGCAATAACAACCTGCTATATCAATGTCAAGGTACCACAAAGCAGCAATACCAACATGCTATATCAATGTCTAGGTATCACAAAGCAGCAATACCAACCTGCTATATCAATGTCTTGGTATCACAAAGAAGCAATACCAACCTGCTATATCAATGTCTAGGTATCACAAAGCAGCAATACCAACCTGCTATATCAATGTCTAGGTATCACAACGCAACAATACCAACATGCTATATCAATGTCTACGTATCACAAAGCAGCAATACCAACCTGCTATATCAATGTCTAGGTATCACAAAGCAGCAATACCAACCTGCTATATCAATGTCTAGGTATCACAAAGCAGCAATACCAACCTGCTATATCAATGTCTTGGTATCACAAAGAAGCAATACCAACCTGCTATATCAATGTCTAGATATCACAAAGCAGCAATACTAACCTGCTATATCAATGTCTAGGTATCACAACGCAACAATACCAACATGCTATATCAATGTCTACGTACCACAAAGCAGCAATACCAACCTGCTATATCAATGTCTAGGTATCACAAAGCAGCAATACCAACCTGCTATATCAATGTCTAGGTATCACAAAGCAGCAATACCAACCTGCTATATCAATGTCTAGGTATCACAAAGCAGCAATACCAACCTGCTATATCAATGTCTAGGTATCACAAAGCAGCAATACCAACCTGCTATATCAATGTCTAGGTATCACAAAGCAGCAATACCACCTTGCTATATCAATGTCTAGGTATCAAAAAGCAGCAATACCAACCTGCTATATCAATATCTAGGTATCACAAAGAAGCAATAAAAACCTGCTATATCAATGTCTAGGTATCACAAAGCAACAATACCAACATGCTATATCAATGTCTAGGTATCACAAAGAAGCAATACCAACCTGCTATATCAATATCTAGGTATCACAAAGAAGCAATAAAAACCTGCTATATCAATGTCTAGGTATCACAAAGCAACAATACCAACATGCTATATTAATGTCTAGGTATCACAAAGCAGCAATACCAACCTACTATATCAATGTCAACATTTTGTAAAATTAATACCACCTCAACATCCCTAATAATAGGCAGCATTTACAGACCACCAAATTCTAGTTTAGAATACATGCAGGAACTATGTAATCAGATTACTACACTTAAAGAGACAAATAAAAATGCAGTTTTTTGGATTATGGGTGATTTCAACCTACCTGATATAAATTGGAAAACATTAACCATAGATAAACACCAAAACCTTAAGAACATAAATGAGCTTTTCATAGAAACTTTACACAACCTAAGTTTAGATCAAATCATTAAAAAGCCAACTAGATTAAACAACACATTAGATCTCTTCTTAACCAACAGACCTGGATTAGTAGTTGATTATGATATTATCCCTGGTCTATCAGACCATGAGATCATAAAAATACACAGTCAGATAAAAGCAGTAGCCAATTCAAAACCCAAAAGAAAACTCTTACTCTGGAATAAATGTAACCTAACACAACTACACCAAGCCCCATTAAACTTTCAACAAACATTCTTATTAGAAAAAGACATTAACCAACCAGTCGATGACCTCTGGAATTTCATTAAAAACCATCTTAAAAGCATTATAGAAAATCATATACCAACTAAATACACATCAAACAAAATAAATAAATGCTGGTTTAATAATAGACTAAAGAAGCTTTGTAAATAGAAGGAAAACCTATATAGAAAATTTAAAGAAACTAAGGCAGAAAGAGTTTACAAAAAGTATATAAAAATTAAACACTTAACCCAAAAAAGTAAGCAGACAGCTGCAGAGTGAATACATAAACAATGTAATTTCTAAAGATAACAACAAAAACCTATGGTCATACATTAAGTCTAAGAAAATGGAAACAACAGGCATAGCGCCATTAAAAGATGAACATAACATAATACATAATGATAATGAAACTAAAGCAAATATCCTAAACAAATACTTTGCATCAGCATTCTCAGCCCCAGGAGACAAAGACATATTACTGAATTTGAACCAAGTAGACAACATAGAAGATATAGTAGTACAAGAAAATGGATTTAAAAAACTATTAGCCAACACCAAACCAAATAAAGCGTCTGGACCTAATGGTATTCCGGCTAGATTACTCAAAGAACTAAACAATGAGCTAGCCCCAGTGTTCAAAATACTCTTTCAGGCTTCACTTAACCAGGGCAGAGTACCAAAGGACTGGAAAGAAGCTAATGTCACCCCCCCCTATTTAAAAAAGGAGAAAAATCTGACCCAGGAAACTACAGACCAGTATCACTTACCGGCATTACATGTAAAATCCTAGAACACATAATATGTAGCAACATCATAAACCACTTAGACAAACAAAATGTCCTCACCCCATACCAACATGGCTTTAGGAAATATAGATCATGTGAAACTCAACTAATAGGACTAATTGATGATTTTTCTAAAGGTTTAGATAATAGTGAACAAATACATGCTATCTTACTAGATTTTTCTAAAGCTTTTGACAAAGTTCACCACCATAGTTTGCTTAAAAAATTTGTACAAATACTCCTTCTTCCCTAGTGCTATTGAGCATGGAATGGGTTGCCTGAGCTAGCCAGGAAAGCCAGTGACTTGGCAGAATTTAAGTCATTGGTCAATATGCATGACTAAATGCATGACGCGTAGGACGTAATCATCTTCTTTTTTGAAGTAACGTCTGTATTATATAAGATAAGATAATGTCTAGATGCATATTATTACAGAATGTGTAGCCGGGATGTACGGCTTAGACTGCAGCACTCCCTGCAATAGTAACTGCCCGAGAGATTGCACCAAGGATATGGGTCAGTGCTCGAAATGTTTAGCAGGAAAATATGGAAGCAACTGCGAATTAGGTAAGGTAATTGGTACCTTGTTAAAACATGGTCCAACTGGTGTCCTGTTCACACACATTAGACGTTGACAACTATTGAAAAAAAAACAACTTGTTTATAAGAGTAAAGCTCTTTGCTTCCGAACAGAGCAGTGGCGAAAAAATGGTGTGGGGATGGAGAGGAGGAGAATTTGAAAATCCCCCCGGGTCACTTGAGTGGTTCCCACAAATGAGTGTTCGAAAGTTTTGTTTACATTAAATAAAAAAATATTACGCCATTATCTCATGTAATGATGTAGAATGTCAAAATGCAGAGGCCCCTAAAGAGGGCAAGCCACCACGGCTTCCAAATTCCTTGCTACGCCACTAGAACAGAGGTGTCGGGTTCGAATTTCTGGATTTTTAGGACAACTCTACTTCCCCAACATTGGGTGGTTGGTTGTAATGCTAATCGTTCAACGTCATCGTTTCATCCCCGGTCACTTCATCCCCTGGTCACTTCATCCCCGGTCACTTCATCCCCGGTCATTCCTTCCCCTGGTCACTTCATCCCCTGGTCACTCCATCCTCGGGCATTTCATCCCCGATCACTTCATCCCTGGTCACTTCATCCCCGGTCACTTTATCCCCGGTCATTTCATCCCCTGGTCACTTCATCCCCCGGTTATTTTATCCCCTGGTCATTTCATCCCCGTCATTTCATTCTCTGATCATTTCATCCCCGGTCATATCATCCCAATTTCAAGAAAGAGCGATAGAAAAATAAAGTAAAATGGTTGGTCTTTGTTGATAAGTTATCAGCGCACGGTCATAATTATTCTAATCCCACTTCTATCTCTCAAAAGATTTTTACTACTTGGCCTATGATGATAAACCTTGGCCTTTGATCATTACGTCATGCGCAGGATAATATTATAATATTACATTCCTCACATCCAACAGAAGCGCAATAGCTAAGCACACACTCAGATTTACAATATATTATAAGATTTCTCATCAAGAATGTAAAGTGGAAATGGAAATTACTATAAACGCATTCATAACATGTCAAAAAAACATCAAAAAGCATTCTACATATCATATTTATATATTAGATGAAATGAGGGCTTAAACTCAAAGCCTTAACAGCACAATTAAAAAAAGATTAAGAAAAATATTTAATTGGGGATGAAATGACCGGGGGATGAAATGACCAAGAGATGAAATGACCGGGGATGAAGTGACCGGGTATGAAATGACCGGTCACCGTCTGAAGGTGGTACTTAACTTTGAGGAATTGGGATCAATTAAATACTAGAGGCGACTACACAGCATATTGTATTGTATTATATCAAGAAAGTTTATTTAGGAAGGATAAAAATAAAAATCCGAAGTAACAAAATTCAGGTCGAAGAATTTTCCGTTAACAATTAAACATAGTTGATAGTAGACTTAGAATCACAACAACAACAAAAAACAACAACACCTTGTTGTGGTGCCGAAATATTGTCAGCTAATTGATAATTATCTTCTTTTTTGAAGAAACGTCATTAATATATAAGTGTTACGACACAAGACTCTTCAAAATGATAAGACACTGTCAGGTTTTACTCTAGAAATACTTTAATATTATAACCAGTTACGTAAACATGAACATTTCACCTCTCTTCCTGTCAGTTTCCTTTCAGGCTTCCTCCTTTTAGCCTCCCTTCCATTCCATGCTGCTCTACGACCGTAACAATAAGACTAGATTGACACATGAATTGCGTGGGACGCAATTATCTTTTTTATTTTTGAAGTAACGTCTGTAATATATATGATAAAACATTAACGTCACTACCTCAATGAAATGTAATCAGCAACAGTAGATATTGTAAAATTGTCTTTACGTCTAAAAGAGAAAAAAATTAATAGCTTTATATATATATATATAAACCGCCTAATGGAATCTCATGAACTTTGTACAAAGCTTATATCAACTCTGTCTGGTCAAAAGTTTGTACACGTAATTTCTCGCACACCCATTTCCAGATCAAGTTGCACGTTTGCACAAATATTCACTGGCATTGATGAGTTATGGATCCATTAAAAAAATTAACCAATCAGTCAATTAACTACTGGTAATTAATTATTTTGCTTGATACTGACAAAGGAAATGAATCCTGCAGTATTCAAAGATATGGCTAAATATGTAGGGCTTGTTCC
Source organism: Biomphalaria sudanica (assembly GCA_036873155.1). Lineage (NCBI taxonomy): Eukaryota > Metazoa > Mollusca > Gastropoda > Planorbidae > Biomphalaria > Biomphalaria sudanica. The sequence goes on along the minus strand of JAZGLO010005592.1, from coordinate 114,467 downwards.
ACATATATAATTGCTCACTTCATTTTTCCCATACCCATTCTCGGATCAAGTTGAAAATTAAAAAAAAAATCATTTAGTTACCTAACAAAACACGAATCAATTAAACTATTAACAAATTAGTCAATTTAATTTTTGGTAATTAATTATTTTGTTTGATATCGAATAAGGAAAATAAAGATTTTTTTTTAAAAGGATTTTTGTTTATTTTGCTTGTGAACAGATTGCTCTCCACACTGCGTCGATAAAAGTTGCGATGCCATGACTGGTCATTGTACTTCCGGTTGTACAAAAGGATTCTGGGATTCAACGTGTACCACTTGTGAGTACATTCTTATGAAATATAAGCACACTTACACCATTTGCGCAATCGTTCATCTAGATATCTAAATCCCAAACTGCAGCCTGCAGGATTGATCCGCTCCGTAACGCGTTTTAAATCCGGCCCTTTTAGACGTCTTCCCAAAGCGCATAATGTAAATAAAATAAATTATGGCTTTTATATAGCGCTACTTTCATGCTTATAGCATTATCAGAGCGCTTTGGTCCAATCTCAGTTGTGGACCAGTGGGGGTATCTAGGAGAAGGTGCTGCCATTAGGCGCTCAGTAAACGCAACTCTGCCCGAGTCGGGTGTCGAACCCCCTTCATAGCTAGCCAAGCCAAGTTCAAGCGCACTTAACCTCTCGACCACGCTTCCCACCATTAATTTTATTGTAAAGTATTAACAGAGCATCGATTTCACGGGACTTAACGATATTTTTTCGGCGATCTCCCCCCCCACAACTCAGGTTGGACATTGTAGGGCTGAAAAGAGTTTGGGAAAAAATCTGATTTAGTTATTTTTACTCTTCCTTGAGTGGTCAAAGCTGTATATAACTTGCTTTGGCGTTGTAACATTAATGTTATTGTAATGGTTTGTAAGGTGATCTCGCGTTCGAATCTCAGTAAAGACTGATTTTAAGTTTCGGGATTTTTAACACGCCTCCGAGTCCAACCAACTCTGTTGTTTACCAGACACTAGTTGGGAAAAGTAAAGACCACACGACAACCTTGCGCCATAAAAAAAGGTACAACTGGGTTACAAAATCTGCAAAACAAACATCCACGATACAAACAAGGAAGATACAAACATCTACGATACAAACAAGGAAAATACAAACATCCACGATACAAACAAAGAAAATACAAACATCCACTTTACAAACAAAGAGAATACAAACATCCACAATACAAACAAAGAAGATACAAACATTCAAGATACAAACAAAGAAGATAAAAACGTCCACGATACAAAGAAGATAAAAAACGTCCATGATATAAACAAAGAAGATACAAACATCCATGATACAAACAAAGAAAATACAAACATCCACATACAAACAAAGAAAATACAAACATCCACATACAAACAAAGAGAATACAAACATCCACGATACAAAGAAGATACAAACATTCAAGATACAAACAATAAAGATAAAAAAGTCCACGATACAAACAAAGAAGATACAATTATTCAAGATACAAACAAAGAAGATAAAAAGTCCACTATACAAACAAAGAAGATACAACCATCCACAATACCATACGGTCTAATGTTTCCAAACTACTGCTATCTATAGGGAGATGATGTTAAGTTGATCTGTTTCTTTGGCCAACGATTATCGACCAGGGTGTCAGGTGGCCAGCACAACGACCAACTCTTCCCCAACTAATGCCAGGTTGGGTGAACTCAGGGGCGCCATAAAAATTTCAAAATTAAAAATCCCAGGCTTTATCGAAATTCGAACCTTGGACCCCCAGGTTCGGAATCCCAGCGCCTAACCAATTAGCCACCGTCCCCCCTTACACTATGATTAAAACCGCTAAATTGATACTTATTGGAAATTTGTTAAAACCAGTATGAAAAGTATGGAGGGACTTCTTATGGTCCGACAGTTACGCTGGACAGAGCACTTATCCAGTATTGGGGACGAACGTATGCCAGTCTTGTTAGGTGAGCTGAAAGCTGGTCGGCGTAACATAGGAAACCTACGGTAACGTAACAGAGGAGCCCTACGGTAACCTAACAGAGGAGCCCTACGGTAACGTAACAGAGGAGCCCCACGGTAACCTCACAGAGGAGCCCTACGGTAACGTGACAGAGGAGCCCCACGGTAACGTAACAGAGGAGCCCCACGGTAACACTTTAAAGACTAGCGAGACGAGACAGCTGGAGGTCACTCACAAAGGCCGCGGAATACACATTTAAGGCCTAAAGAAAATCCACTGCCGAGGAAAGACGTAGACGGCGAAAAGAAAATCTGAATCGAGACCATAGACGTACAATGGTTAAATCTGCGCTGAATATGGCAAAATATATAGGTCGCAGCTGGGGCTACGTAGCCGCTGGAATGACTGGGTATTCACGATATAAATGTTAAAGAACAATTCATAAATATTCCTCAATTTTAATTTGTACTTTAATAATGTCTAAAAAAAATTAAATTCGAATTGCTCTTCCAAAATCTACTAACACATTTTTTTTCTACCTTTATTTTGTTTTTTTCGGTCCAGGAAATATATACGAGCATTTTAATTCTATGAAACGAGCACGGCTATTACAGGCACTTCTATTGGTTGATTTATTATTGAAGAAACAATTAAATAAAAATTGCCGAGGTTTGTTTATAGATTTTGTATTTGGCATGAATTATACATTGTTTACATTTTTAATTGCTGAGAACCGTACATGTGGCTTTTACTTTGGTGATTAGGCTAGTAGAGTCTACAATAAGATGGTGCGCAAATGTTTAAATAGCCCTATGGATTTATTAAAACCTGTTGATGTTTGCGAAGAAATGTTTTAGTGTAATGTGAGCCGAGTGACGTCAACGGTGTCAAGTTTTTTTTTTTTCATTTGACGTCATTTGAAACAATTTCATTCCTAAACAATGTGTAGCCAAAATTAATTTTAAAATAGCGAAACATGTTTAAACTAAAGTAACGATTGACCTCGAGTTTTCGCGTTGTGGCCAACGAGGTCTGAATTTTTGTTTTTTCTCATTTATATACACATATCGCTAAATTTTCTAGAAAATCGTTAGAGTCGTTTTCGAAATAAAATTTATATACATACATACATAATACATACATACATAGTCCTACATACATGCATACATAGTCATACATACCAGTGGCGTAGCGTCCATGGCGCAAAGGGGTTCAATGGACCCGGGCCCTTGACCATTAGGTGCCCATGAGGGCACTAAAATGTTGAAAAACAAAATGTGTTGAGAATGTAGTCATTGAAATAGTTTAAATTCTTATGTATTTTTATTAAAACATTCATTCATCACATTATTATATTATATCTCTGCTTTTTTTTAAAATCAAAGGTAACACCAACAGAGATAATACTAATCTACTCGGATCAGAGAATATATGTTAAAACAATTGTTTGTTAAAATTAAACACAAGATAGCTACTTTTAAGAAGTGGTATACGGGGAGCGTTTAGTGTCATGAGGCTTAGTTTCCAAAAGATGTAACTTTATTGACAGTCATTACACCATAACTATTAGTAACTTTACCCACATAGAAATGGCGTTTTTGAGATGTACCGATGCAATCGAGACCACAAGATTTGCTTTTGTCATAATTTTGAGAAGGGGAAGGGGGCCCACCATCATATTCTTGAACCCGGGCCCACGAGTACCTTGCTACGCCACTGATACATACAAACATACATACATTCATACATACATACATACATACATACATACATACATACATACATACATACATACATACATACATACACACATACACACATACAAGAAAAGCTCTCTTAAGAGTATAAGATAATTTTCAAAGCATATCTTATTTGTAAAGAAAGAAATGACGTACATTATTTCCTTTTAACAGTTCTATCTTTTGCGGCGGAGCTTTTCAAATTGAGAGGGCTGCAAAGCTGTTGCACTGTCGTAACTTTGTTCTTGCTTGTATCATTTCAGCTATTTAAATATTGCTATTTGCTTGTCTACTCCCCAGCGTGTTCCAATTGTCTTGAAGGAGAGTGTGACCAGCTAAATTTAAACTGCACCAAAGGATGTGTAGAAGGATATGAAGGAGCGGATTGCTCTAAGGGTAATTAATGGTCGCCATTCTTCTTCTTCTTCTTCTAGCCAGCATTTTGCTGCTGAGCTGTCAGCTAGTTTGCAGACTATGCCAAGGAAAAATAGTGTGCTGTTTTCTTTAGTTGTTCAGCACTGCCGTACAGGGTGTTGGTTATGTTGGGCTGGAGTGGTGTAGGGTCTGCCTAAGGTGGATTAGGAAGAGGCATTCAAAGAGGATATGGTTTACGGTTTTATAAGGGTGGGCGCAATACCTACAAAGGGGGAGTTCTGTGGAATTTATTTTGTTCAGATGGTCGTCATAATAAAAGAGATTAAACAGCAATTCAAACAGCCTAAGGTCCCTTGCATATTACACGGTTTTCACCGTTCCGTAAAAAAAACCGAACGTGCTTTCCCGTGTTATAGTAGCTTTCACATTGGACGGGTTTTTCACACGCCGTAACTACATATTTCACATTTTATTGATAGCGTTTGTTTGAAGTTGCTTTGTAAGATCTATGGTAAACACGTTAGTGATTTGTGACTCACTCTTCTCTCGTGGCCGTACAACAGAGTACACAGTCTAGAGTGAAAGTGTCAATTGAGTCACTTAGGCAACAGAGTCAAAGGCGGCCTTACGACAATCCTTGAGTTCAGTTGCAAGGCACGGCTGTTTGAAATCCCAGTACGGCCGTTTTATCGTCACGACATAATGGGAAAGCTCTTTCGCCCCTTCTCACATCTTCAGCCGTACAGGTTTATTGGCTTTTTTTTTCAATTCGGCGAAAACCGTGTAATGTGCAAGCAGCCTAAGAAATGTTTTTATTTTCCTACTACTGATAATGGACTCAAGTTTATTGACACTTTGTTTCAAGTTGTATACAATAAAAACTTTGAAACTTTTGTAAAACCTTTTAGTTTAGCCAATTGATACTAAAAGACATGTTTGCCATAGATATAGAGGCACAACAAGGGTTGAGTGGGTGGTAAGGGCCATCAACATTTTCCGCAGCTTTATAATCTTTTCTATGCTCAACACGAGACGATCACATTTGCTGAGAAGAAGCCCACAGAAGCAAGAAGGGCAGGAACGGATTGGGTGTCAGAATCAGCCCGCTCATTTTTTTTTACAATCCGGCCCATAAACTGTATATCATAATGATATAAGATGTGATACCCCAAATGAGTGTCCGAGATTTGTTTTTTACGCCATTATCTCATGTCATGATGTGAAAGTCAAAATGAACTAATAAGTCAATTAATTACTGGTAATTAATGGTTTTGTTTGATACTATCAAGGGAAACTAATCCTACAGTATTCAAATATAGGCCTACTGCTAAATATGTAGGGTTGAACACGTTATTTCTCCAGCACCCATTCTCGGATCAAGTTGAAACTTTAAATAATTATTTCCTGTATCTAACAAAACATGAATCAATTTTAAAATTAACCGATTAGTTAAATAATTATATGGAATTAATTATGTTTGTTTGATCAACTAAGGGAAATGACTTATATATTATTAGGAAATATAGTAAGTTCGGAGTTGTTTCCCCATATGTAATCTTTGTTGTTTTTTTTGTTGTTTTGTTCCTTTTTTCTTTTAGCACTATCGTCTTCCGATGAAAGCCTGACTAATACATATTACATCCTGATTGCAGCCAGTTGTATTTCCGCAGTGTTTCTTCTGACAGGATTACTTCTAAGAATGAAGCCGACACCAGTACCATTAATAGACGAACATTAAAAAACTACCGACACGACTACGTTGACTTGTTTTAGTTTTCCCAATGTGTTTTTTTTTAAATGAATCAGATCATGAAGTAATTTGTTTACACACACTCCTGGTTTACGTTGTCCGTCATTTTCTTATCGATTTTATTGTTAAAGTGGGTCTTGTAAGTGGGTCATGTAAGTGGGTCATGTAAGTGGGTCATGTAAGTGGGTCATGTAAGTGGGTCATGTAAACATTATTGAGGTCTGCGTAAAATATACACGTTTTCTTATAAACTTAATGATGTTGTAATTATGTGTGTATATTTAGTTCAGTATGAGATGGCCATTGCTCTGAGCGTGTCGATTGTTGTCAAGGTATGTCATTAGATCTAGGCTGACATTTGTAAAACCTATTTGGCTTTTGACTAGTCGTTATTTTGTTATTTAAAATAATTAAATGAAATAATAAATTCAATATTTCTTGGTTATTTTATCTTATGATTTTATGTGTTTAGGAGCTATTGTATTATATAGTACTAGTCGACCGGCGGCGTAGCATACGCCGCTATTTTGCAGCGCCGGCCATAGGCCACAGGAATCTATCCAACCGCAGTGGGCCCCACACTTTCATAGGACCCGCGCTAATTCTATGTGTAAATTATTAGATTAAATCATTTTATAACTTATAACAGATTTCTCGCGGCCGCCTGATTTACCAGGAGCTCCTGGCAATCTCCTGAAATTGCAAAATATATGAAAAAGTCATGGAAATCTCCAGAAATTATTAAAATACTTTTGAAAACTCATACAAATCTTATGAAATATATAAACACAAATTGTCATTTTGGGGTGTCATTCGATAAATAAAAACGGCATTATGCATTAGCCGTAATAGTGTAATCTGGTGAAAGAAGCTTCTCGCGCCTCAAACTAATGAAGAATTACATAAGTTCAACAATTCTCGTAGATAGATTGGAACATATGTCAATTGTTGCTACTGAGCATGATCTATGTAGAAAATAAAATTTTCATGATACACTGTATAACTTCGCTACACGCAATGCTCGTAAAGTTCGTGGGATAACTCTATCCGCAGAAATAAAAGAGTGATCTTTCCTTTACTTCTTCTTCTCGTCCAAATACATGAGTGAAGAAGAGAATGATATATATAGATAATGTTTAATGTATGTATTAGATTGTATGCCTGGTCTGTCTGTTTATCACTTAAAGACAAGGATTCATAATTCTGATCTTTATGTCTTTGCTTGCAGTAAATGTATTTTTATCTATTCATAGCATTGTTGTCTTGTTGTCAGGAGGGCTTCTGGGAAGTTAGGCACCGGTAAATTAGGCACTTTTTGACAGGGCGGAAAATTAGGCACTGGAAAATTACGCACTCTTTAATAGCGAACTTAATTTTGAACATAATTAAAACGTTTTAACGTATATTTCATCCTTAGGCAATGTGTTAGGCAATGTGTTTACATTTCCGAGATTCCGCCAACAGAGTCCCCAGTACGAATTCTGCCAGCATGTATTCACTGGCGTCCTTCATGAAGTTTGGACTTAGACGTACCATAGTTCATTTCTAAAGGAACATCTGGCACAAATTAAACAACGAACACACACAAAAGTTATTTATCCACGGGAACAAAAGCCCCACACATATAGCTCTAAATTTGAACCATAAGAATACCCATAGAAACTCAAAACTGTAAGCTATTGTGCTCTTGTGAAAGCTCAAAAATTGAACCATAAGAATATCAATTGAGTCTCAAAACTGTTAACTATTGTGTTCTTGTAATAATCAGGTTTTTCTTTTTTTTTTTTTTTGAGCGTTCGTAAGAAGTAAAGGGATTATTCGTTTTGTGTATTTGTCTGCCATTGTGTCAAGTTCAGATCTTCGAATCCATGGGCGCCTCTGAGTCAAGTGTTAATACAAACTCTCTTTGAAATCTGTTAAATATAGGCAGAAGCCGGTCAAGATGAAGCTATTTGTTTAATGGGGTCCACCTTGGGATTCTCTCAAGTAGTCTTAAGAAATGAATACAATAAACAACAAATGTTAACTTGGGTGGTGATGCGAGTTCCTTTAAAGTGTGGGTTCGTTATAATTGTGCGAATATTTCTTGAAGCTCTGTTGTCAAAAGTAAAGACAATTCCGATAGTAATACGATCGTTTGTTATAAGTTTAAAATCAAAGTCCATTTAGTAATTTTAGTTACACCATCTCTTACTTCCGATTCTACACACTGTTCTTCCAATCCTAGCTCCTACAGGCTACTTATCAACAAACACACGTGACTAGCTGTCTTGTCAACCAACGGGACAGGTACACTATATAATTTCGTCACGCACACAGGGACACTTCTCTTGACCGTGTGTTACGGTCGTTCACCCATATCGTATAATAACTGTGTCACCACAACTTGCAAATATAATTGTGAAATATATTGAAGCGATAATGTAAATTATCTTATAAATATAATAATTAGTTACAATTCCTTTTGAGACTATGTATTGATTACCCTATGACGACCATCTTTTGTTACCTGCCCTCATAATAATTAAAGTTTTTCTAAAACATCATAAACTGAACGCAAACATGCAAACATGGAGACTGTCAGGCGTCAGGCCTAATTTAATGTCTTGTATTTCTACATCTGTCATGAGAAGTAGGGCACACGTTTACATTATGGGGGACCAACGTATGCCAAAGGCAGTCTTTTTTGTGAGCTAAAAGGGGGTCGACGTAACAGAGGCGCCCCACGGAAACGTCTCAAAGACCAGCTTAGGCTCCAAGTTGTCATAGTTGAGATAAAAGAGAGCACCTGGTTGCATGCGGCTTCAGAACGAGACAGCTGAAGGTCACTCATAAAGGCCGCAGGATCCAAATTTGAGACCTAGAAAAAATCCGCTGCAGAGGACAGACGCAGACGGCAAAAAGAAAATCTTAATCGACCACCGGCGGATAATGGTTATGCTTGCCCTGGATGTGGCAAAATATGTAGGTTTACAGCTGGGACTGCTTAGCCACTGGAAATACTGCCTGAAGACAAGTCTTATTATTATCATTATTATTTCTACATCTAGACAGAATTAAATAGTGTGAGGCGGATAATGCAAAGGTCGTCTATTTCTGTATCCAACGGTTAATGAGATAGCCGTCAGCAGAAATACTAATAGCCTACTTCCCTCAACGCTTAGAGAAAGATTAAGTGACCCAAGATTAAGTGACCCAAGACTAAGTGACCCAAGAATAAGTGACCCAAGATTAAGTGACTCAAGATTACGTGAACTGACATTAAGTGACCTGAGACTAAGTGACCCAAGATTAAGTGATCCAAGAATAAGTGACCCAAGATTAAGTGACCCAAAAATAAGTGACCCAAGATTTCGTGAACTGACATTAAGTGACCTGAGATTCCGTGAACTGACATTAAGTGACCCAAGATTAAGTGACCCAAGAATAAGTGACCCAAGATTAAGTGACCCAAGAATAGGTGACCCAAGAATAAGTGACCCAAGATTAAGTGACCCAAGATTACGTGAACTGACATTAAGTGACCTGAGATTACGTGAACTGACATTAAGGGACCCAAGATTAAGTGACCCAAGATTAAGTGACCCAAGATTACGTGGACTGACATTAAGTGACCTGAGATTACGTGAACTGACATTAAGTGACCTGAGATTACGTGAACTGACATTAAGTGACCCAAGATTAAGTGACCCAAGATTAAGTGACCCAAGATTAAGTGACCCAAGATTACGTGGACTGACATTAAGTGACCTGAGATTACGTGAACTGACATTAAGTGACCTGAGATTACGTGAACTGAGATTACGTGACGTGAAATTAAGTAACCTGAGATATGAGTCATGTGAGATTAAGTGATTTGAGAATAAGTGATCTTAGATTAACTTGATTAACAAGCGATCTGAAATTAAGCAATCTGCGATTAAGTGACGAGAGACAGTGGCGTAAAATCCATGGCGCGAAAGGGTTAAATGAACGCGGGCCAATGAGCATTTAGGGGCCCACATCCGATGGTGAAACAACCATAGGGCAAGGGCCCCCCGTTGATAGTATTACCGTTTTTCTGCTTTTTCTTTGAAATCAACACTTTTTTTTTCATTTTCCCATTAATCTATATTTAGACTTAAAAATAGGTATTAAACAATAAAAAGAAACATCATATTCTGTTTGTTACTTAGGGAAACATTAGAGATGTTGACTTTTTAGCTACTAATCGTGATAGAGTTGGGAGGAAGTTTATACCAAAAATTGTTAAGATATAGCGATAACTTCATTTATCATGGAATAGTGTCTTTCACTAGAATGGCTGCCTTTTCGTAAGGTATGTGCATTGGACAGTCATTCGGATGGTCTAGAATCTCTAGATGGTCTCGGGCTTATACCCTGACACAGCATCAATGTTGTTTGTCTTCCAACCGTATCGTCAAAGAAAAAGATAGGCCTACTACAGTAGAACGTCGTTTATCCGAACGTTTATTATCCGGAGCGTCAAATATCCGGACCAGTTTTTTTTTTTTTATCAACCACATGTACTGTAATGCACATATACTGTATGAATACGTTTTCGAACAGGCAATGCTCAACAGTTGTTTCGCGCGAGGCGAAAAGTGACGGAAAAACCCAAGGTGAGGTAAAATTGCGACATTTGTCACCTATTTTGCTCGTTCTTCACGCACGTGTCCCGCATGTGATGATTTTCAATATTCGTATAGTGTCCGGTTGCATATACTGCATGGATCGCTTCGGTTTTCGGTTATCCGAACAATCACGTATCCGAACGGTGTCCGGTCCCAATTGAGTCGGATAAACGACGCTCTACTGTACTGGCTTAACTTCACCAACAAGCTTGCCAAACATAGAGACAACATGAAAGACTAAGAACAATGGATGATGCAAACAAAGAGCACATTGAAGAAGTTGACTATTACTGACGGAAAGTAATTCATTGCAAAGTGAATGTTAGCTTTAACTCTAGCATGCAACAACCATTCTTTTAGTGGTCATCGCCAAGAGCATCGTTTATGCGACACAAGTAACAACGGCACTGCCTTAGCGGTACATACATTCTTAAGAAAACAAAAAAAATACACAACCCCCATAACTCGACCCACAGATTGTTGTATTTATGTATATTTTTCTGTTGTGTTGTCTTTATATAAGAAAATAGTCCTGGTAATCACAACCAATTTCCGTAAGGATCAATATAGCAGTCTTAGACTTAGTCTTAGATTCAAAACGAGAAAATAAACCTGTTGGGCAATGCAAGCTTAGCAAAACATCCAAAGGAGATCCAATCTGCGCCATTTTTCTCTATCATGGTTGACAGCACTCGAAGAGAATAAAAAAAATTTTAAATTAGTTTTATTTTCTGAAAATGTTTCGTGAACTCCGATGACGAACTACCTAAAGAAATTCCAATCAGACAGTCATTAGTAGGTTTTCATATCTACGAGAACTGACTGAACAAATATTATTAATTATTTAATTAATAAAATATCAAATTCTTTCTTCACATTGCATACGATGCTAAGGCAATGATGGTTTTTCAATATGAGAGAACAGTACAATAGCCTCAGTGGCGTAGCTAGGGATTTGGGCGCCCGGGAGGCTTGGTCTCTTTAGGGACCCCCGCATTTTGACATTCGACATTCTGATATTAGTTAAAGGCGTAATGTTTAATATTTAATGTAAAACAAATTTCGGACACTCATTTGGGGGACCTTCAAGTTGGGGAACGGGGGGATTTTAAATTTGGACCCCCCCCCCCGACCCTAGCTACGCCACTGTATGGCCTTCATGCATAGCTTCAATAAAAGCCGCCACTTGTGCATTATGTTTACTTCCTTGTACTGAAACTTAGTCTTAAGTGATTCTGTCAGCTGTGTTCATGAACTTACATTGGAATGTCTTTTAGTAAATGTACTGATACATACAAACTAGGTTAACTAGGGCCTACTAGATTTCTTTGCCACACAAAATATTTGCCATTTGGTGGGGCCCATCAACATATTCTTGAACCCGGGGCCCACGGATACCTTGCTACGCCACTGACTAGAGATTGAGTGACCTGAGATTAAGTGACCTGAGATTAAATGATCTGAGATTAAGTGACCTGGGATTAAGTAAACGAAACAGAGTAAATTACACGTTTATTCTGAATATAATATACACATATTTTTTCACAATATGGTAACTGAAGAATTTTCCAATACTAGGAACCCGCCAATCCCAAGAAAATGCTTTAAAGTGGCGTCGTGTGAGAATGACTCAGCCACTTGACATCGGAAGTCCCATGAATAGGTTTAAAGTTTTAAAACTTATGCCTCAATAGCTGCTGTAATGTAAATGTTTAATAAGGTCACTTAAAAATTCAGTTTTTTTTTTTCAGAAAACAAATGCACATTTTTTTTTCACCTATTAACTATTCATAGTAATAACAAGGTTATAAAGACAGTTTGTGTGGAAACACAAACTCAAAATCGGCCCCCGAGGTGGTCCACCCTGACAGGTAAAAAGGCAGGTTTCAATATTTTTAGAAAGAAGATCAGAATTAAATTCTATCAAAGACAAATTACAGAAAAGAATGGAGAAAGAAGGTTGACAGATTTTGTGTGGTGCCCCAGCGGTCCAGCAGACAAAGGATTGTTGAAAGTGAATGTGAAGTTAGATGTGAACCTTGCCTAACTGATGTATTAAAATGAATATCTAATTAATCTCATTGTTTTGTAAAGGGTCAGTCTCTTATTTAAATCCTCATTTAAAAAAAAAAATTAACAAAAAATCTAAACCATTTGTATAAATGTGTTCAAAATATAAAAAGTGACACTCCCCCTTACTTAAGAGCCTCCTGTATCTGTTACTATTAATAGTGAATAGTTGTAAAAGTGGTGTATTTTTATGAAAATACTGCTTGCATAAATGATTTAAATTTAAAAAATAGATTTGTCGCTTTTAGAAAAGAAAAAAGTAGCCTAAGTATCAGAACTTTGAATGGTCTAAAATATTCTAATGTCGAATTTTCACCACCTTTTCTAGTTTACGAAATCTAAATGGGACAGACGGACGGACGGACAGACATTCCACACAAAACTAATAGCGTCTTTTCCCCTTTTGGGGGCCGCTAAAAACAGGAGACATTTTAGTAACGGATATAACTATTTACCACATTTTTAACACATTTATGAAAACGGTTTTAGATTTTTTTGTCAAAAATTAAAAAGCAAATATCTCTAATACTAAATTAAATAATTTCTTTCATTACCTACATTTACACACAAAAAATGTTTACTTTTTTTTAAAGAGAAAAATCTATTTAGTATGTATATTAGTGAAATGTAATTTAAAACAAAAATTAATAAGTAGTTTTCCACATTAAACGACTTCTAACAATAGGACACAAAGTATACACGGTACACCCAACTAAAAGGAAGAGGGTTTTTTTTTGTTGAGGCTTAGAGTGAGAGGCTAGTACTTAACAAAACAATTAGATCAATTAGATACTCATTCAATAACATCAGTCAGGTAAGGTCCTTATTTAACTTCACCTTCACCTATCCCTTTCTCTGTCAAGTGTCTTGATCCATTTTTCTCTGTCCTTTACCTCTGATAGAATTTCAGTCACTGAGAGGCCTGTCCATTCTATGATGTTGTCTTCATCTTCATCTTTCTGGTACTATTCCCTGAAGGAAGGTCTTTGCGAGCCCTGAGGAGATAGGGTTGTAGCTGTTGATAGTTTGCAGTTCGTAGTTTCTGATATTCCTAATGAAAGTATTAAAACCTGCCTTTTTACCTGACTTAGCGGACAACTTCTGGGGCAGATTTTGAGTTTGTGAGTTTGTGTTTCCACACAGACTGTCTTTGTAACTTTTTAAATGTCGTTTTTAAGCTTATCTTCAAAGCGCGCCGCATTCTTCTATAGGCTATGACGTCACTCGTGGTAATGATAGTTTTGTTTAGTACTTTTTTCCTTGTCGTTTTGTCATGATTAAGAGTGACGTAATTTATTAGCTCCTAGTTTAGCTTGCATTTAGATCTGTATTTAGATAAGGATTATTTATTTGATAACATATAAATAGGTTATCGAGTCTCCAACAATGCTCATTATTTAGGATCTAGATCTAATAATTATAACATTGTTATAGAATGATAGAATAATATTTTTCCATTATGACTTTAGGTGCTATTTTTTTATACTTATGCACAAATTTTACTAAGCCAAAATTTATCAAGAAAAAAGTTTGTAACCTTTTTAAGAAAGACTTACCTCTCATGAAAGTTAAATAAAAATGTGATGTATTTTTATAAAAAAAAAAATATCTGCATATTTAATTTTTAAAATGTAAACGGTTCACTTTCAGAAAAAAAGAGTAGCCGTTGCATTATACTTTGCAAGATCTGAAAAATCATAATATTGGTTCTCAATAACTTTACTAGTTTCTGCGATCTAAACGGGACGGACGGACGGACAGACAGATCACATAAAACTAAAAACGGATTTTCCCCTTTCGGTGGCTTCTACAAAATGAATAGATCACTTATGGACGTGTGACTCATAACAGGAATTTGAAACAAATCAAAGTATAAATACTAGAGTCAGAACAGTAACCCTTACATTATTCTAAGACATGGGTATTTCTGTGAACCGTTTTTTATGTATGGCTTTCATCTTCCTAGCTTTCAACTTGATTGAGGAATCCTTATCAAGTAGTATGATTATTTTCACGCTATCCATAGCTTATTATCTATATCATTGATGCCCAAAATACGGCCCGTGGGCCAGATCCGGCCCGCGACGTGGTTCCATCCGGCCCGCCGAAACGTTGAAAACTGTATCTTCACACATGTTAGGGCCCCAAATTTTCTCTGAAGGATTGGTACCATGATCGTTAACATTTTTGAGTTTATGAAATGGGACTCTGAATTTTGAATCTACTGAACGAATCTTTATTTTTTTGTGGAACATGATAAAAGGTCAAAATATTTGTTTTACAAAAAAAGTTTGGCTGTTAAAAAAACAACAACATAAAAACTGCGTTATAAAACAAATGAGACAACATTTTTTATTTGAGCTGGGAATAAAAGATTGTTAAACTACGCCTGAAAATAGTAGAATTTAAATAGAATATTTACAAAGTGTTGCTCACATTTGAAGTAGAGAAGACATTTTTTGACGCGTAAAAAAAGTTTAAATCCAAATATCCCATTAACTAAGGTAAGTACTAGATCCAAAGGTTAATAATAAAAATAGTTTCAGCTCAATTTCGTTTACTTTTTGTACCTTTTTGTTCATGTGGCCCGCGACACGAGTGTCGGCAATAAAAATGGCCGTAGGTCAAATTAGGTTGGGCATCATTGGTCTATATGTTTATGTTATTAACTATACCTTTTATTTTTAGCAAACTCTCAATAGTTGGAACCTGGAAGCATATGCTATTTCCAAAAAAGGCTCTATCGGTTTCCCAGAAAATTGACAGTTAATGTATATCTTTGGGGAAGAAAATAGCTTATCGAACACACCGTTATAATATTTCAAAATATTACCATCTTAAAATTAAATTAGGCTATTTTGAAAAAAAAACTTTCAGTAGGTATTCCGGACTCGACTCAAATGTTTCTTTCTTCTTAGCCATCGAGGCAGTTAGCCTACTAAGAGAGTGAGAGAGATCTATAATGAGAGAGTTAACTAGAGTAAGAATAAAGAGTAAAGAGGAAGCTACCAAGTGTTTTTATTATGATCAAAATGTATTTGTATTTTCTATTTAATTAAACAACAAAATACTACAATATAAATCTAAATTCTAAAATGAAGTATATTTTTGCTCTGTAATCAAGTGCTTATTTTGATTTAATGTCTGGTTTCATTTTTCAGGACGCACAAGCCACAGAAGACCAGATACTTCGCAATCAGGTTTGTTACAGAATTTATTTTATGAGCTTGCATTTTCTTTTATAGATTCAAAAAGTTTGGAAACTAGAAACAGGATTTACTGGTATTTCGAAAACAGCTGTAAACGATTTTCCTAGAAATTTAGTACTAAAACTAAGACTGCTTTATTGATTACATTGACGCTTTTTGTTTCAATGAAAAGCAATGACAACAGTTTGGGTATCACGTTGCCTTGGCTACAAGTAGTTACATACATTAGTAGATTGTTGTTTTTTTTGTCACACAGTACAAAGTTAGTCAAGATGTACTTTTGTGGTTTAAAGATGTTAAAACTGTAGAGGAATAAACAAAATATAAAACAATACTTTAGAAAATGTGTATGGGGTATCTAGGAGGGGTAGCACCTCTAGTGGACAGGCAGTCGCACACTGTTTTTGAGGGTAGCTTGGCTCACTCTTGGTCCACACTCGGTACCCAACTCTCACCTGTGGCGCCAGAAGCTGTAGCATGCGCAGTGGCCACACCCCGGAAACGGTATTGACCGGCCGGCAAAAACAAGGTAGAGGATATCTGACGTGTCTGTGGCACTCATGACACTGAGGTTCTGTCAAACCTAGCATGTGAAGTCTGGACTTGGCGGCCTGTGCGTAACGTCACAAAACTAGACTAATCGGACAGAAAGGCAAGTACCAGCACAGTGCAGTGCTGTGGAGCACTCAAGAGCAGGACAAGACACACAGAAAGTCTCTGGTCATCCACTGCACCCAAACTTGTCCCCGGACGTCTTGACCAAATCTTACTTCTGGAAAAGGATGGGCTCTAGGGTGAGAGAGCGAGGTCGAATCCTCCTCACTTAAATCAAAATTCCAGCGCAAGTCACTAGTCACCTCTCTCCAAATACAATCAAACCAAAACCCTGTGACGACAGGCAAGCAGTTAAGTGGTAGGTGTGGGCACACTGGAAGCCGTAGCTGCAACCCTGCACACAGGCGGCTCAGGCTATACTGTCGTTCATAACTGACACAGAGCAGCAGTGGAGTCCGGCAGCCCCCTGAGCGGCTGAGCAGCCCTATTTAGGAGTGCACTGCTCACCTCGAGAGCACGAGGACAGGGCTAGAAAAGGCCTGCTCTAAACTACCCTAGCCAGCCTATCGCAGTTGGCGGGAACCATACACAAGCGGTACATATTCAAAGCTTGTATTGATTGAAGGGTGAGCACAGTCATGTCATAT